>OY282640.1:78834716-79342216 GCA_958299015.1 Tetanocera ferruginea | reverse complement strand
TTTGATCATTTTCAATGAAAATTGGCCAAAAAACATTTAAAAAAATGTCTTTTATTGCGAGTGACTTAAATAATACCAAATTTCCAACGGAGTATGATGTTTTAAATTTTTTAAATCTGTGGCATAACAGTGATAAAAGTCGAAAGTTGGATGTTTTTCAATAAGAAGCTGTTAGAAATGTAATCGTTTTGTGGCAACGCGCCGGCATACCAATTATAATCCTAACGGCGGTTCGGAAACGTGTTGATGTACTTGTGAATACCTATTATACATTTCTAAAAATCGACTGAGATATACCCTGAATGCTTGGAATAAATTGTTTAAAATTTCGATTTGTTTTAAAAATCCATCAAATTTTGACGTGATTCAAGTTGGCTATATTTCTTACAGCTCTCAAGTTTTGATGAAATGTGGCCCATGCGTTGATCATCGGTGACCGACAAAGCAGATTCATTTGCTACATGAACAAAACGCTCGGTGTTTTGAGAATGGCATGGATAAGCTGTGAAGTTTTATAGGTTTACTATAAAAAATAATTAAATTACACCACGCACATCTTTCCACTTCATTTCTTGCAGTTTTTTTAAAATATCTCAGCGTATATTTGAACCAAATTCAAAATTTTTTTAACATGGATTTCATAAATAAAATTATTACAAAAATTCATACAATTATTAGGTAAATCTCCAAAAATACCGTTCTAAAATGTATTCAAACATGCATTTGTCACACGAAATTCAGTGGTAAGATGTGCGTGTCCGCAGGTGTAAGTCATTTTCATTGTGCGAACCTGGTAATTTGATTAATTCGTTTGAATATTGCAATGATTCTTGCTGGTCTTAACAAAATATTCTCCGAGTGCGAGAAGTACGCATTGTTTTTTATAAAAGGACGACATCTTGTTTAAAAACATCCAACTTTCGACTTTTATCACTGTTATGCCGCAGATACAATAAAAAATTTGTAACATCATACTCCGTTGGTAATTTGATATTATTTAAGTCATTCGCAATAAAAGACATTTTTTTAAATGTTTTTTGGCCAATTTTCATTGAAAATGATCAAAACTCTATAAAACTTAGCCAGTGTTTGAAATTGATATTTTCGATGTGGCTGTGAAATAATAATACATTGTACATTTAGAAAATCACAACAAAAATAGTGTTGAAACCTCTTTTAGCATTGGCATTATTTTTTATTCTTTTACGAGCTTTAAAGTTCTTCAAAATCAATTCGAGGCCTTCCATGGACTTGTAGGAATATTTTTTTTTTTATTTTGGAATACAAATAATTGGTCTCTTTTAAACAAAAACATCGATATGTCATTCAATATGATCAGACTTTTAATACCGAAGATATGATGAAAATGAAAAAAGGGAGCCCTACGTTCGGCAAAAAAATTTTCAAAAATTTTTTAAAAATAGTTCTGCTAGAAATTTCGATATACTTCCTGGGCAAAAGATTAATGATATTTTAAGGGCTTTATTTTTTTGATATAAGGATGGCACATCAGGATGGTAGGAACTGAGATCTGGAGGGTAAGTACTAGAACGGTATACCTGAGGTCAATGACTTCTAAAAAGGTCATATTGATCTTCTTGAGACAAAAACATTGTTGTACCAAACTTTAAAATCCGACTGTAAACACCAGAAATATGAAGAAATATGTCAATGCGCGACCCCTACGTTCGGTCAAAAAAAAAAAAAAATTTTTTTTCGTAATTGTCTTGCACAAATGCGTCATATTCGCTGGTTTACGGCGCACTTTTTTGTTTTTGCATAGGAGGTGGTACGGTCTAATGTACACAATTGTGTACACCAAGAGTCGAAGAGTTAAAATTCCCTGAAAAAAGGGAATTTTCAGCGAACACAAAAAATTAAAAAACTAAAAATATAAAAGAGCAGCTCATCTGCATTCAAATTTATTTGGCAACCTTTAAGCCTGATGCTCCCTTACGACACGAAACGAAACGGAACGAACCGGAAAAAAATAACATTGGTTTTCATATATGCATGCTTATTAATAATCAACGAAACGACAACGGTAATGAGCATGCATACATGAAAACCAGTGTTGTAATATTTTTCCGTTCTGTTTCGTGTCGTAAGTGAGCATCAACCTTTGTTCCTGTGGAAGTGTTGCAGTATTCAAGTGAAGTTCCTGCATTCAAGTTTTTTTTATCTCCCTCGCTATTCATTAAATTTGATAAATGTTAAGTATGCATAGGAGCATTCACGATTCAGTGTACTCGCCAGTGCAGTTAAGGACTTATACTTATATAGTTAGGTTTACGTGAACACACTACACTTTTAATTGAGATTATTAAGGTTATTATTAAGATAATTATTATAATTTGGTTGATTATAATTTATTAAGTTATTTTTAAGTGTAGAAGTGGCCGTGGTCGTACGTGCTAAGTGTGTGGTTTCACCTCTGGCAAAAGTTTTTTAAATGTAAATAAATTTTTCTGTTTGGCCGTCACGTATCTGCAGACAATGGCAAACCTCAGAGAGTAAATAATGCCATGTAAAGCTTCCTGAGAACATAAACTTTAGTCCTTCGGAGTCGGCATACAACATATAGGTTCAGTTCTCGGCCAATTGTGTGCAAAAATTTGATAGCAAAATTTAAAAAACAATTAAACACACAACACAATTGATCATTAAAAGCTCGGTCAAAGCCCCTTCAAGGGCCAAAATGGCCAATTTCTGTGTTTTTTTTTTTAATTAGTATTGTAGTGTACTCATAGAGTCACTATTACCGTAAACTAAACCTACTTCGTTCGTTTCCATAATCGCTAAACCAACAATATACCAACAACATTAAAACAATAGAATCAATGTCTTAACGCATAGTAATAATCCCAACATTTTCCATTCAATTTTAAAGAAAACAATTTCAAAATTTCAATAGCTAAAATATCAAGTTCTTATGCAATGCATTTGTCACCCCTTACTCTTATACCGCACAAGCATAAGCGCGACAAGCGTATTATGTTTCTCACACAGTGCATAAAGAAAAACAACAAACACAACAACAACAAATACTAGGTGAGCTAGTGCCAACGGCACTTATAAGAAAAGGCTGTAATTCCAGTGCACTAATTTTTGTTGTTGCTAGCTGGAAACATTTTTTACAACAAACATTTGATTGGTTATTAATTTGAAAAATTAAAACTGAAGTAGGAGCTATGGAAATAATGGTAAAATAATTGTAAGAATAATACTGGTAAAAATTGTTTTTAAGTTAAGATGTTTTAAAAATAAAGAAGAATTTTGACTGAACAGGCGGAAATCCGCCACTAAAATTTAAACCTATTATTTCACCAATAGACTTTGGCTTGGAATTTAGAATTAGCCTTTGTGGCTTAAAAATAAAATCATAGCCTTGCGACTTAAAAATAAAATCATAGCCTTGCGACTTAAAAATAAAATATAGCCTCTGTGGCTTAAATGTTAAAAAGCCTTGCGGCTGTCTAAAAAGGCGTGTGCGCCTCTAATACACAATCCTACCCTATAAGACGTACCACCACATGGCGATCCTGCGAAACCGAATTTGGACTTCTTAGCTCTAATTTGCTGCACAAAATTTACTACTACAATCAAATTATTTTAACATCCGATGGAAGATTTCAACGATCGCTTCAATAACCTAGTAGAATACATCAAAACGGTAAAAAAGGAAATTGAAGATCTAAAAGACGATCTCAACAAAACAACTAAACCTGCTACATCTGCTACTGAACCATCGACATATATCCCAACACCGATTCCGGGACCTCTAAAGCCAACCATTCCTGAATACAAAGAACGACAACAGCAAAAGACAACGTTACTTGCTGAACATCAAAATCCACTCAAGCGTCGAACCAGAGATGGAAAAAAATAAAACAATGGTTACAACTGAACGAATTATATCGGCTAATATATATAACCAAAGGAAACAAAAATATAACTCTTTATATCAGGCAACTGAAGGATCTTAAATTGAGTTTTTCCAGTGAATAAATTTAAAGAAACCTAAACGCAACCAAAATTAAAAAGAAATACTTATTATGTTTTTATCAGTATCCCAGAAGAGGCCATGACATTTATGAATACATAGAAATATATTTACACAATTAACAAATTAATGCGAAAAATATACACGAAATAAAATTACAAAATTCTACGTAACATTAGGTGAATTTGATGTTCCCTAATTTGACTGATGCTGACTATTATCTCAGTATGCTAAACAACAAGAATGATGTTGACGTTGGATCAACAGTAATTAAAACAATTTCGTTGATAGCAATTATAACAATTATCTTCGTTATATTATTAATACGTATTAATATTAATATTAATATGTATATCATAAACTAAGTAATTATTACAAAAATTATGTTTTGAAACATAAGCTGCGTTCGATTCGCCAGTGCTCAACTCGCTTGTGAAAAAAACGTCTACTCGTTTAACTTTTATTTGCTCAATAGTTGGCAACACTTTTGTCATGACGACCACATCAATAAATAAATTAAAATTTTTTACCTGCCAAAAAATCAATCGACATAAGACATTTTGAAATATTTTGAAAATAAACAAGCAAAGAAACTCTAAAGTCGGTCTAGCCCGACTATGGAATACCCTAAACCTCCTATCATATTAAAATATATATTGATATACTTAAACAAACATAAATAAATTCTTTTTTTTTTCTTAATTATTAATTAATTAACTTAGTTCTTAAAAGTGCAGATCCTTGGGTCCATGTGAATGTGTGTATTGTATTGTATCATGCAATTATCTCAACTGCTTATCCTGTGTTTACGGACAACACACAGACAAACGGACGGACGAACGGACAGACGGACATGTCTAAATCGACCCACGAGGTGATCAAGAATATATATACTTTTCTATACTGGGCTCGCTTATTTCTAGGTGTTACAAACGTTTGCACAAAGTTAATATACCCTGACCTTTCACGTTTAGGGTATAAGCAGTTGACTGCTTGAAGAAATTTGATTTTTTTTTTGTACCCACGTCACATTTTGGCAGAATCAATGACGTTTCACTCTATCCCGTACACCGACCAAGTAAAAAAATAAGAACTTGGCAACGCAACTTTACTCAACTCAATAGGTAGTTGACTTTCTCTATGCTCAACTAGCTGGAGACTTTGTTGTTGTTTTCTCATACAAATTTTGAAATAAGCGACATTAAGCGAGTATAGGCTGGCGAATCGAACGCAGCTATATTAATAGGGTAAAAAATGTTTAAAAAAATAAATATTTCAAAAATATACTAAAAAAAAGAATTTGTGCATGGACATAATAACAGAAATTTACAAAAAAGTCAGAAACATAAAAGTTAATATACAGAAAACAATAAATAGAAAACACACACTATCAACCATAAAAATCAAATTAGAATTGATTGACTAGTACAAAAAAGACTTCGACCAACATAAACTTACACTTGAAACGACTTACGAACTACTAAGACTGACAGAAGAATTTTACATATTAGTACACTATAAGAGAAGATGACAAGCAATAAAACACAAAATAAGGTAAAAAAAACATGTAAGATTTCAATCTTGAGTTAATTCTAAAAACTGGTTAAAGATTTAAACTGTTTTCTGACCATTATCAAATAAAACATGATACTTATTCAGCAGAAAACCAAAATAAATTAATAAATCTTGTAATAAACGTTAACTTAGCCACAAACGTTAAGACAACGATAGGATACACAGAAATCATCGACACTTTTGCTAAATTAAATACAGCTTAAATACTTCTTACAAAAGCAATCTTACTTACTTAGGTGGCCATGACAACCCGTTGTCGGGTAACGGCCGACTTCATCAGCTCTCGCCAGGCGTCTCTGCTAGCCGCGCGCCGTCTCCAATCTCTTTCACCAAGCGCGATTAGGGCTTCCTCGGCCTGGTCAATTCATCGGAGGCATGGTCTTACTCTTCGTCGTCGACCCTTGGCTTTCGCCTCAAACACCTTTTTCGCTGGAGCTTCTTCATCCATACGAACGACACGACCTAGCCAACGTAGTCGCTCAATTGTTATACGCTGAACTTAGTCAATGTCGTCGTAGAGCTCGTACAGTTCGTGGTTCATTCGATTGCGACAGTTGTCGTCAACTCGAATCTCTTAAAATAGATTCACTATTAGAAGTTCAATAGTATTTATTCGGATTATCTGATCAAAAAATATTAAGATTTTTTCTAATTACATATTACAAAATCTTCACAACATGTTGAAGTAATAATGTGCATTAAGGTGAGTCGTCCCCTATGGAAAGAGAAGTTCGCCGGGTCCGCCCCTAATTTGAAAACTTTTCTTGAGAGGGTTTTGGGGCCATACAATTTTTTATTTAGGGTGGAACCAAAATGTTGGTTTGTTTTTCTTATGCAATAACACGTTTCTGGCCAAACGACTAGAGTGATTTTGATGATATTTTATATTAAGATTCAGAAATAGAAGATAGGCTGTCAAAAGTTTCCAAAACTTTCGATAGAAGGCGGTTAAGGTACTAAAATATTTATGACTAAATAAATTCTAAACTAATGGACCGGTTGTGAAGAACTTTGGAATTAGAACGAAATTTGGTATTATAACCGAAGCCAAACGAAGTTTAATTGAAGGCTCACGAGCAAAATCAAAGAAGTACGAATCCATTCAAAGACTAACGAAGCACACGAACCGAAGGCTAAAGTTAAAAAATTAGAACAAACTTCACCAAAAAGTTAATTTGCCGTAACTTTTTTCCTACGAGTTTCTAACTGTTTGAATTTCGTGTCATCTATACTATTATATAAAAGGCTTCTCACGTATCTACGTAGACGTGTAACTCAAGAACTACTCAACCGATTTTTGTAATTCTTTCACTAACATAAAGCAACATGTTTAACTTGGTGATTGGCGTACTTTTTTTCTTTAAAACTGCTCTTAAAAGTTATTAAAACTTGAGTTTAAAAAGTAGCCAAAAAAATCAAATCCAAAAAACATTGCTGCATTGAATCGTTAGATACACAACCAGCGCGCTGCAGCGTAAAGCTTTCTCGCTCTTTTCCTCTCCGATTGTGTTTGTTGTTATTGTTTCTTTTACTTAAAGTGCTTTAAATAAGGGATGTTTTACGTACAAGAGCAGACGCAGGAAGTTGTCTCATTCAGTTGGCGCTGAGACTTCAAGTGATTAGGTCTTTGTTGCTTAATTTTTAGGTATGATATGTTTATGCTTCGTAAATGTTTATCTATGTATATTGTTTTTTATGCTGCGTAAATTTCTGCTGAGGCAAAGAGCGCTACAAGCGTAAGTATAAAATCGTGTTATAAATGAATTACAGTGCGGAAGTAATTGAACATTGTACTGCTTTTAACATTTTTGGTCATTAATACTTAAAAAGGTCGATCCAAAATGTGAATAAAAAATTGATAAACCAGTCAAATATCCTATTTTAGTACCTTCATTCATAGGCGTGTCCTGACGTTATTTTTGATTATAGCCTTGATTATAAAAATTGGATAAGTAGAATACAAGATAGACTTGAAAAAAGCGAGAAAAAAATTTAAAATTATTGGGGCATAGTGTAATCAATGTGTGAAATGGTGTGTTTGCATTAGTTAACAGGTGTAAGTGTATTGATACGATACTGAAAGGTGTGGTAAAATTTTTTTCAAAATCCTTAAATTTAGTTGAATGGAACAATTTTCATCAAGATGCTGCTTGCTTTAAAACAAGATGTTAAAAGTTACAGATCTTCATTAAGTTTTAGTTCGTGTTAAAGAATTAAAATGTCGTTTTTGGAAAACGAAAATAGATTTCTGAGCTAAAAAAAGGTTAAAAACTATTTATTTAGACTTTTCAAGCAATTATATACAATTCATACATAATGAAAATATATAAGAATCGCGACATTGGTCAATCAGTTTTATTGGATCAAATCAAAAAATTTTCAATTGAGTGTACATGAGACCGAACCCTAATTTTAAGACCATTTAATTTTTCCTCAAGCAACGAAATTAGCTTCGGTTACACCTAAGAACATTTCGAACAAAATTTGGTCCTTATTGGATCACGGTCAGTAGACACGGCGTCTCCTTGGATTCTAAGGGACTGTGTGTGCAAATGAACTGTTTATTAAAAAAATATTTTTAAAAAGTAAAAAAAAAATTTAAATACTCGAAACCATTTTATTGAAAATTAAAAATTATACGTTCTTAGGCCTTACCGAATATTATTTCGTTTTTGGAGCGAAAATTTATTGTACTTGAAAACCAAACTAAAACATAGAAATCTGCAGTAAGTCAATCAATTTTTAATTTAAAAGTTTAATGCCATGCAGCATCAGACGCTATAATTTTCATTTTTATAATTTTTATAATTTTCACGTTCTAGATGGATTTAGAAGATTGAAAACCGTGAAATATTAATGAATTTTCAATAAAAATTCAACTAGCTGTCATTACATTTCTTACATTAAATTTTCATAAAATATTTTTTCTCATTTGTTTTTGTATTAAAAATTTGTTGAATTTGTATTGAAAATTCATTAAAACTTCACGATGTATCGCTAAAACTTCCGAACTCTTTAAGAGTATACCTTAATTTTATATCGCTAAAAAGGTAATGAAACCTTAAAACAGCTTATATTATGAAAGTTAAAAAAAATTATAGCGTCTGGTGATGGCATTTTACTTTGAAATTAAAAATGGGTTGACTTACTGCAATATTTCCAAAAGTTTTATATTTTTCCTTTAAAGTAGACAAAAACTTTTCCAATGATACCCTATTTTCGAAAATCGTATTTAAATTGACTGAACTACATTGTCTCAAAGTAGACCCTATAACTTCGGATTTGGTTTCTAATCATTAAACCAATTCAAGAAAAAAATTTGAGCCAATTCGGAGATGGTAAGTGCAACTAATAAAACACTTCAATATAAAATGGCCAGTATATTTTCTATCAACAAAAAAACACCCCCGATTTAACCTGAAAAGGCATTGATGTCATCAGATTTTCTGCATTGTTCTGGCAAAATTATCAGTTACCATATCGGAAATATGGACAAAGGATTAAAAATGTAAAAATTCTAAAAATATGATCCGCAAGCAATGCGTTTAGCTAGATTTGTTTAACATTTCGAAACGTTGCTGAAAATTGTGGTGACGTTAAAAGTAATACCAGTTTGTACATTCCAATGCATTGGAAACTTATTTATAGGATCAATTTATCTCAAAACTAACAGTGGTGTTTTCTTGAACGTTGACATCACTGCTAAACTGTACGATAAAAGATTTTTTGAGCAGACGAAACGGGGATTTTTTTTGGTCAATAACGTCCTTTGTTTGGGCTGCACACAAAAAATCACTTCACTTTGTGATCCTATCTGAAAGCATATATAATAAACACGCTGTCAACAATAAAAGACTCAAATGTTAATGCCCTTATAGTGCTTTCACTATTGTGGGTTGTATGGGAGGTGGGCGTGTTAGTCGACGGACTACGCCCAATTTTTGAACACACATTAGCTTTAGTATAAAATACATACATACCAAATTTTATCTCTGTTAGACAAACATAAGCATATTTATAGTTTTCAATTTTTTGGTTTGTATGGGAGGTAGGCGTGTCCGTGGGCGGATGACGTCCATTTTTCAAAAACATCTTTGGTTTGTTAAACAAAACATACGTACCAAATTTTATCTCTGTAGGTTGAACAGAAGCTTACATATTGAGTTTTCAATTTTTTGGTTGAATGGGAGATGGGCGTGTTTTGATATAAAGTATATACATACCAAATTTTATTGTTGGAAGTTTATTATGAGCGTAGTTTTGCAGTTTTCGATTTTTGCGTTGTATGGGAGGTATTCAGGTTTAGGGTATAACAAACTTGCAAACAGGTAAAAAAATCAAGTGTTGTATTCGCTTTTAAACCTAAATCACCCCAATTGGCTATGGATGCTTTTGGTATTTTAAGTGCTTTTATTTAAGTGTAATATGTGGATTTGTTTTATTTAATGATGTCTTGAGGTGCCAAGTTCATATGTTTAGTCTGTAAATATCAAAGAATTCACTCTTACAAGGTAAGCAAATATGTAAAAAAAGTGTTGTAGAACAGGGTGCGGAGAACTCTATTTGCAAACGATTACAGTATGCGTCAATGTTTTTGTACATGGCATCCCACTATATATCCCTTATAAATTTGGGCTCTCTTAACACGAAAATAGCAAACATTTTTTTTTATGGATACGTTTTTTTAAAAAATTGTTGTTACTTTATTTTATCGACCTTTGACTTTGTTTGTGGTTTTTTTTGACCTAAAGCCTGAACAACGTTTTAAAGAATTTAAGTTTTTTGTGTTGCTTTTTTCAAAATTTTGCTCTATAAAACCTCGGTATATGTGGTACTCCGAGGCCTTAAAATATATTTTTCAACGATATTTTCCAGTTTGATCCTCTTACAACCTCACCCACTGCATCTGTTGCGCAGTGTACCTTTTTATATAACTATATTTTAATATAATAAAAATTAAAAATTTTTTTTTAGCTTAATGAGGAAATTCTTTTTAACTTTCCTTTTTTAATTTAAATCGGGGCTTTTTATTGTTAGTTATTCATTGCTCAGATACGATACGTTCACCAATGCGAAAGTGCTCTTTCAACCATCAAGACTGTATCCATTTCAACATCATATAACATTTTAACATTTCTTAAATTTATCAAAATTTACAAAATTATGAACGTTTGGTTTCTTTGTAGCTACTTAAAGTTTCATCGGACAGACATAAAACCCGAATTCTACACAGAAAATTGTGTTCCTCCAACATTTATTTTCAGTTACAAAATGGACATTTTAAAACGAGCGAATGAATATTAAACGTTCGTTAAATATTTTAAAATGAAAATTTCAGAATTGAAGAATAATTAGAAGCTATTTTTTAAAATTTTTATTTTAAACTATCAACCGATCGTTTTAAAATCATACGTACGTTTTAGAAGCTAATTTAAAAATGTCCATTTTTAGAATGAAAATAAACTTTATAAACTTGCTCCTCTACAAAACTATTAATGCTTTAATGACACTAATGATGTTATAACACAATATTTGTAAATAAAAAACAAGTAAAGAAACTCTAAAGATGGTCTAGCCCGACTATGGACTACCCGAAAACCACCTACTCCGAAAACAAACACAATGATATATACATATTGAAGTTTGGACAGGACAACGTCTGTCGGGTCAGCTAGTATTATATAATGTATCATGCTACTTGTTATTTTATTTACCATATACAAACAGTTTTCTTTTACAAGAATACGAAGAAAATTCTCAAATATTGTTGGGAACTCCGTCGAACTTTCAACATCGAAAATTTCTGCTCGTGTTTTAATTATTTTTCAATTTATAATTTCTGATATTTAATACACGGTTTTTATACGTATTTCCGTCTTTTAATTCGTTAATACAATTGAGTGTTTCTGTGCCTTTAATAATTGTGCACAGTTTCCGCGAATTGCAATAATTTCCGCGATTAAAATTGTGTATATAAGTGCATAAGTTTTAAGTGCTTGACACTGGTGCTTATTTTTATAAGCAGTGGAAACAAAAAAAAAAAAAATTGTTGTTGTTTTGTTTTTTGGGTTTGAAAATACTTTTTATATTGTTTTTGTAATTTTTTATATAATAAAACTGTAATATATATATTAGACCGGATCATTCTTATATGGATACAAAAAATGTCAACCGGTCGGGGTCTCAAAAGTTAGAGGAATTCATTAAAATGATTTCTGCATACTTTTTTTTAAAATCGGAGAAAAACCGCCGAAGCAATTTTGATTCTCCTGAAGGTCCTTTTTGGTAAAAAAAACATGTTTTTTGCTTATAACTTTTTATTTCCGTGTATCGCTTTGTATTAAAGCGTCCATTAAGCATCCTCGATTGGTGGTGTCGGACTGCATTCTCCAAGGGCGGAATTGTTGGTATCGTCGCCTGTAAGCAGATTGGAAAAATGCTGTCTCCATAATCTCAATGCGCACTGCGTTTGAGAAGTTTGATACTCCGAAGTTTGATACTCCGGGCTTGAAACCTTGGGTTGGACGCTTAACCTGCTGGTAGTATTTTCGAGCATCCTTCTTGCCCTGGTGCACTTCCAATTTTTCTCGCTCACGCTTTTCTTGCTCTCTTTTTATGCGTCTGAAAAGGCATCTCTCTTCCTTCCTCTTACCACGATAGTTTTCGTGCATGGCTCGCGTTGCAGCTGACTGCAGCATCTTTTTATGTTGCTGGCGTCGCGTCGCGACTCTCCTGGTGATGCGGGCGCCGAAAACCAATGATTTCTTCAGCAGCAGTGCGCATGGAGTGGGATATATGCGCCCAAAGTCCGTCGAGGCAAGCGTCGTCGGGGTAAGAGTAAGGTTGGTTTGGCTTAACCGAAAGTTGAGCGGATTAGGCCTCGGCCCACATAGGGGTGTTTCTCTTCCAAAATACTCTTAAATCCCATGGAATAATTACCTTTTGTTTTTTTTTTAATTTTTATGCATACATTTCTTCACAGCATCAGTTGAAAATCATCGATCGTAAACTTGCATTGTCAGTCAGTTAATTTGCGTGAAAAATACCACTGCTAAGTAAATAGATTTTTGTTGTCATTAATATTGAAAAAAAATTTTCTTGCTATTGAGGATTTAGCTACAGGTGTGTACTTTAAAATAAAGCCTTTTTTATGTTTATTGAACCTTTAATAAAATAGATATTGGATTAATTAACCATGTATGCAAATGGTGTGATGGCACGAATGGTGCGGTTTGCTAGGATATGTTTTGAAGTTTAAATTTTAGTACACATAAGTGTATAACAGAGCTTTAAGTAAAAGCTTTACTTCAATTAGGCTTAGCATTCGGCTCGTTCGGCATTAACTTTTCTTTTTGGATTGACATTGAAAGTGCAAACATCTATCTTAAAATCTACAATAAAAATTTAATAAGCAAAAATATCAACGAAAGAAAAAAAAAAACAAGCTTCCTAGTTTAACTTTAAAATTTAAGCTTAAGTAAATAAAGTAAAACTTAAATTGTGTCACATTAAAACAATGACAAAGCGTGAAAGAATTTCTGCTTTCTATACATAAGCAAAAGAAGAACGGTGTCTACGTCAAGCAGATATAGAAACAAAACAAGTAAGAAAACCTTAGTCTTCTTAAACAAAAATGGTTTGTTTTAAACAAAAAAAAAAAAACAAATTGGCCATTTCAGCCCTTGAAAGGACTTTGACCGAGCTTCTTATGATCAATTGTGTTGTGTGTGTGATTAAATGTTTGCACACAATTGACCGAGAACTGGACCTATATGTTTTATGCCGACTCCGAACGGCTCATGTTCTCAAGAAGCTTTACATGGCATTATTTACTCTCTGAGGTTTGCCATTGTCTGCAGAGAGGTGGTGACCGATCAGAAAAATTTTTTATTGAAAAAAACTTTACGCCGCGGCTGGGGATCGAACCCGGGCTCCGAGCATGCTAAGCCACACACTTAACCTGCATGCCACGGTCACCACAATGGTTTGTTTTATGTGTTGTTAAATGCAAGCATTTCTTTATAGATATTGTCGAAACTGTTAGTAAAGCGTTTACTTCGAACGACCGTAGCAGCGTGGTTGTCTAACCACACTTCTACACAAGCGCCATCGTATCTGCTAAGATGTTGCCTCAGTGCACTAGCCGTAGTTACGTCTTCAATACCATCTTGCTTGGTAACTGCACATACAATTACTTTAACATCGGTGGACGATAACATATAGTCCGACTTGAGCTTACGCTAAAAAAATTTGTTTTAATATTTCAATAGATTTTCATATAAAAAAAAAAAAGAAAGAAAACACAAAACTTAAATTTATTATATTGTTACTTTTAATTATTGAATTGAATTAATACTATAAATAGCATTATCATATTAGTTTGCCTAGTTTTATGATATTTTTCTCTTAATCATTAATTAACTTTAAATTAAACATAATTAAATATAAATACTTTAATCTAACACATACATATACATAAAATCAACATAATTTAAAAACAAAGTTCGACCAACATGTTTGCGCAAAAATCGAGGGAACCTCATCATAAACATTTTCGTAAGTGATTTGATTTTATTATATTTTTTATTTTATTTACTTATCCTCTTTAAAAATAAACCTTAAATTGACTAAAATAATCTATTTATAACAACAATGATACATGCAATTGCAATACAAAAAAATTTCAATCTTCTCAGTTTAGATACGTTTGTTTAGATTCATTTAATTTGCTTTTATTTTGCAATATAAATCCAACACAAATAATAATAATAATAATAATAATAATAGTCCGCTAAATTTCTGCTTAATTGCTAATATATTATATTTTTTTTTGTCCGTCCGTAAATTAGAGTATCTTTTTTTTTTAATTATTACTTTATATGCATATTTTTTTTTTGTTTGAATGTATATTTTTTTTGTGGCATAACTTTCGCAAGTTGTACAAGGTGTAGTGTATGAAAACTTACTTTTGCGATGATAAGGATAGTGGAAAGAGTAAGAACCCTACGACAACACACGACGAGCCTTAGCCTGGAAGCCTACAAGCATGCACGTTGCTCTGAACCCACAGTTCTGTTATCAGTTTATTGATATAAGATCAAGTATTCATCATAATGGCCAGTTTATTTTTGTTTTTTTTTTTATGATGGACCTTTTGTTATATTTGGGGTGTTATTGGGTAACATTTTTTACAACAACTAAAGAAGGAAGTTGTCAAAAAGCAAAAACCAAAAGAAAATTCTACCCATTATTTAAAGAAGAAGAAAAATTTAAAGATTTAAAGCTTAAAATTGCATATTTATGTTATTTAACTTAATTCAACTTTACTTTGGTAGGTAGTTTTAACTTTTAGTCTGGTTTATTTTAATAAAGACATGAATTAAAAATATGATGGGTAAGTTCTCAACGGAGTTATGAGAGATTTTTAACAAAAAATTAAGCTTGGCTTGGGGGAGTTTTTGAGATACCAACCTTTGCTGGACGTGGCCGACCATTGAAACCTTTTACAGAGCTTAGCATACAAAGCAAAAGAAAAAAAACGCAGAGCTTACGTGACAGCAATGAAACGGAGGATCTTGCGTTCGCTACTCATATGAAGTTACGTCAAACTGGAAAATCACAAGCTTCAAAAGTACTAAAAGAAATTTTCAAGTCTCCAGGGAGGGCACGAAGATATAAAAAAGCATTGTCCGATAATTTCCAAAGTGAAAAGTTATCTACTCTTAAGGCTCTTTCTATTTTTGTTGACGCAAACTTATCAAGAAGGCAGTATAATATAGTGAGAACTAGTGACAAAAAACTTTTGCCTAGCTTTAGTATTCTCCAAAAAGAAAAAAATTGCTACCCAATATCTGAGTCATATACTGTAACAAAAACTTTGGCTGAAGTAAACTTGCAGGACTTATTAAACCATATAGCTACTCGCTTAATGTTATACTAGGATGACATTCAAAAGACTTAAAATGAAAACGAGTGTAATTCTTTACAACTAATTTCAAAATGGGGATGTGATGGTTCGCAACAATCACAATACAAACAAAAGTTTGAAAACGACCTGATATGGCAATATCTTCCAAACGTCATTTGTGCCTTTGCGTTTGTTTTTGCAATTCAACTATTGAAATTGTTTGCCAAAATCCAACACCATCTTCACCAAGATATTGACGTCCAATAAAAATTTCTGTTGTAAAAGAAACCGTTGAAACTACAAAATGCAAAATGAAATAGCTCATATTGAATCTAAGATAAGTAAATTTATCAAAACTGTCATAGAATGCGATGCGAGTAAAACACACTTTAGTTTTTGCAATGGTTGATGGCAAAGAATGCAACGCAGCAACTAAACTAACACCTACAATGAAATGTTATATTTGTGGAGCTACTTAAAAAGATTTCAATGATCTTTCTAAAAAAAGAAGTTGATAAAGATGCGTTAAAATTTGGAAAGTCAATTTTGCGTGCCAGCATTTTGAAAGCATTCTTCATCTCTTTTACAAAATCCCATTAAATAAATGGCAGCTAAGACAACTTTCAGAAAAAATTTTACTAAAAGAAAAACGGAAATCCAAGAAAAGCTCAAGTCGAAACTAGGACTTATTGTTGATTTGCCCAAACCTGGTTTTGGTAACAGCAATGACGGCAATACAAATCGTAGGTTTTTCAACAATCCAGAACTAGTTGCTGAATTAACTGGTGTTGATTTGTAACTTATTTTTAGATTAGAAGTAATATTAAAAGTAATTTCTAGTGGATTTGAAGAAGATATCCCAAAGTTTGAAGCATTTGCTTTCGATACTGCTAATTTGCATGTTGAGCTCTATCCCTGGCTTCCCATGTTACCAAAATTCTGATTTATGAATCAGAAGTTATTCAAAATGCTCTGTTACCAATTGAGCAGCTGTCTGAAGAAGCAGCAAAAGAAAGGAACAAACATTTCAGGTTGTACCGATTAAATTTTGCGAGGAAGTTTTCCAGGACGGATTGCAACATGGATGTTCTTAACAGGTTTAAAAAATATTATAAGCACTAGGATAAAGCACTAGGATAAGCACTTTTATAAAACAAAAATAATGTTTAATGCCTAATTCGGCTGTTTTTGACTATGGCAAAAATGCCGCTCTGAGTCGTCAACTAAAGAAGTAAAAAGACTGGTGTCTCGTTAGAATCTAATCTTTATTTTAAATCTTTTAGGTTTTTATAATAAAAAAAACCAATATTATTATTCTTACAATTTAGTAACTCCTCCCCATTATTTACTTTCACTCAATTTTACAACATTTAATTGAGTGTTCTTTTTGTTTCGTTTGTTCCACAAACCAATCAAAAATAGTGCAGCGCTTGCACATGCTGCAGTCACTAGGTCAGCGTGCAAGCAACTTCATATTACTGTGGTTGCGACATCTCTCAAAGCACTTGACTTGCTTTCGATCAACATGCGACGTGGAGAACGAAAGAAAGAAACATATAATAACTGAAACAATAAGTTATGTTGTGGTGGCATGTGGTAGCTATGATAATACCACTACACCCTTGCCCTTAAGCAAAAAAATTATTACTTGAAATGTTTTTTTTTGTTTTTTTTTTTTTTTTTTGTGGGGGAGTATGTCAATAACTTAAAACTAGAAATATATATAATTATTTATTAACAATATTAAAATTTTGCTATAATATGATAAAATGTTTTACAGAATAACTTATGTATTGCGATACCATTTTACTTAAATAATTATTAAAAAACACTTAATTTTTCGATATATATTAATTTAAAGTTTAATAAAATTTTTTAAGATTATTGTTATGTATTTCTTTATTTTTGCCTTTTATGTTTACAACTGAATTTACTCCTTTTATTTCTATAATCTCATAGGGACCATGATATGGGCTCTGTGACTTTTTGCTAGTTTCTAATTTTATAAATACTAAATCTCCTATTTCTAAAGCGCTTTCATTACTATCTCTATCATAAACTATTTTTCTCTTATTTTTTTACTTGTTGTATTAATTTTTTTGCCTTATCTATTGAAGTTCTTAATCTTAATTTAAGCTCATTGGCATAATTGTCTAAGTCATATATTCTATTTTTGTTTTCTACTATGTCACTAAGCAAAGTCGGTAATTTTCCAAAAATCAATTCATATGGTGAGTATTGTGAGTCTACGTGTGGGGTCGTGTTATGAGCAAATGTGTAATACGACACCCATTTGTCCCATTCGTTATCTTCCGCAAACGAAAGTAGATATTAATTTAAAACCCTATGGTTTCTCTCAAGTGCGCCGATCGTTTGGTGATGGTAAGGGGTTGAAAATATTTGGCGTGTGTGCAATAGTTCACATATGCTTTTCATTAGTTCGTTTGTAAACTCTGTCCCTCTGTCAGACTTAAGTGTTCTGAAGCATCCGTACTTCAGTATGAATTGCTCTACTAGGGTTGAGGCTATTGTTTTGGCATCTTTGGTTTCAATTGGATGTGCTACGACAAATTTCGTGAGGTCACATTGCATTGTAAGTACAATTTTTTGGAGTTGAGTAGACTTATAAAATATTTTTGTTACAAATAAAAATATAAGTGTTCAAACGAAAAAGATATAAAAAAACAATCTTACTCTTTTGATTAAAAAATGTGATCAGTTTTGTTACATACTGTATATATCTGTGGCCGTTTGATAATCTTAATGGACCTACAGTATCAATCGATATGCTTTCGAAGCCTTTTTGTGGTATGTCTGTTATGATTAGTTTTTCTTTAATGTGCCGAGTTGTTTTATTTTTATTACATTTCACGCAATTGTTTATGAATTCTTTCACCGTTTGCCTCATATTTTTCCATATGTATCCTTGTTTTAGTTTCAGGACTGTTTTTCTTATTCCCATGTGTCCTGATATGTTCGACGTGTGAAATTCATCAATTAGTTTGTACTTTTGTAGCATGCTATCTATTTGTATTGGAGCTCTGTATATCAATATCTTTATGGGCGAGGATCTATTCATTTTTAATTTTTCATATTTTTCTTTGAATGCATTCATATCAATTATTTCAAATATCTTATCTTTTTCACACAGGGCTAGCTCCTTTATATGTGATTTCTTTAATAAACTATGCAGTTTCTCCAACATCGAATCTAGTTTCGAAGGGTCATCGCTACATGTTATGTGCACTTCATTATTATTTATAATCACGGTAACGTTCCTCCTTTCTTTAATAATAAATTTTAATTTTGCCAATTTCCTTACGTCATTAAAAGATGTGCACTCCCAAATACAGAGTTGATCAGACTCATTATGAGATGTGTTATTCTTTTTAACACTTCCTTGGAGGTGTTGACTCAGGTGGCGGGTACCCTTATCTTTAATTTCACTCGCATTAATTCTTATTTTATTCTCTGTGCTCCGTGCATTATTATTTTCACTTTTCATTTTGCTCCTTGTGACTACTTTTATGTCTTTTTCTTCATGTTCCAATGTGGGAATCCTTGTTTTTAATATTTCACTGTCAATTTTTATGCGTGATAATGCGTCGGCGTTTGTGTTAATTTTTTCTTGCTTGTATATGATCACAAAATCATAGTCTGATAAATCCAAACGTATTCTAGTCATTTTTGATGATGGGTTTTTTTGTGAGAATAATGATACTAACGGTTTGTGGTCGGTTACTACAATAAATTTTCTTCTAAACAGATATGGCTTAAAAAAATGTGTGCCCCAATGAATTGCTAACAATTCTTTTTCTATTATAGGTTTATTTATGTCATGTTTTTGTAATGATTTGCTTGCAAAAGATATAGGTAAATCATGTCCTATTTCTCCTTGAGATAGCACTGCTCCAAGTGCAAAATCAGATGCGTCAGTAGTAAGAATAAATGGCTTTTCAAAATTTGGGTATTGCAACACAGGTGGATTAATAAGTTTTTGTTTCAGAGTGTTAAAAGCTTTTTCGCATTCTTCTGACCAGATAAAAAGTGTTCCTTTCTTGAGTAAAGAGTTAAGACACTTTACGATAGTTGCAAAATCTGGTATGAAACGCCTGTAGTAGTTACAAAACGCTACAAATCTTCTTACTTCATCTGCACTGTTTGGTACTGGGTATTTTGTTACTGCTTCACATTTTGAAGGATCTGTTTTTATGCCTTTATCAGTTATAAGATGACCTAAGTAAAGAACTGAGAAAACTGAGAGATTTGAGAAAATGACATTTACTTGCATTAAGCTTTAAATTGTTTTGTTTTAATCGATCAAAAACTTTTATTAGATTTTGGTTGTGATGGTTTAAAGCAGAGGTGTTATGGCAGTGAGTTAAATTATAAATTAAAAAAAAAAAAATTATAATTTCGATCGCATAAAAATAAATAAAAAATAGCAAAAACAACAACATGTGTCTTATATGATCCTTAAACAGATTGCAAAAATTGCAACAAAAAACTAGCCACCCCATTGAGTGCGAATACCAACAAAATACACGCAGCAGCAAAACCTTGCAACAGCAATGTTATGCAAATGTTTTTTCTTGCTGTAGCAGCGCGATGTGCCGGCGAAGTCATTTCTCAGAATTTCAACACACACGAAAATATTGAAGTTGTTGTAAGTGAGCAAATTGAGCTATGGAATTTACAACTTTGGTTTAAAGAACAACCAAATACAATTATGTCATCAATAGGGCTCGAAAAAACATGCACAAAATTTTTCAAAAAATGCATGCAAAAATGCACGAAATAATGTTAAAATATGCATGGAAAAATGCTCAACAAATTCTAAATAATATGGGAATTTTGATGTGTTTTCCATTGAAAAACCCTTCGAGACTAGTCATTTGTGAATTTTCACAATTCAATGTCTATTCAAACTCAAATTGGGTAGTGTTCTCATTCTCATTCTCAACTCATTCTGTGTTGAGTTACTTAATATTGCGAATAGTGCTGCCACTCAATGCATTTTCTAAGTAGCAAAATATATCGTCGCCTTAATAAAACAATAGTGTATAATTTTTTTGCCGTTTCGAGATTATAGAGTTTAAAGTTTTTGTGCTATTAGACATCTGGGAAACCAGTCAATTTTTGAGAAAATAATCGACCCACTTTGTGGAAGTAGAATTTCACCAAATTTTCACCACATATAGAATCAGTTATGTAGATTCTTATTATGCAATAAAAAAATAATGGTGTACATGCGTATACACTATTGTTTTATTAAGGCGACGATATATACGTATCAGTTATTTGGTACAATTCAGTTTATTCTTAAGGTGAAAACAGTCACGCACTGTTAAATAGAAATCAAAATTCATGAAAATGTTTAAAAGATAACAGTGAAAAATTAGCATAGCATAGCATGGCATAGCGTTCTATAGAATTTAGATTTCCATTGTTTGAAAAATTGCGTTATTTACTCGCTGAGCTGGAATTTAATTTATTATTTGTTTTTCAAAAAAATAAACCACTATAATTTGTGGAAAATAATAATAATAAAAAATTAAATAGAACAATTTTCTCCATGCTATCGCATGTCACGCAATGCGGTATTGTTTTCGGCTTTATTCTTATGGCAACGCTAATTGCGAATAAAAACTATCGATTGTGCCAACAGATAAACTTCTAAATCTCTGTTCAGACGGTATGAAACATGTTTCGGCAACGCGTAGTTTGTCAAAAATGTTCTTTACTTTTCTCAAAAAAGTCCTTCTTTGTTTTAAAAAGTAATATTAAGCAATTAAACGTTGAAACTGAAGAGAGATTGTCAAAAAATGCTCAAATTACTAAAAAATGCATGCAACCCCGAAAAACCGTGAAATATGCAAAAATGCATGCAATATGCAAATGCATATTTTTTCGAGCCCTAGTCATCAACATACAAAAATGCTTCAGAATTTAAACCACTCAACGCGATGGTTAGCATGCGTTGAAAACTATTTGATGAAATTTTTAACGCGAATAGCAAACGTTTAAACTGATAATGTCCGTTTTGTGTTGAAAATGCAGTCAAAGGTGTTGAATTATGTTCTAACGGTACTTGGTGGAATGAGCTTGTCATGTCCAAAGTCGAAAAATATTTAGCTCTTCCCAGCATATCTAAAACGTCTTCTAGTCTAGTTAAAGGAAATTTGTCGTTAACTATTTTGTCGTTTAATTTCCTAAAATCCACTACTAAACGCCAGTTTTTGTTTTCACCTTCACTTTTCTTGGGTACCAAGAGTAATGGTGCGTTGTATGGGCTAGTAGAATGTTCAATAATGTCGTTGTTCATTAAGTCAGTTACTTGATTTTGTATTTCGTCATGTTGCGCATGAGGTAGTCTGTAATTTTTTATGTATACCGGTGTTGGTTCTGATAAGTTTATTGCTTGTGTGTAGAAATTATTAGTCGCAAGTTGTTCTCCTTCGAGGTGAAAAATTGTTTGATATTCTTTAAAAATGTTAGTAAGTTGAGTTTTAGATTGTTCGTTTAATTTTAGTTCGACCATAAGTTTTTCAAAACGTTTGTCGTTCCTCATTCTATCTGTTTGTTTACCTGTACTCCTTATTGTATAGTTTTTTAAGCTCTCTGTTTTAGGATTGATTTAATTTAATGTGATTTCCGTATCGTTGACATTTATTATCTTTATGTGGCATATGCCTTTTGCTGGTGCGATAGAATTCGCAAAAAATACGCCTTTTACTAATTCTTGGTTTAATATTATTCTGTCTTCTGTTATATGTAATTTGATAGGTAAAATGGTTTCTGCTCTAGGTGGTATTCTATAGTTATTTTGATTTGGAAGTCTTGTGTTTAAAGGTATAACATAATCTTCTTCTTCAAACATTACCATTAATGTAAACGTTTCATAATCAATTTTACATGCGAAATTAATTAAAAAATCTCTTCCTAATATGCCGTCCGTTGTAATGGGGACATTTTTATCAACTATGTGGAATTCATTTGTGGCTGTATTTTTACCGAACCATAAGGATAGATTTGTTGTCCCTAAAGAATGAATTTCTTCTTTCGTAATCCCCGTTAATTTGTACTGTTTTCACTGTTTATATTTAGATTTTCATTAATGTATTTGCAGATCGAAATATCCGCTCCGGTGTCATTTAAAAATGTAAGGTTTTGTGTTGTTTGTGAACAATTCAGTGTCACATAGTTTGTGAGATTCTTTGTTATTTTGTAAATTTGATTGCTTTTTATTGATGGCCTATCGGAAGCTCTAAATTGTCTCCCGGGCCTTCTTCGTTTCCCTGAAGGTTAACTACACGCATATGTCTCGTATTAGCATTTTGTCTGTAGTTTCCATTGTTATTATTGTATCTGTGGTTATTATTATTCCTATAGTTGTTATTGTTGTATGCTCTGTAATTGTTGTTGTTCCTGTTCGCATTATGCGAAAATGTGTTATTGTTTGGTCTAAAATTATTTCTGTTAAAGTTATTATTTGGTTTGAACGTGTTGTTGGTATTATCATGATTTGAGCTTCTTGTGTTGTAGTTATTTTGATTATTTCTGTAATTGTTATGATTGTTATTATTTGAAAAATTTCTGTGCATATTGTTTCTGTTGTTGATGAAATTTCTCTGTGTAGTGTAATTTAATATTCGATTATGACTTAAGCTATTATTTTTCTCAAGTTCTAAACAGCATTTCCGAAATCTGTAGGTTGTGCTGCGAAGATTGTTTGCTTGAGGCTTTCATCCAGACCATTTTTGAATATAGTTAAAGCATATTTTTCGTTTATCTTTCCAATTACTGACTTTTGTTCGGATGTTGCCGTTGCACCCAAGTCTTCAATTTGTAGTTTTGTCAAGTCTGAAATAAGTTTAAAAATTCTGTCCTTATAACTTGTGATTGACGAATTTCTTTGCGTGAAAGATGATGTCATTTGATTGCTTTTAAATTTTTCTAAAAATTTTTGTTTTAAATTGTCAAATGTGGTAAATTCATTGGCATACCCTAGTGTTGTCTTCACTGATGCACTCAACTTAACAGTGCTCACAAAATCTAGTAGGGATTTCTTAGCATCCTCACTATATGAATTGTATAGTAACTGAACAATTTTTAAAATGATTCTAATTCATTAAAGGACCCGTTAAAAATTGGTATGGTTTTTAAAGATACTTCTTAATTAAAGGTTGTCATATTGTTTATAATATTATTGTTAGGCTTTTGACTACGTGAGTTCTCGTCAGTTATTTATTTTTCTATTAAAAATTCTCTAATTTTCCCTTCTTACTCATTAAATCTGTGAAGTCTATCCTTGAAATCTTCCTTATTTAAATCTTTTTGCAATGATTGCTTCAATGTTTGTATTTTTGCGAGCTTAGTTTCTATGTACTCCTTACTATATTGTCTTTTTGGTGATTTTTTTTAATTTTGACAGTAATTCTTCTAATAATTTTATTTCCATTTGACAAAGGCTGTTTTATTCAGGCTTTAACGTATTTTATATCTAGTTTTTATATATTATTATTTAAATTAACGCTCCTAATGAGCTGTTTTCTGACATAATTTTTATAATGGTAATTTATCCAATATACTAAAACAATTATGAAAAAAATGAAAAAAATCAATGAATCAATGAAAAAAATTGAAATTAAACTTATGATATTGTCTGCGTCGCTGCTGCTGCTGCTGTTGTTGTTGTAGTTATTTGTTGTTATGGTTTCTTAAGTTCCGAACCAACCCATTTTTAGTGTTTATCGTCCGTAGTTTGTCTTCTTATTGGCAATTTTTTGAGGAGCTTTTTTTTTCTTTTCCGGTTGAAAGTGCTGCGACTCTGTATAGATCTGCTACTTCCTGTCTCGCTTTTACCCTCTTTCCGCCTCTTGATTTTTTTTGTTGTGGCTTTTGACTACTTGAAACGTAATGTTGTTTAACCTGTTCTTTGTACAGGCTCTGCCTCTTTTTGTAGCCTTCTATCGATATGGGCTTAGGTCCAGCTGTCTTAGGTGTTGGCACGTATATTGGGGCTGCTTCCTGTGGTTTTGTGGGTTCTGGCACGTATTCACAATGTTGCGCCGCTGTGCTCAATGCATTTGCAAAGAGTTGATCAAAATCCGCCATATAAGTGTTGATTTATTTTAATTATGGACAGGATTCGTTGCAGGATCAGGCTTGCTGGATTTATTAATATCGCAGGATCGATGGATTAACTAATATCGCAGGATCGCCATGTGGATGATAAGTTTTTATTTATTTAATTTAATTATTTTGTTTTATTTTATAAAACGCTCTGAGTCGTCAACTTAAGAAGTAAAAAGACTGGTGTCTCGTTAGAATCTAATCTTTATTTTAAATCTTTTGGGTTTTTATGATAAAAAAAACCAATATTAATATTCTTACAATTTAGTAACTCCTCCCCATTATTTACTTTCACTCAATTTTACAACATTTAATTGAGTGATCTTTTTGTTTCGTTTGTTCCACAAACCAATCAAAAATAGTGTAGCGCTTGCACATGCTGCAGTCACTAGGTCAGCGTGCAAGCAACTTCATATTACTGTGGTTGCGACATCTCTCAAAGCACTTGACTTGCTTTCGATCAACATGCATTGATAGACGCGACGTGGAGAACGAAAGAAAGAAACATATAATAACTGAAGCAATAAGTTATGTTGTGGTGGCATGTGGTGGCTATGATAATACCACTACACCCTTGCCTGTTAAAAAATCTAAAAAATTTACCAAAGAAGCTCTTGCAATGTTGACTCCCGGGATTCCTGGTTCATCTTCTTTACAAAATTTAGACGTGACTACAATATCCTCTGAAAGTGAACATTAAGAAACAGACGAAGAGATATTCAAGATATTGATGAAGATGAATTATATGTACAATAATTAAATAATTAAAAACATCATTATATTTCATTTTATAGTAGTATTATGTAATATTTTTCACATTAATAAAAAATTACTCAAATATACGCTATAAACTCTATTTAAGCCTTTATTTGACAGAAATAAGCTTAATAACTCTTCAAGAGTTGATTCAGTCAAGTATCACTTAATTGGGACAAGCAAATATTTTTTAGCAGTTTTTCGAGGTAAATACCCCTATGTGCGTCGTCTGGTATACATTTTTATGTTTTTTGTTGTTGTTGATGATATAAACAAAGTATTGCTAATATTGTATTGATAACGTAACCGCTTCTCAACAAAACTTGTGTCTGTAAACCCTCATATAGTTTAATTAGGTACGTTTTTTTATTTTTAAAGTTTTTTAAATAAAACATAATTGAAAAAAATGCACATGTGTTAATATTGATTGTTAAAATGAGCCTATAACTTTATATCAAGTATGCAATATGGGTATAACAAATTTTAATTTTTAGAATTAACATTTTACATTAAAATTTAACCACAAATGTTAATATTTTATAGGGCTTCCATACAAAAGTGGTTAAATATGTACCTATTCCCACAAAATACCAATTGTTAAAAATTTAAATACTTATAAAAAGTAAATTTCATTGAAAACTTCAAATTCAAGTCAAAACTACACAAATTTTCAAAATTAGAAAATTAAAAAAATAAAATTATTGGTTATATCACAAAATTTAACAAAGGGGGTACCATTGTTTGAAATTAATATTGGAATTTTTTTAATTTCTTGTGCAATTTAAATGTATTTTTGCACAAAATTGACACAAATGACACATCTAAGAATTCTATAATCGTCAATTTTTAATTATGAAAAAAATTACAAAAATTTGAAGTAGTACTGGGTTTTTGGAAAATTCGATAATTTATAAGCTTATTTATTTATTTATTTATATTCTCATGACAGGGTGTAAATCCTTATAAAAGGATTTCAGGAACGTAAAGTTCTGCGTTGCCTAAAGTTTGCGTAACATTCCGGAAACCAGCCAATAATAACTTTAATGTGATTATTCCACGTGAGAGTTTTGTTAAATGTAATCCCCAGATTTTTTGCGGTTCCAACGTAAAGTATTTCAGATTTGTTAATTGCTACTTTTGGCAATGCTGTAAGATCTAGTGACTTTGTATATTACCATACATTTCGACTTAGATGCATTCTGACACAGACCATTTATAAACGCCCTATTAAAAATATTTTCCAAATCAATATTTGGTTTTTGGATACACTGTGCGATTTCGATTAAAGGGGCACTAGCAGGCGCGCACCCAGCAAAAAGTTTTGGGGGTTTTATGTTTTTATTTTCTGACTTATTTAAATTTGTTATTCTTTAAATAATGTTAAGAGAACAATGTCTATTTTATTTTCTTTTATTTTGGATCATTGTACTTGATATGTTCTCAATATTATTTTCTAGACCACTACGAACACTTTACAGAGGTAGACCATTTTTTAACCCAGTCTACCCAGTTTTATTAACCCATTTCTGCCTGGAACCAGATCCGCTCACACGATTTTGATAAAATTTCATACACGATTGTATGATCAATTGATTAAAAATGATCAAAAACAAACATTCAGCTTAATGCGGTGCTGAGATATTCATTGGGTATTTTTCAACCCATTAGGCTATCGTGATAACTTTTCTTAGAGAGTAAATAATGTCAAGTGAAGCTTCTTGAGAACATGACCGTCGTTCGGAGTCGGCATAAAACATGTAGGTCCAGTTATCGGTCAATTGTGTACAAACATTTAATAACACACACAACACAATTGATCATTAGAAGCTCGGTCAAAGTCCTTTCAAGGGCTGAAAGGGCCAATTTTGTTGTTTTGTTGTTTGTTACTTTTGGCGGTAGAGGGCAAAATTAAAAGTTGAAGGGCTGATTTCGTAGAATAATAGTCAAATCAGTCAATTACTTATTACTTTCTTATTCATAATGCGATCGAGCCAAAGTTGGTGTCGAAGGAAAGGCAAGATAAAAAAGTAAATATTGCAGTTGTGCTTTGATTTATTTTCTTTATTTTCTGCTTTCCACTGCCACTATTTCCACCATCGGAAAAGTAATGGTTTCGTAGTCTGGTAACTCTAGTCAAATGGCAGAATTTAATGATACATCTAAAAGTCTAAGAAGTTTTGATCTATTACCTAACCATCCCCATCAAAATTATTGCGATATTTCTCACCCACACTTTTAAGTGATATTTTGAAAAAATTATTTTCATGAGTATTTTTCTATCCAAATGGGGTTTCCAATGGAAAATGGGTTAATTGCATATGTTTTGAGTCTTTGTAGCCTCAAACCTTTAAAATTAGGCCGGGTCAATTTTTGTTTTCAAAAAATCGTAAACGCGGAAAATTTTCTATGGAAAATTCTGACCATCTTTACCCAAAAAACACTAAGCCTAAAATCTATTTCAAGCCTCCGGTTTTTCGAAAGAAAGTTTGTATTTGTGTTTTGCTACAAAATGTGAAGAAATGGAAAAAAAGATCCAAAAAAGTACTGTACTGATGTACAAATTTTAGTGGTTTTGAACAAAAATTTAAATTATTAATTTATATATAAATTTCACGTGTTTGTTTCATCATGTGTCAACAAAAACTAAAACAATTTCAGATTTCTTTGTAACATTAAAAAAATATTATGAAAATTTATTTAAAATAGAATAAAAACATTTGAAAGCTTGATTTGCTATTATCGTTTCATTAATTAATTTTGAATTTCGTGAAATCTATTGCATAAATCCACTTGTTAGAAAATATTTTGTTTTGATGACAGTTAGTAAATAAATAACAAAATAAGTAAACTTGATCTACAAATTCCATGCCATATTCAATGAACTGAGAGTAAAGTTCAACTTTTGGCCAGTGTTTGACGTGTTCTTGAAAAAAATCAACAGTTATGGAGGCAGTTATAGTTGTGACAGCAGATAGTCGAAAGCAAACAGGGCTTCCTAAAACAATCTTTTCAATTTTATATTGAGATTCTTTTTGTTCTTTTTCTATAAAACTTTTTGTTACTTTTACTTTATTTTGTTTTGTTTATTTTACTATTGTTTTTTTTTCTTGATGAATTAATTCATTTCTTACATTTTTTGTATTTTATCGCTTTTAGTTTGAAATTGAATTATAAAATTTTTTTTTTATTTGATATTCGGTTTTTCACTAGATTCATAATATAACCCTTTTGAAATTTTGATCAAATATGAACATAAGATAAAATTTTTCATTTAACTAAATTTGAGCTTTGGCCGTATACTTATCCAAAACGAAATAAAAAGTTTGTTTTGTTATTTTAAGAAAATTTTTATTTTTATTTTCCAATATTTCGGCCCGCTTTGCTGGCCATCTTCAGGGTTTTAGAATAAAGTTTTTACAGAACACAAACGACTGTTGTCGTTACCAATCTATCGTCAAATGTTGACGTCAATGTTGACGAAAGACCGGTCAATCAATTTTAAACCAAAGGTTTCTTGGGCAAACCTGTTCCAAATATTCTGTAGAATATTTTCCGCGCCTACGATTTTTACGTTTTTTTTCGCCCATACAAATTGGCACGCCCTATTGTTTATACATGTAAAATCTTATAATATTGTCGATTTGTCTGGTTTTTGCGACAAAAAGAGATGGGTGTGTTAGTTTTGCCATCCTCAATTTTCTCTACCATCATTACAACTTTCAAAGTCGTATACATTGATCAATTTTGAATTTCAGTTGATTAGAAACGAGGAAAGAATTAAAGAAAAGTTACAGCGTAAGACCATGTCTTACCCGGGATTCAAACGCGGTACCTGGAATGGTGGTCAAACACCATTTCCAATCGACTTCCGAGGTAGTTTTATGTTTTTGATTAAGTGCTTTCTACAAATATTTAGCGATATTTATCAAAACAACACAACAAAAACTAGCTTAAAAGAATACAACTGATATAAAATACTTCATAATTTTTATCGTTTTGCTTAACAAATTTAATTTGTCATTCATTTGATTTTTGAATTCTTTATGAAGAGTATAATACTCTGAGTATTGAATCCTGTGTTTTAATATCCCTTTATTTTTATTAATAGTTTTCATAAGAAGTTTTTACTCTAAGTATTTTTACTCAAATCTTTAAATTTTTGATAGTTTTGCCTTACACATTTTATTTTCATTCATTTGGGGGTTAACCCCCCAAAATCCCCCTGCGTTCGCCCCTGGGCACTAGCGGGAAGCTGAACGTCATCTGCTAGGGGGCTGCAGCCCCCGGCCCCGAGCAGGTAGGAGCCCCGCAGCGGCTTATATATGAAATACTTATTTTAAAAACGACATGCCATAAAAAAAATATTTCGAAGTAATCCACCTTAAAGTTTCAAAAAAAAGTATATTTGTAAGAATATGGTTATGGTAAAAATTTCAATTAAGTATAGGGCCAAAATTCATCTGGTAATGATATCAATACTTTTAGTGGATGTTGATAATGCATCAAGAGGTGAAACGTGCAACCAACTAATATTTGCAAAAAGTAGATACTAATTTGATAGCTGCTTTCTTCACTTTGAGAATAGTGCTAAGTACTGTAGTCAATTTATTTGCCAAGACTATTAGAGAAATTTTTGGTTTAGTTGATCCGCTAGCAATAGAATTGAGAAAAAGAATTGAAGCTTATGGAAACATAACAAAACTATTTGGATTCTTGTGCAAATTAATAGATATTGAAAACGAAAAAATTAGAAATGAGAGTAAAACTCCTTGCTGGAGTATAACCAATTGATATTCAAATGGAATTATTCTGTGAATAAAATCACTTAATACCGCTTATGAAACTCTCTGAGAGATGTTATGTTTTTTTATAGATATCAAACTATTAAAAACAGAAATAATATGGTCTCTGGGATGATCGACATTTTTCCAAATGTTTATATAGCCTTCCGATTGCTTGTAACAGTACCGATAGCAAATTGTGAAGCTGAAATGTAATTTTTAGTATTAAAAAGATAAAAAATTTTCACCGATCTTCTATGTTACACGAACGTTTGTCGTCAATAACGCAACTTCGTATTGAAAATGATTTGTTGCAAACGATTAACTTTGACGAGTTGATAAAACGCCACTGTTAAATCAAGAAAAGAAATTTTAAATATGAATTGAAGAGTTATTGTTCCACTTTAAGACATATCGGTGATTCCCTGTCAAAGGCACACTTTTCTGACATCACTATTTTTGAAACTTTTAAAACTTTTTTGGTGGAAAGTTCATATGAAAAATATAATAGCTGCGTTCTTTTCTCTTGCAAGTTTATTTTTTTTGCAAAGTTATACACTCTCAGAAACTTTAAAAATGATAAAAAAACTAAATAAGAACATGTATTTAAACAGCTCTATCTTCTAAACTATAAGTCGCACAGACAAGAAACTAGAAACACAGGCAAGGTTATAGCTTAAGTACCTTGAATGGATCTCTTTGGTGGTGTCATTTTTTTATAGTTCTTTTATTGGAAAAAGTTTTTTTTATCTCGAAATTTACCATCATATTTTTCATACTCGGCGCAACAACTTTTTCACCGTTTTGAAATAATATCGCATTTAAGCATTCATTCTAAAGGTTTATGCAAAGTTTTTAGTTAGATCTCCAACGATTGCTATTTTTAATGATTTAAAAAAAAAATGCCTGCTTAAGTTTTCCCATTTATGCGTACCGAAAATTTTATTTTGATATAAAAAAGTTATTGTTCCTTATTTTATAAATGAAGTAACTCTATGGTTTGAAGTAAATCCTTCAAATAGATCATCATAAAATATGTGAAAAATATGGTGATAAATTTTGGGATAAGAAAAAAAAACTTTTTTCCATAAAAGAACTATCAACAAATGACACCACCAAAGACATCCATTGAAGGTACTTAAACTATACTTGAGTTTATTTTCTATACGAATTACAGTTAAGGAGATAGAGTTGTTTAAATACATGCATCTCCTTTATTTTTTTGTAATTTTTAATGTTTTTGACGGTGTATAACTTTGCAAAAAAAATTTCGCAATAATAAAAAACACAGAATATGTTTTTTAATGCGAATAAACTAACCTACAACGTTTCAAACAAGTCAGAAGCACTAAGATCAGCTTTTGCTTAAAATTTGTCGAAATAATATGGAATCACCGATATGTAAATGCGTAAAGAATAATATTTTGATTATAAAAAGATCCGAGCTAAATGCTCTGACCGTGTCAATTTTAGCCCTAGGCCCCGCCATGTTTTAATCCGGCACTGAATGTAAATTGAAAATAGAAATGGCCAAAGGACAGACCCTTGTGGGACTCCCCGTGTGAGTGGAAGGTGTCGCGATTTCTGGTGCTAACAGGGGCGAAACTAGCGGGGGATAAGGGGGGTAAACTACCCCCCTAACTTTTTAAGAGTCGGCCAAATTGTTATTTATTACTGAAATTTGTTTTAAATTTTGATTTTTATTTACAATAACTATGAATGGATCAAATTCAGTCGTACCATTTGTTTCCATGTTCGCCATCAACCATACCAAAAACCAACTTTAGATGGCTATTTCATTCCAAGACATATCTAGAACAATCTTCAGTCAGCCAATTCACTTTCAGTCGAACCTAAAATTAACTTTAGTCGGCCAAATTTGCATTTAGCCGTGCGCAAAACCAACTGGATTTAATCCCAAACCCCAAATGCCATTATCTTTTCTTTTTCAGTGGGTTATTTCTTTAGCAATACTAAGTTATTTCAGTAGTATTATTCGTTCAGTCTCGTTTAAAGTTATTTATAACTGCGCTTTATGAAAAATTCTCTTAGAGCAATTCAGTCGGCCAAATCTTTTAAACGGCTTTTCGTCGTTCCTTGGTAAGTTTGTTTATGTACGACATATAGTCGTGCCTCAAACCAACTTCAGTCAATTAATTTTAATATTTTGCTCGGAAATACATATCGTCGGCCTAATCCTAATAAGACGAAATTCAAAATTATCTAATGTTTGGGAGGCAAAAAAAAAAAAAAACTGTTCATTATATGTATGAAGTTCATGCTCTTAGTATAATGTATTATTTTAAACGTTCTAAGCCATTTTTTCATACAAACGTTAAAAACTAAATAAAGGCAGAAATGTTATTTTGTTGAATCCATCCAAATTGCTAATAACCATAATTTTCAAAATGTTGACTTACGTCGTATTAAACTTAGGCCGACACATAATTCCTGAATGAATAGATTAAAAAGACGATTCCTTCATTGGATATTTGTAAACGAATCCAGAGAATTTAAGCAGTTTTTTAGGAGCAATAAAGCCTTTACATGAACTCTTTAATCCAATTCTATCTTCAACTTACTTGACCCAAAAGTGAGTTCTAGAATCAATCAAATTGTTACTAAAAAATTATTTGAAGGACGTCCTTCAATTGAAAGCGGATTTAGAAGTATTCTATCATCTATTCGAAGGCGTACAATCTCTGACGGGTGCAACTAATGTTTCAGAAAACAATAAAAAAAATCCCTTAATCCCTCAAACGTTACAGTAGCAGGAACTGTGAAATTTGCATTATTATTAATTTAAATATCTAAGAGAAAAAAAGTGATAGAATTAGTTAAGCTCTTTGCATTTTTCGCACATATGCAGAATTAGTGCGAAGGCTATAACAATTAATTGATGGCTATAACTACCGTCAAAAAAATTATGCCAAGATTTTTTTATGGCACGGTCAGTTAATTATATTCACCTTTAACTCTCTATAGACTCTATAGACTCTATAGAAAGAAAATTAAAAATGCAAATTTGAGTTTTTCTCCTTTTACAACAAAAATCATTTAACCTTATATTTTGAAAAATATTAAATTTTGTGGTCTCTTTCAAAAAGGTATTATTTAAATATTAACAAAAAAGGAACGGTAACACTTATATAAATTTTTTTTAGTTAACTGACCAGCCTTAAATACAAAAAAAATAAATAAAATCTATTCAAAGATGGCAGAGATATTTGCTTCCCAATTAATTTTAGTTTATCCTGTTACTGAATTGGCGAAAAACGAATTTTGATTCTGAATTGGATTTCTAATGTAGCATTCTTTAATGTCATTTTTATTTGATCTTGTGTCTAAGAGAAATTTTATTAATTTTCCACCCTTCGTTTTTAATTCGTAATATGGCAACGAAGAGTGTTTTAATCTAAAAAATTATCGTCTTGAGGCTCATCTAAATGTTCAATTTGTTCATCATGGTTTGGCTGATTGTATTCTAAAGTAGTTTGGTCGAAGTTGTATTTTTCGTTCTCGTCTTGAAAGTTACAGTCGTCGTTATTAAGCTGTTGTGTGTCGGTATAATATGTTCTTTGGAATTTATGCGGAACTTGATGATGCTGATGAGAACTTTTATGTCTCTTCTGTGGCTGTGGTTGATAAGTATTTTGATTTTTTGAGTTGTGTTGAAATTTAAAATTTTGGGGTAAAAAATTCTGTCTTTTTTGATAGTTAACCATTCTTGATTGAATGGATCTATCGACGTCCATTGGTTCAGGTCTTTGTTGTGGTTTGGATGGTAAATTATATCGATTTGGATTTAGGAATTGTTGACTTGGAAATTGTTGGTTACCAAATTGCTGTGGTCTTGGGAAAAATTGTTGGGGTCTTGGGAAAAATTGTTGAGGGCTTTGTTGTTACTGTGGAAAGCATGCTAGTTCGGGAAAGAATTGTGTTCTGGGCGCTGGTTAATGGATATTTCTATTTCTTGGAGGTATTTGGGGTGGTTGTGAATTTTTAAAAATCTATTATGTGTTGCATGACTTTTCAAAGCATGTTGAGTTCTATAATTACCATTATCAGGCCAGTTGACCTGCAGTGCCTGTGGCAGATCAACTTGCTCTCGAATGCTAAGAAGCCTTGGAAGGTCTCCTTACAATCCTCTAATAAATGTGTCTAGAGCTTTTTGTCTGTATGTTTGAGTCATGCCAGAAAGTGACTCATTACTTAAATCCATGCAACCAAGCTTATTTAAAATTAACGACAAGTGTTGGTACACTTGCTGATAGAAGTCTGGAATGGTGTAGTGTCCTTGTACCAGTATTGTCAGTTGGTATTCTAACGTGCCAAGGTCTCTTTTATCTGCATAATGCAGATTGAGACATTTCAAAATTTTTTTCCAATTAAGTGGAGTGTTTTAGGCAAATACATATCCAATTAATAACATTAGCACGGTGTTCAAAAATTACATAGTGACCCGTATACACATATATGTTTGTACATATTAACATGTATATATCTGCGTTATATTTGGAATTGGTTTGGTGTTTAAGAGTTTAATCTCTTTTCCACGTAGGTTCTTGGGGTGGATAGTGGCCGCAAACTTACTAATACTCATATTATTTATAGTTACTTTGGTCTCTTTGTTTTGGCGTTTTATGTAAAGTTTACAACTTATTTGATGTTGTTTACTTTTTTAAATTCAAAAATACTTAATAAATTCGTGTTTTTGTTATAAAATTTTTAAGTTCCGCTGAAAAGCCAATTAATGTGCTTAGTGGAAATTCATACTTCGCCAAGTGGGAGTGTGTTTTAGTACGTAGGTCCATTCTGTTGTTCCGGTTGATCCGGACAGATTTTTGAATGTGAGTCGTGCATGCATATAGTACGGGCTATACGTATCCATGAGATTCCACACTCGGCGAATCCAAAAAAAAAAAAAAACATTGCTTTGTGGAGTTCGCGATAAAGCATCTGCAACTACGTTTGACTTGCCTGGAGTATACTTGAGCTCATAATTGTACTCCTCCAAAATTGCTTTCCAAAGTTTCATTTTCGTGTTGGTATTTTTATTGCTCAAAGCAAAGGTCAACGGTTGATGATCTGTTTCTGTTGATGCAAAATTTTCTTGCACCCTACAAAAAGTAAGATTTCGTTTAAAAATGTTTGTAGCTGTGTCGTATTACAATTCGGTCAACGATATGAACACATGCATTTTCTTTATCACCTTTATTACCTTAGTCGATATACCACAAACAGAGGATTAGAAAACGATGGTATAATGTTATGAAATTGTCTAGAATGTTCACTTGCGCATTATTGATAAATTCTGGAATTCGCCCCGACACAAAAATCTCCTATATAAACCAAAATGGTTCAAAGCTTTAAACGGTTACAAATAAAATATCAATTCCATATTAACAGACCGATATATTCGATTCACTCCCACTATAGTTTTTCCTCTCTTATTTTCGTTTATATTATTTATTCTAAAGTCTTTTTTAATTATAATTAATTAATTTTTAAATTATATTAAACATTATTTTTATTATTTTAAGCTAAAATTGTTCTTAATTTTTTAAAATTAAACTTAAATTAAGTCAAATTTACTACAAAATTTTAGTTACAAGAAATATCTTTCAACTAAAGAAGCTCGCTTTGCAATTAAAGAAATATGTACTTAAATATTAAATTTTCTTCAAATCAAAATCCTGCATTTTCAAGGAAAGTAAATGATTATTCAAATCTAGTAAAGTTAATGATCTTTAAACCAAAGAAAAAAGGGTATTCATTTTAAAAATGACATGGCTTCAGTTAAAGTAAATTTTCGTTAATATAAGGAAAAATTCTTTAAATTAAAGATAAAAGCTTGTCCTAAATCCAAAGACAAAATATACTTGATTTAAAAATCATTTTTTTTTTTTGCGTGAACACACTAAAGGGAAAACGCCTTCATAAATTGTAGTTTTTGCAAAGCTTTGAACGTTCCTTTGAAACGTTTTTCAGTGAAAAATAAAAGTTAAAACATGACTTCTATTTTTCCAGTCAGAAATATAAGTTAAAATTGTACTTATATTTTTCGGTCAAGAATAAAAGTTAAAATTTGACTTTTATTTTTTGAGTCAAAAAAAATAGTTCAAATTTTACTTTTATTTTTTCGGTCAAAAATAAAAGTTAAAATTTGACTTTTATGTTGGTATCTCAAAAATGTTAAAAGAGTATTGCTAATTTTTTAATTACCTTTGGCATCTTATCCAAATCATTCACTGAAATGAATTCATTTTACCAGTAAATAAGTGATAAGAATATTAATTTACCATTTCTCCCATTACTAAGGTATGCGACAAAAAGATAAGGTCAGTCTGTTTTTTCTTTGTGGAGCTCAATTTGAGTGATTACTCTTTGGATCTTGTGGATTTTATTGTTCGATAGAGAGAATGCAACAAATAAATTCTAATATAATGAGTAAACAAAGCAAATTTTTGAATACATCAAAAATGAAAAAAGCTAAATTTTGCTGCGACAAAATGATAAGGACAAAATAATTGAGTTGTGATCGTTAACCCAAACCGTGTAGACGTGTCGTACAATTTCGTCCATTCGTTTATAAAATTAACTAGGTCGTAGCAATCGCTTAGCAAGTACCTAAGCTGGCCACATAAATAGGTACGTTGAAGATACAAATTAGTTGGGTCGCTCGCATTAAAAAATTTTTTCTTAAATCTGTAAAAAAAGAGATATTATCTCTTTCGAGTATCTTAAACGAAAAAAATTAAAATTTTTTAATTTATTCTAGTTTTCTTCCATTTTTATGTTCCAAAGTCACGTGTGAGGTCATTTATATATATAAAACAAACATTACTATATATAAACCTCTAAAACGGCAAACAGTTTAAAATAACAAAAAAAAAAAAAATAAAATTCACTTTTTGAGATAAAACCAAATTAAAGTTTTTCAGAAAGTTGGCAACTCTAGCATAAAAATTCCAAAAATATTTAATTTTTTAAATCGCTTTTCTATAGTTTTCTAATGATAGGAATGTTATCATTTACAAAAATAAGGTAACAAAAGATGGAGATATGATTTATTAGAAATGACTTAATTTTTAAGATTGTTGCTTTTATAAAAAAATTGGTATCTCCATAATATTTTACAAAATTATGGCGATAAAAGAACAAATAACTGATATTCTTATAAGTAGAAAAGGAACCTACTAAGAGCATGTGATAAATTTTTGGAAAAAATTTGCCATATATTTTTTTTTGGTGCAATGAATATGATAATTCAAAACGAAAATAATAATATTTAACAATTTCATAATTACTCGTTTTCACATAAGTTGACAGACTAACACATCTATAATTTTTTTCTTACTAAATCTAAAAAATAATTATTTAATTTATTTACTTTTGAACACCGAAAGCCTTAGAAATATGCCAAAAAGAAATATTTAAGTGAATACTCAAATCCAAAGATGTTGTGTAAAAACACTTAAAGGCAATAAAAATCCAATTGGATTATTTCGGTTTTTTCATACAATAAAAAAAAAAAACAGCGAACGTTCGTTTTTAATCACTTATTCAAAATTAGCGTTTGAATTAAAAATTCAGGAACTTTGTTCACGACCGGCACTTAATTATCGGAATGTTTCTTGCAGATTGATTTCTTTACTTTTCTTTCTTATTTCTTATTGTTTTCATTTCTCCACGATAACGCAAAAACGAAAACATGTAGAACAGCAACAACGCAAACCGAACCGATGACGCACGCACAACAAAAAAAAATCACTAACGCTGCTAGTAATTTTTTTCTGAACGGACATTCTATTTAAACCTTTATTTTAAATGAATGGTTGAAACGAACGTTCGTTGATTTTTGAAGTTGTGTGTAAAATTTCTTGAGAAAATACGCAACAGACAAATTTTCCGTGATAAAAAAAATGCTTTTATCTCTCGATCAGACATGCACAACGAAATCAACAGAATTTTTTCTGTTTCGTTGAGGCAGAAAAATAAATTATCAAAATTATTTCGTTTTTTATATAACGTTAAAAATTTATCAAATCAAATTTCGTTTCGTTGAAAAACGAAAAATTTTCTATTATTTTCTCCTATGCTAAAGCTGGTATGACACTTGCTTTTGTCGCATTTTTAAGATCTTCAAAAAAGCAGCGGGTAAAAGGGAAGAATTAACGTGCATGCCTGCGTTCAATTGCAAACGAAATAAATCTGCTATTTAATAAGTTTAAGAATCATTTAAGAAATGTATTATTAAATATATTTAATGGATTGCTGATGAAAACAAAATAATAGTAAATTTCTTTTCAAATACTCTGCGAAAATTACGCGCTCATTGTTCCTTGCCCACGTAAAATTGTTTAATGTTTTGCAGTTGTGACAGTAAAGAACAAAACTTCATTAACATGTGCAAGATTCCTTAGCAGCAAATTATTAGCAGCGCTGAGCTGCAATTTATGGAATTACAAATGTCTGTCAAACAACAACAAATGTTGTTTATGAAAGAAAATAAGCCTAAAATAAGAATTAAAACTGCAAATTTATTTTATTTAACAGGGTTCACCTACATATGCAAATATAAACAAATTTCTTGTTTTGTGTTTTATTTTCTAACTATTTTCCTTCATAAATAAAATTCGTACTCTTATTTTTTACTATTTTACTATTTATTGATAAATAGCTGTTGCAGCGAAAAACATTCGCCGTAAGATTTTTGCTGTCGTTTCATGTCGTTCGGTCTTTTCATTGACTGATACATACATACACAAGCATGTTAGAAGAAAACTATTTCAGCGAATAACAACAACAAAACTCACGGAAATATTATTTTTAATTAACTTTTAAACTAAATGGAATTTGAAAAAACTTCCTTAGAAAACAACCTTCGTTAGGAAGCGTAGAACAGTACAGTAAAAGAAATTTTAAGATCGGTCAATCCGTTCGAGAGTTTAAGGTCTCTAAACAGCTTCAAACAACCTGTTCCATGGGAGCTTCGCTCGCTTCGCTCGCTCGCTCCAATAAACGCGTTTCGTGTGTTTTTAGTGTTTAAAAAAATATTAGCCAAAAATCAACAAATAATAATAATATAATAATAAATAAGCCAAGGGCACTGATCTTGTGTGTTTGTTTATGTTCTTCACCGTGTTTTTTTTTTATTTTACACTGTCCGCGTTTAATATATGTAACGTCAAGAATTGTTTTTTGTCTAGTGTTCTGTGTTAACATTTATAAAAAATAATATTTGCTACTTGTGATCGTTTGTGTACCCCCGGTTTTGTTTTCGTGTTCGATAGAAATGTATTATATATGTATGTAATGGTCCCGCGATACATGTTAAAAAGAAAAAAAAAAAAGTCAAACATAGTAAATAAATAAAAAGACAACAATAATAACAAAAAAAAAAAAAAAAAAAAAAAACTATGTATGTGATTTGATAATTAACCATAAATAAAAAACAAAAAAAAAAAAAAACAACAAACAAACAAACTAAACAAAGAACTGCAGCATCGCCGCAAAATTAAACTGCAGCTTCGCAACAACAACAACAACAACTACATTAACAACATAAGCAGAACCGGTTTTGCCAGCAACAACAATACCATCGCTGGAGACTGCTTAAAAATTTTTTGGCTGTCCAAGCGAAGGGCTTTTCTATGCTCTTTGCGCGTGAGTAATTGTTGTTTTTTCGTGTCCGTCAACTCCGCCATCCTCACCGATTAGTTGCTGCTGTGATTGAGATTGCACTGGTGACAGAATTGTGCGGAGTAAAGGCATAACACTTGCCTCTGCATGCTTTGTATGTCCATGGTGTTTAATCTTTTTTTCAGTAGCAGCTTATTACCTCTTATACCTTTTTTGTTTCGAATTTACACTGTGAGAAAATGTCGGGTCATTTTCGCATGGATTTTAGCAATGTACGTGGGCTGAGGGCGAATTTCTTCTCGGTATACGCATATTGTACTCTACATAGGCCTCAAATAATGGCACTAAGTGAGGCCCAGGTGAGTGAGGATGCAGATCCGCTGGACTTTCATATACCTGGGTATCACTTACTGCCATTATTTTCTCTGCATAGGGGCATCGCCCTTTATATTAGAACAGATGTAACCTATCAGTGCGAACAGAGTCTGACCGTAGCCGATCCGGAGTTCAGCTCCATGTGGGTGAGGTTCAGGGTCCGTTCGCATATGCTACATTTCTGTTACGTGTATAGAAGCCCGAATCTAGGGAGGGAGCCCACTTTTAACAAACTGGATTCCCTCTCTGATTCGATAACGCACATTTTGGGGTTGTTCCCTGACATCGAAATCGTCGTAGCCGGCGATTTTAATGTCCACAACCCGGTTTGGTTATGTCATTCTGGCCAAATAACACCTGAAGGTCAATATGTTGAGCTTTTTGCTGAATCGAACCGGTTGATTCAACTAGTGAAGGAACCAACTTTTTTCCCACGAAAGGAAAGGCAGAGGGTTAAGATTGGAGACTTATTTTCTGCCTACAAGGAAACCAAAATGGGTGTTCCTCAAGGATCGATTCTTGGTCCTCTGTTATTTAGTATTTTTATAAATGACATCTTTACAGTTTGCAATGACGTAACTATGCATGCTTATGCAGATGACATCCAATTATATTCCTCTAACCGCATTGGTTTAGTTGAGGATTTATGTTACAGACTTAATGATGATCTTAAAGCTATTTCCAAGTGGGCATTCGATAATGATCTCTGTCTGAATGCTACAAAATCGTATATTCTCCCAATTTATAAGGATAAGATAGACCACCTACAAATCCCGCCAATAATTTTAAACGACAATAGTCTACAAATTGTTTTTAAGGTTAAAAACTTAGGATTTTATGTCAATTGGAAACTCTCCAGTTCTGACCATATTAATTATGTTATTAAACGCGTTTATTACACATTACGATGCCTGCGACTATCTTCACAATTTGTTCCCATTGAGACTAAGAAAAGACTTGCTGTTCAATTAATAGTACCACTAATAACTTATTCTGAGTTAGTCTATAGTAATCTTGACTGTCACTCTACGCATAAAATTCAGGTTGCATTCAATGATGTAGCAAGATATGTATTTGGATTAAGACGATTTGAGCATGTTTCAATAAAAAGTAAAGAAATTCTAGGATGTAGCATTATTATCTATCTAAACGCAAGAAGTTGTTTATTCTTACATAAATTAATATACAATCGGACTCCATCTTATCTCTATAATAAATTACGCTTTTGTGTTTCAAATCGAACTGGAAACCTTATAATACCTAAATTTAAGACTCTGCACTCTAAACGGTTATTTTTCGTCAACGCCATTAAACTATGGAATTCACTACCATATGGAATAAAATCAACCATTAACTCGAATCACTTTAAGCAATCTCTTATGTCCTACTATTCAAACATCTAACTTCCACTAACTATTTGTTTTACACTTCATATTCTTAATCTTACTATACTTTTCATATAATTTCTTTTATAAGTTAAGCTCTATTTCCTTAATATTGATTCTCAAATTAAATTTAATCTTAAGTTATTAAGTTTTTATTTTTATTTTTTTCTAATACTATTTAGCTTTAGTTTTTTATTTAAGCTCTAAAAAATATTGAATATGTAATTTGTTGATTATAATTCTCCATTGTTATTGTACTATTAAAAGATCTTATTGCATCTTATTGTACTAATATTGTCTAAATAAATGTAAAAAATGTAAATGATGTGCAAAGCCATAAAATCCTAGACCTCTTTCTGACTTCGCATCATGAAAAATATGATGTGATTGTCAACGCACCTCTTGGTAACTCGGACCATGGTACCATCTCCGCTGCTTTTTCATATTCTAACCTCTGCACCTCTACGCCTAAAGCCCCGAAGAGGATTGCTTGGTTTTATGATAAAGCAAATTGGACTGCGCTAAATAATTTTTATCGCAACTTCAATTGGAAATTATGTTTCGCTGACAGAAATGTGAATGCCGCGGCAGTTATGGTACAATAAATTATTTTATTGGGAATGCGCTCTTTCATCCCCAATAAGATGAAAAGCATTAAACCAAAAGATCACTTATGGTTTAATGAGACTTGCAGGATTGCAGTCAGGTCCAAAGAGGAAGCCTTTCAGAATTGGCGTTCTAACAAAAATGCTGATACTAAAAGACTTCGCATCGAGGCTAGGAATCGCTGTAATGCAATTTTAGAGCGCGAAAAGTTTCTTCACGAAACTCGCTTAAGAGAACAGGTTCTTCTCTGCCCAAAGGGAGCAAAACTTTTGGTCGTTCGTTAAAAGAGTAAAGAATCAGACATCTTCGTCGATTCCAACTCTTTTAAAAGATGACCAAATCTGCACTGACTCGGCTGATAAGGCGAACCTTTTGGCTAAACTGTTTGCACAAAACTCCACAATCCCGGCTAGCAATCAGCCACTGCCCGTCATTGAGGGTTAACCTTTTGTAATGCAGGAGATTTACTTTCGAACGAGAGCGGTTAAAAGGGTCCTTGCAAAACTCAACGTAAATTAAGCCTCTGGTCCTGATGGCATACCACCACTTGTGCTTAAAGTGTGTGCCTCTACTCTTGCTCGGCCTTTGCGCAACCTTTTCAACATCTCCTACAGGACAGGAGTATTTCCATATTGTTGGAAGGTCGCAAATGTCCAACCGATACCTAAAAAGGGTGATGCCACGAACCCTGCGAACTACCGACCCATTGCAATATGCTCTACACTCTCTTAAGTTATGGAGAGCGTTATTAACTTCAACCTAATGAATTATCTGGAGCAAAACGGGTTGCTCAATGATCGCCAATATGGTTTCCGCAGGGCACGCTCTACTGGTGACCTAATGGCGTTCCTCGTCGAAAAATGGAACCAATGCGTTCAATCATTTGGCGAGAGCAAGGTCGTTGCTCTAGATATTTCAAAGGCGTTTGATCGTGTGTGGCATAAAGCACTCGTGTCAAAACTAATTGCATTTGGAGTCGGGGTAAACTTGTGGCTCGGTGGATCACGTGTTTTCTAAAGGATAGATCCTTACGTGTCGTGGTTGACGGCATTTCGTCCAGAGAACACACCACCGATGCGGGTGTACCGCAGGGTTCAGTCCTATATCCTACTTTGTTTTTGGTTTTTATCAACGACCTTCTGTCGTTGACTCATAACCCAATCCATTCGTTTGCTGACGACAGCAGCATTTGTCATTCATATTCGTTCAAAAAACGCCCGAGCTCTTCGGAGATTGAGAGAAAGAGGCAAAATATGAACGACTCACTCATCAATGACTTGCAAAAAATCTCCGAGTGGGGTCTTGCTAATAGAGTAGAGTTTAATGCAAGCAAGACCCAGTGTTGTTTGTTAAGTCACAAGCGAATGGATTGCCCTTTAGCTCCCCTCAATATGAATGGTGTAGATATTGCAGAGTCAGCCACTCTTGACGTTCTGGGCATATCGATTCAATCCGACCTTCGTTGGAATGATCATATTTTCGATGTGTCGAAAGAAGCGGCCAAGTGCCTAGGTTTCTTAAAACGGTGCAAAAAATATTTCACTTCAACTGATCTACGCACTATCTATACCTCATATATCAGGCCGAAAATGGAGTACAATTCGCACATTTGGGCAGGGGCTTCAAGATATTATTTGGAGCTTCTGGACCGAATTCAACGCCATGCGATATATTTGATTGGGGATGATAACGTTTCATCATCTCTCAATTCTCTTGGTCATCGACACAATGTTGGGTCAGTAAGCCTGTTATACAGGTACTACCATGGGAAGTGTTCAAGGGAGGTACACGACCTGACTCCACCAGCTCGAGTATTTCCCAGGTTCACTCGGGCAGCTCACCTAGCCCATCCCTACAGTATTGCCTTGTTGCCCAACAGAACCTCGCATTACCGTGATAATTCGTTCTTCAGTCGCACAATAAAATTGTGGAATAATCTCCCTGCAGATGTGTTTCCTGGCAGTTTTGACCTGTGTAAATTTAAAATAAATGTTCACCGTCACTTCTCCATCTTTCCACCCTCCAACTAGCCTATTACCCATCTTCCGAATCAACACAATGCTTTCGCATTAATAGGGGGCATCCCCTGAGCGTTGGTTCAAGCTAAAACAAAAAAAAAAAGGCTGCAAAACAACTGCGAAAAAATTAAAGTCAAATTTTAACTTATATTTCTGACCGCAAAAATAAAAGTCATATTTTAACTTTTAATTTTGACTGACAGAATTAAAGTCAAATTTCAACCAATTTCTATCCTAACCAAATTCAATTTTGAGTGAGTTTTTTCTCAAAAAGTTAATTTCTCTCTCAGAATGTTGGGAGAAGGAGGTTGAGTTCTTATTAATACTAAAAAAGCGTACGACAAATTACAATGTTCACATATACTCCTTTATTAAATTGATCGAACGAATGAGTAATTTTGGTTAATTTTACTATGTTGTATTAAAAAACTCGGGACTTAAGGCTATTAAGTCGGCCAAAATACCATAATGCCCTCCCAAGCAACATGGTCTCGGTACGCCCCTGTTTTGGGTTGTATGGGAGGTGGGCGTGACCTAGGGCGTGGGTTGTCTATAACAGGTTCGCTTATTTCTATGCCTTACAAGCGTTTGCAGAGAGTAAACTTTCTGTTTCTTGCATAAAAGGGCTTGGATATATCTATGGAATTATATAAAAACTAACCTCAAAGATTAGTTTTTTTTTTTGAGTTTGATTAATAACTTTCGATTTATATCATTGATTTTAATAAAACTTTTACTTAGAATTTTAAATTATTAAAAAGTGAAAATATCTTCCATTGATTTCGAAACAATTGTTGAACATTTGCATTATATCTTAGAAGTTGTTTTGTTTTTCATAAGGATTTTTGATTTATTTATTTGAAATGATATATAGATAGTCAGTGCAATTTGTATAGACAAACTGAAGATCTTTTCGTTTTATAAAAAAAAAATGTCGGAAGTAAAATCATAGTTATTAAATAAATGATAAGTCAATTAATGATGATAATCAATAACTATCAAAATCGCCTTTGTCCAACGGTCCAAATTTTCATGTTTATTGCTTAACTCACAAACGTTTAAGAAATAATTATTATTGCAAGAAGATATTATCCTTCATTTGGTAAAATCTACTTTAAAAAGTTTTATTTCAAAGGCTGAGGTATAAAATAAAAAGAGTAAACGTTTTTTAAAATTGCTCTATTTGGTTTCCGGTAATATTTAAAAATAAAACGGAGTCCCTTAAATTTTTCGTGATGATAAAATAAAAAACGTTTTCATAGGAGTATGGTTAGAAAAGTATAAAATGGTATAATCAATCAAAGACTACTTCAGTCAAGCGAGTTTTATAAGTAAATTTCTAATCTTAACCACACAATAACTTTTTTGCACAGGGTCAGTATTAGTTATTGTAAAAAGCTGTGTAGGTTATTTTTTTAAGGTTTGTACAGTAACGAATTTACATATGTTAATCGAGAATAAAAAAAACGAATTAATCTCTTTAACGAAAAAGATTCGTTCATTTTATGAAGTAATGCTCGGATAATATTGTTTTTTCCGGCGATTTTAAAAAAAGTTTTTTTAAAAATCATTGTTTTGGCATAAAGTGCAAGTTGTACAATTGCGCACGAATATTCGAGTGTTACGTCGCGGTAACATGAAAGCTGTTACCTTTGCTTCAACAGTTCTGACAGTGGCAAATGGCATAAAGTATACTTCATGTTGAGCATTGCACTGAAAATAAAAGATGACTTAATTTCGAATTTTTATGCAATGGAATTCGGTAACGTGTTACCAAATTAATTAAAAATTGGTTTGAGGGTATTATTCTGACTGGTCCTGCAAAGAAGAAAATGTTTTAATGCCTCGAATCCCTTTGATCCCCTCAAATTTTTCCTTCCAACTTAAGCGATTACAATTCCTCTAACAACGTATTTTACTCTGACAAAAAACCAAGCACAAGGTCAATCCTTTTAAATCGTCCGTGATTATCTAATGTAGAACTGTTTTTCCGTAATATTTTGGTCTTTTTAAGATAAGAAATCCATCCAATCAATTTATTTTTCCTAATATCAGAAAAACAACCAAAAATAATGTACTTATATACGTTTTAAAATAATTTGAATTTTGAATACATTAGAAAATTAAGTCTCTTCGAACAATAATACAACAAATCACATAAAGCATTGTTTCTTATATTAAAACATATCGAGAGCAAGGCCGCGGAGTGTTGCTAGTATATATAATAAGGATGAATCCAGCGCATTCAATGAATGCTTTTGTAGAAATCCAACTACAATATTTAGCAAAATAAGTCAAGTTAAATTAACATTTATTTAAAATAATATAATAATTCGTCAACCTCTATTTAATAGTTTTATTAAGTTCAATATATCAAACTCCGCCGGAGTTCATTATCAGGAACACTGTTTTTACAAAGAATTAACAATAACACATTTTTACAACATTATAAAAAACACGAATATTTCAACTTACATATTAAACATTAAAGATAAAGTTCAACAGAAAATCCAAATGTGTTTTACGTAGACACTTGTTGTGAAAGCTTAATTCTACGGTGCTCTCAACACTGGACCGACACATTGAGTCGGCCAACGCCCCTTTGAGAGTTCAAAGGTACCAAATTAGCAAAATGTTGTGATGACATGTCGCTACCTTTGGTTTGGGTCGAGGCCTATCTAACACCTCTTCCGTACTGCGCCCGAGTTGAGAATGCAACTCATACATCGAGCTAGGTAGCTCTGCCCGCGATATGGGTAGTAAACCACAACCACCACGAAGCTCCCCGAAGGGCCAACCCAACCAGTGGTACCAGTTTTCAAGTCCTTGGTCAGACCTCGTAGCAAAGCTTCTACCAGTTGAGCTCATCACAGCTCCGGACTGGTGACCAGAAAGAGTGCATTATTCCGCCAGAATAAACCCTCAAAAGATCCATCAAGTTCGATCTACGGACTAACAATCAGATGAAAAGTTATAAATAACCAATCACCTGATACGGTGTTTTGCAAACACCTGACACGCGAAATTGTTTAATCTGTCAGTTTGCTGACTAGATGCAAGCGCATTACTGAAATTAAACTCTCCATTTGCTTCTAGAACAATGCCCATGGAACCTTAATCTCCAATCCTCTAAGACTGATCCACAGTGGCAGCTTTCATTTGCGCTGAGATTCCGCTTATGCAAAAATGCATTAAGAGAACCATGGCCAGTCAACAGGAAGCCCAGACTTAGAGAGAACTAAGGTTACTCTACCGTTCTGACTCTAGATTGCCATCTAGATGAAGCGCATAGTTTTAGCATAGCCTTTATCTCAATTGAGCTCAAATTCCCTACGAATTCGATATGCAATACTGGTTTGCATTACCACCAGATCCAAGGGCAGCACACCCATCAACACCTGAAGTGCATCCATAGAGACAGTACGGCACACCGGCATACATCCAATCAAGATCACTCTCTGACATGAGAGTATCTTGCGGTAGCCAACAGCAGAACTGAATATGTCGCCCTACACATGCGAACCATAAGTTGCACAAGCAACAAACAGCCCACCATACATGAGACGGACAGCCCGCCTACTGAGTGCCCAGTCACTCCTCATAATCCTACGTACTCGCCTTACCACAGTCAACAGACGCTCTCTTAACTTCTCTAGGTGCAACATGAAGTTCATCCTCTCTCTCATGTGGATCCGCAAGTACTTGACCTCAGTCACATTCCTGAGGCCCACACCCTCCAAGCTGACAAAAGGAGGTCGACCGCACGATAATTTGCCCTTGAGTAACATCATCACTGTCTTGTCCCTTGCCACACTACCCCTACCTGTGCATCCCAAGCACTTATGGCAGCCATAACCTCACTTGCCTTGGTTTCAAGCTCAGCACGAGAACTACCTTCCACCAATACAATAAGATAATCAGCATACGCACAGCACTAACCCCAAGACATATTTGGGGTTACTCTCATTTACGGTACTTCTAACGTACAGCCAGGCATCTTCGACGCTCTTTCCTTTGCGGAAACCAAATTGCCTCTCGCAAATTTGTGCACCCTCGCACTCCTAGAGCCGTTCCACCATCACCCTCTCCAGTACCTTTCAAAGTACCGGAAGGAGACTGATGCCCCGCTAGGACCTCAGATTGCTCCTCAGCCTATCAGGTAACTGATCACAATAGACTGATCACTCAGACCACAATAATCCGTGCACCTTCCAGATGGTCTTGCACATCTCGCCAGTCATACCATTTATACCCGGAGACTTTTTCCCTCTGAGTTGCGATATGCCATGCTCTACTTCACCCACTCCCAATGCCAGGGGATCAACCACCTCCCTATAAAGAGAAGAGACCTCACCATCCGTCCTCGGAAAAAATGAGTTCAGCAGAGCATGAACACAATCCCCCCATTCTGTTAAAACAGTACCATCTTGGCTGCTACCGTTAACATCAACAGAGCGACTCTGGCCGGCTGGTGTATATGCCGTACACCACGGGTCATCTCTTTTGCCCTGGACAAAATCCTTCCAATCCTGTTCCTTTATGCGGACCAACAACTCCTTGTACTCTCTTAAACTTATTCTGTACCTACCTCTTAGCTGAGACCACTGGCTATATCCGGCCACCCTGGCCCTCTGGACTCTGATCCTGAGACGCCTGGGCAACATTCTTTTCAATGTCCGGTCACGTGTCAACCACTTCACTCTACTACGATTTATCTTGCGACACCTCGCAAGCAGAGTATCGTTGACACGTTCAACCCACTCACCTAACAGAGCAATCTGTCTACTAGTGTCTAGGTTACGAAGCACGTGAACCGGGACATCCATGGCCTTTTTTGTAAAGAAATATACCATAAACATTCCAGTAAGTGCCGCGAGTACACCATCTTTTCAGACCTAATTGACGACATGCAACCCCATCGTAAGTGAGAACAATTTCTCTTAAATTATGATCAATCCCGCCCCAAGCCCTAATCTCCCAAGTAAACCTAAATAAACCTAAGGCTATAGCCATATACTGTTGGCCATTGTTACATCAATATCGCTAACCACATTGGGCCCGTGGAACGTGTATAGACCACTTGGCTCGTTAATGGCACTGATGCACCTACTGAGCATCCATTCACTCAGCACCCACACCCCTGATATGGTTCCGATATCCAGTGGATACCTTATTGAACCTTACATGAACCACATGATGCATTCGCGTCGACGCCTAAGATCAGCGGAATGCTACTCTCGAGTAGTAGCACCGAGTCCAAGTACGTTAAATACGGTTCAATGAGTTCACCGAACTTGAGAAATGCGCTTGCCAGAAGCATCCTACCAAACACCCCTTCCACCGCGACACCAACCACCCACTCACTAACGCTGACAATCATGCACTCAACATTCATGTCATTGATAATGACAGCAGAATTACCTCTGAGATCCAGAAAGACCCACATATCTGCAAGTAAACCCCTGATGCAACCATTGGTGGCATAAGGTTCCTGAATCAGAGCAAAACAGCTCCAGCTGTCTCTCAATAACGGGCCCAGATCACACATTGCTGCATTTTAACCCTAAAAAATGAGTTGCAAGATTTTTGATGTTCAGAGGGCATGCCTTTAAATGCACAATTGCGGCAACTCAACGCGTTGTTGCAACGGCCCGCCTTGTGTCCACTCTGTCCACATCGAAAGCAGACGTCGTCTTTCAGTCTGCATTCACTAATCCTGTGGTCCAGTCTCTAGCATCGGAAACAGCCGAACCGAGGCTTAAAGCTCCTCAACAAGAAAAAAAACCACTTGACGAAGCAACGTCCGACGTCCAAAAGGGCATTCATGGCTACGCCACTGCCCTCCAGAACGACATTCGCCGAGACGCCAGAGCCAACCTTGGAGGTTGGAGGGCTCACAAGCTTCACGCTCTTCTTGAACTCATCATGACTAATCTTGTCTTTCAGGTTCAACTCGTAGAGATCCCCCATGAATTCTTCAAGGATTATCTCAAAGAGAACGCCCTGAACAACGATCCTGTCATCGAGTTTTTTTTTACGGTTACCTCCAGGCCAACCTCTCCGAACTTAGTGTTCTTCGATATTTTGTTCAGCTCGGCAACCGAAGGGGTTCGTATTAGCGCCCCACCAACACGAATAGGCTTCACCTAGTAGACTCTCACTCCCAATGTGGGTCCAACCTTGGTTACCACCTCTTGTGGACTCGCCTTGGCGTTTTTGCTCCTAACCACCAAGGACCATGTCTCCACCGGGTTCACCGGTTTTAAAGCCGGCAAGACCGGGTGAGCAACAGCCCTTGGGTCCAAAGCAGGCCAATTTACAGCACTGGGTGGTGTACTCCTCTCTGGCTGGAGAATATCCAGACGCCCCCTTTAGTCGCTCATTCTCGACCAAGAGACCCATGAGGATCTCTTTATAACGCCCGGCCAAACGGACAATATTACTGGCAAGATCGCCAGCAATACCGCAATCAAAAACGGCTTGCACCAGATAGTTGGTGACTAACTTCACTCTATTGAGGGCCGAGTCCCCCCCACCTGCAGTTTCAGCCCCGGAGTTGGGCCCCACCGACGCGAATCCCCTGACGGGATCGCAGAACCCCCGGCAGTAAAACCCACCGTATTCAGGTATACCTACGGTGGCAGCCTCACCGGACAAAGGTCCTCCAGACGACGGCCCACTATTGAGGTCTCGCCTGACAACGCACGGTTCCATAATGTTTTCTCCTCATTGTTTATACTTCCAAGCACAATATTAAATTTCTTTGCTAGTATTTGATCACATTTTCTGTTTGTTTGAGAAATAAAAAAATATCGAAATGGTGTCACCCCTAAAATGGTGGTACCCGGGGTGGACACGATTAGAAACGATCAGTAATATGAATATTTTAAAAACATTCAAAAAATGAAAATGGATGCTTTTAAAAACAAAAGTAAAATGAAACTTTTTAAAAACAAAAACGAACGTTTTACTTTGGTACAGTAGACTTAAATGAATATTTTCAAAAACAAAATACAATAAGAAACGTTTTACAAACAGCACTGAACGTTTTAACAAATTAACGTTTTAACAGTTAACTTATCGTTACCAATAGCTCAGCTGAAGTTTGTTAGACTGGTATGCAGAGGACGTAGGTTCGCATCCTGACTGTGCAAGTATCAAAGCCATTAATTAAATAATTTAAATTCAAATTCTAATTGTTTCATTAACTCATTGATCATAAAAAACCCTCGAAATAAGTTCGCGCTTACAATCTTAAGAACAATCTATCAAATAAAAAGATTTTTTAAAAATTCTTGCAGGTTTTGTCAGGTATTGAACCCTGGACGGTTGAATATTAAACTCGACCGCTAGCAAGCTCGGCTAAACTTGACCTTCGTAAAATGTGACCAAATTTCATTAACTACGTGTAGGCAATCGAGACAATTAAAACCTCTCTTTAAAATGTTCATTTTAAAATATCAAACGAACGTTTTCAAAGCTCATTTTAAAATGTTTGTTATAGGAAATCAAACGAACGTTTTTGCAGCTCATTGTAAAATGTTTATTGTAGAAAATAAAACGAACGTTTGAGAAGCTCTTTTAAAATGTTCGTTTTAAAATAAAAATAAACGTTGGAGGGTTAAAAGTTTTCCAAAGTAGCACGTTTCTGCTGGTTTTGAAAATGTAGTTTTCTCAGTGATACAATGTCGAATCTTGGTGTTTTCACTCAAATGCATCTCCTGTCCGCATTTTGCAAGAAATTTTTTTGGCGATATTCTCTTTTAAAAATAATGTTTTAAGAGCAAATGGTAGAATTATCCACTTTTGGAAGTTCTCGCTTTTATATGAATTTTTAAATTATGATAGTGCAAAAATAACTTATCCAAATGTAAAAATTTGTTGAACAATCATGTAGAAAATTAGAAATTGTATAAGGCTTAGTTTGATAGGCGTGATTTTTAATATCGAACAAGAAGTGTAGAAGATATATTTATATATGCGACTTTATTTGAAAAAAGCAAGAAAAACTTAAAAACAACCTTTAATAAACACGTAACCATAAAAAATTTAATGCGATTTTCGTGTTTAAAGACCCCAAATCTACAAAGAATGTAATGAGCTGTCATGTACAGACATTTTTTTGATTTTGGTGCATAGTGTTAATTGTATTAATGTAATTTAAAAGGTGTATTATAATAATTTGTAATAAATATTTAAAATTATATATAATGTTTATAATAATTTTTCATTATTTCATTTGGGGCGCCAAAAAATTGTTTTGCCCCGGTCGCCAGTTATTCTCGCTACGCCACTGAGCAGTTGCACTTTTTAGCTTTTCAAAGTGAGTGGACTGTATAAACCACATAGACTTCTGATGAGTCGAAGTAGCGCGCTATAGCGTCCGACGAAACCATGGTCTAGTCTGCGCGGTTTTGTTCTGCAAGTGAATTTGGCATAAAGCTCAAAATATAATTCTAAAAAACATATTTTTTTCAGAGTTTGTGTTAGTAAACATTTCGTAATAAATTTTTATATACGTATTTCTCACATATTAAAAATTATTATTACTTAAAACAGAAATGTTCAATTAGTTTTTCTAAGGTTTGCTAGTACTTTAAGTGACAAAAAACCTGTTTTTGTATACTGGATATTACAGTTTGAATTTATTTTCATTTAAACCGGTCGTGTCTTCTTTGAAAAAAAGCAAACAAAACTTTATAAAATATTCTAATTATTTTTGAAAAATATATAAATTATAATTGATTTTAATTATTAGTGACCATGCTAAGTGTTTATTATTATTATTTTGAAAATTAATTTTTCATATTAATAAAAACTCCTAAAAAACTCCAACACATTGTGATTATAATAAAGGACGAACAGTACGATGTCCTTTTAGAAAGGAATAATTGTTTAGAAAAAGGAAACTTTGATTTAAAGCAACAGTTGAATATAATAATTGAACAAAACACAAATTTATCTTATGATGTTGCCATTCTTACCGCGCGTTTGAGTGAATTAATTGATAACACGATAACAAAAAAGTGCAAAATTGTAAAAACATGCAATAAAATGGACACATCTGAAAAACTGTCAGATTCTTTAAGTTTAAATTCTGCTAACAATTTTTCAATGGATGCGCATAACCTCACTTCTGCTGATACTGAATTGAACTTTAACAACAGTCAAAATGCTAGCTGCAGTGTTTCAAATGAAGGGCCTGCTAGAAGCAGTGCTTCTGTATTGGCACTGAACATGTTATTGAACATGGTATTAGCAGCAAAGCCAATAATGACAAAAATTGTGACAGTTCCATTTGGCAAAATGTACTTTCCAAAAAACAATACAAGCAAAGTAAGAAACAAAATTTGACGAGTTCTTCTGAAATCACTACGACACCAATTCAATTAAGTAAAATGAATCCTGATGCTTGCTATTCTTTAATAAAGTTAAATTCCAAATTAAATATGGAATCAACCCCAGAATTCTCACGGATAATGAAAAATCAAAGGATGACATCATAAATTTCCTCTACACTCATGGTTATGAGTTCTCTTATAACAACAAGTCACAAAAGAAAAAATCGTTTATTTTGCGTGGTTTTTGCTGCAACTTGGATGCTGAAAATATTAATGCAATTGAAATTGCATTTGTCCTCTGCTGGCATTACGGATTTTATCATTTCTCGTTTTTCCACCGGCTATCAACGATGCAATCAATCCCAATCAAACTCACAATATATTATATCGCATTGTTGTTGATAACGCAATACCAGATGAAACATTGACAAATATAAGAACTATCGACTATTTTGGTCTCCAAGTTGAAAAAATGCGTTCCAGCAAGGTCGTCCAATGCCACAACTGCCAAAGATTTTATCACACAGCAGGTCAAAGCCACTTTAAGTACAGATGCGTTCAATGTATTAATGATCACCATGCACAGCAGTGTCCGCGTGAGTCAAGCATGAACTTTCCGTTGGAATGTATTAATTGCTACGACTCAAATTTGGATTATGCCGGCCATACATCCAACGATGTGAAGAGTTGTACCTTTTTTAAAAACAAAATTGCTCCAATCATCGAAAAAACTACTAATACTCATTAAAAAAAGAATGTTGTTACCAGCGAAATTTATAGTTTAAGCCTAAAGTAATCAATTCAGTAAATTCTAGCTTCAACAAAAGTTATGCTTCGGTGGTCCGTAATTCTAGTTCCTCTGTAAATGTTGATTCTGCGTAATTGTTTGCAATGTTTTCTAAAATTGCTGAACCACTTTCAAAAATATTTGAAATTTTCAAAAATGTTCAAAACTAATATAATATACCGTCGACCTATCTTAATGTGTTGATCTGTTATTTGTTTGGGCTTAAGGTTCGTTCACTATTTATTATTTAAACAAACTATTTTGTTTATAATAAAATTTTTATTTTGTCCAATATTTCGAACTCCGCCGGAGTTCATCATCACCCAGTAGACAATGACAGCGCTGCTAGCAGGCCTTCCTGTGGATTTTGTAGTACTGCCGCTCTCATACACAATTACACTTTCTTTTTTATATGAAGTGGGAAAATTTCGCAGGCCTTCCGCTCCGATAGCTCAAAAGAGGCCTGATAGAAGCACTTCTTAAGAATGGCTAAAAGAAGGGGTCAACAAAACGTATGGAAAAAAATATTTTTTTTCTTTTAAACCTTTTTCTTTTTTTATAAATTCTATTATTTTATCTTCTCTTCTATGTTTTTTTATGTCAGATTAATTTCAATCTATAAACTTTGATACAGCAGTAAGAAGGACCATTATTATGTCATATTTTTAAACTGATATATATTTTGACTTTAAACGAAAAAGTTGCCCTGAAGTATATAAAAAGTTAGTCTTTGAAGGGAAAAAAGTTTGTTGTGCTGCCTTTTGTGCAGAAAAAGAAGGCCTTCAAGAAGGGCTCATAAGAGCAGCGAGGAAAGGATGTGTTTGGTCTTCAAAAGTAGCTCATAAGAGCAGCGAGGAAAGGATGTGTTTGGTCTTCAAAAGTAGCAGTCAATGCAGGCCTTCGTTTGAAGAGCGCTGGCCTAATTGCCTATTGGGCAGGGACACTGTTCTGTTTTTACAAATAATTTACAATTACACATTTTGACAACAATATGGAAAACACGAATATAATAAGCTACATATTAAAACATTAAACATTAAGTTTACCAATAAAAATATAAAGCTGGTAGACATCACAGGAACATAAACGAACAGGTATAGCCTTAAAAATTAAATTGCAGCAACCCGCGCCTACGCCGTTTCGTTGTCTAGTGGTATTTTATTTTGTCGTTTGTTTTATTATTAGGTGTCGATAGCTTTGAGCACATCTTTCTGTGTCCGTTTTGAAATTTATTCTTTGTTTTGGTGGTTTGTTTATTATGTGCAGCATTTCTTACATGTATCGTCTTGCATAATTCATCTCTTGTTGTATAGTTTGTACATTGTCAAAGTCTGGACACTGGTTAAGTGTTGCACAGTTGGCCGCCAATGCTGTTTTTTGTTCCAATGGTTTCGTGCGTGATTTGTGTTCTGATTTGTGCGAAAATATTCTTGTCCGTAATTTCGTATTTGTAGTGCCCACATAAACTTTGTTGCATGTCCCTGCGCTATCTCCTTTGCATGTAATTTTGTATATTAAATTTGATTTGTCAATTTTACTCTTTGTATTGCTGTATTTACTCTTGTCATAGCAATTAGATCCAATAAGTCTTTCCGACATTCCAGGTATAAACGTCATATATTTATAATCTTGGGTGCTTCTGCCTCGCGTGGCCCAGTGGCGTAGCGAGCATAACTGGCGCCCGTGGCAAAACAATTTTTTGGCGCCCCTAATGAAATAATGAAAAAAGTATTATATATTTTATATAATTTTTAATATTTAGTGCAAATAATTATAATACACCTATTAAATTACATCAATATAGTTATCATTATGCGTCAAAATCAGAAAAAAGTTCTTTAAACACGAAAATCGCATAAAAAGTTTTCATGGTTACGTGTTTTTTTAAAGTTTTTCTCGCTTTTTCCAAATAAAGTCGCATATATTTAAATATTTCTTTTACACTACTTGTTTGATGCTAAAAATCACGCCTATCAAACTAAGCCTAATAAAATTTCTAATTTTTACATGTTTGTTCAACAAATTTTTACATTTGGATTGGTAGTTTTTGTGCTATCATAATTTAAAAATTCATAAAAAATCGAAAACTTCAAAAAGTGGTTAATTTATAATTTGATCTTAGAACTATAAAAAGAAAATATAAGCTATCGCCGAAAGAAATTCGTGCAAAAATGCAGACAGGAGATGCATTTGAGTGCAGACACTTAGATTCGACATTGTATTGTGTTTTTACAATATTGGTCAAACGTAAAAATTCACTAGAAGTAAAATTAAATCAAATATGTTAAGATCAGTACAATGTGAATTAAAATTAATGTAAGAGATATTTATAAGAAAGTTTGCTTAGACTTAAGTTTATAAAGAGAACAATATAAAATTAACAAAAATAAAATATATATAAAATCAGTAAACATAAAATTGCTACATTGCACTATAAGATCGGAGTTCATGGCCGTAGGTTGTTGCACATAAATTTGTTCCAATTTTGTGGTAATATCCTAGACAGACATTTGGTGTCCGTACTACAATCTGTACTACAATGAAAGCTCAAGAAACCACGACCTAGCATAGTGGCAGACATGTGGTATTGTACAAAGTTGTTCACATGTCAGCTGATGCAAAGATTTGTAAATATAAAGAAGAAAATGGATGCAATCAAAGTTATAAATGCTCCACGCAACTGGGAATAAAATGTGCCCACTCTTAATTGCAGCGTTTTCAATATATTTATTTTTAACTTTTTCGTTATTTTTTCTGACACAATGTCGAATCTAAGTGTCTGCACTCAAATGCATCTCCTGTCTGCATTTTTGCACGAATTTCTTTCGGCGATAGCTTATATTTTCTTTTTATAGTTCTAAGATCAAATTATAAATTAACCACTTTTTGAAGTTTTCGATTTTTTATGAATTTTTAAATTATGATAGCACAAAAACTACCAATCCAAATGTAAAAATTTGTTGAACAAACATGTAAAAATTAGAAATTTTATTAGGCTTAGTTTGATAGGCGTGATTTTTAGCATCAAACAAGTAGTGTAAAAGAAATATTTAAATATATGCGACTTTATTTGGAAAAAGCGAGAAAAACTTTAAAAAAACACGTAACCATGAAAACTTTTTATGCGATTTTCGTGTTTAAAGAACTTTTTTCTGATTTTGACGCATAATGATAACTATATTGATGTAATTTAATAGGTGTATTATAATTATTTGCACTAAATATTAAAAATTATATAAAATATATAATACTTTTTTCATTATTTCATTAGGGGCGCCAAAAAATTGTTTTGCCACGGGCGCCAGTTATGCTCGCTACGCCACTGGGCCACGCGAGGCAGAAGCACCCAAGATTATAAATATATGACGTTTATACCTGGAATGTCGGAAAGACTTATTGGATCTAATTGCTATGACAAGAGTAAATACAGCAATACAAAGAGTAAAATTGACAAATCAAATTTAATATACAAAATTACATGCAAAGGAGATAGCGCAGGGACATGCAACAAAGTTTATGTGGGCACTACAAATACGAAATTACGGACAAGAATATTTTCGCACAAATCAGAACACAAATCACGCACGAAACCATTGGAACAAAAAACAGCATTGGCGGCCAACTGTGCAACACTTAACCAGTGTCCAGACTTTGACAATGTACAAACTATACAACAAGAGATGAATTATGCAAGACGATACATGTAAGAAATGCTGCACATAATAAACAAACCACCAAAACAAAGAATAAATTTCAAAACGGACACAGAAAGATGTGCTCAAAGCTATCGACACCTAATAATAAAACAAACGACAAAATAAAATACCACTAGACAACGAAACGGCGTAGGCGCGGGTTGCTGCAATTTAATTTTTAAGGCTATACCTGTTCGTTTATGTTCCTGTGATGTCTACCAGCTTTATATTTTTATTGGTAAACTTAATGTTTAATGTTTTAATATGTAGCTTATTATATTCGTGTTTTCCATATTGTTGTCAAAATGTGTAATTGTAAATTATTTGTAAAAACAGAACAGTGTCCCTGCCCAATAGGCAATTAGGCCAGCGCTCTTCAAACGAAGGCCTGCATTGACTGCTACTTTTGAAGACCAAACACATCCTTTCCTCGCTGCTCTTATGAGCTACTTTTGAAGACCAAACACATCCTTTCCTCGCTGCTCTTATGAGCCCTTCTTGAAGGCCTTCTTTTTCTGCACAAAAGGCAGCACAACAAACTTTTTTCCCTTCAAAGACTAACTTTTTATATACTTCAGGGCAACTTTTTCGTTTAAAGTCAAAATATATATCAGTTTAAAAATATGACATAATAATGGTCCTTCTTACTGCTGTATCAAAGTTTATAGATTGAAATTAATCTGACATAAAAAAACATAGAAGAGAAGATAAAATAATAGAATTTATAAAAAAAGAAAAAGGTTTAAAAGAAAAAAAATATTTTTTTCCATACGTTTTGTTGACCCCTTCTTTTAGCCATTCTTAAGAAGTGCTTCTATCAGGCCTCTTTTGAGCTATCGGAGCGGAAGGCCTGCGAAATTTTCCCACTTCATATAAAAAAGAAAGTGTAATTGTGTATGAGAGCGGCAGTACTACAAAATCCACAGGAAGGCCTGCTAGCAGCGCTGTCATTGTCTACTGGGTGATGATGAACTCCGGCGGAGTTCGAAATATTGGACAAAATAAAAATTTTATTATAAACAAAATAGTTTGTTTAAATAATAAATAGTGAACGAACCTTAAGCCCAAACAAATAACAGATCAACACATTAAGATAGGTCGACGGTATATTATATTAGTTTTGAACATTTTTGAAAATTTCAAATATTTTTGAAAGTGGTTCAGCAATTTTAGAAAACATTGCAAACAATTACGCAGAATCAACATTTACAGAGGAACTAGAATTACGGACCACCGAAGCATAACTTTTGTTGAAGCTAGAATTTACTGAATTGATTACTTTAGGCTTAAACTATAAATTTCGCTGGTAACAACATTCTTTTTTTAATGAGTATTAGTAGTTTTTTCGATGATTGGAGCAATTTTGTTTTTAAAAAAGGTACAACTCTTCACATCGTTGGATGTATGGCCGGCATAATCCAAATTTGAGTCGTAGCAATTAATACATTCCAACGGAAAGTTCATGCTTGACTCACGCGGACACTGCTGTGCATGGTGATCATTAATACATTGAACGCATCTGTACTTAAAGTGGCTTTGACCTGCTGTGTGATAAAATCTTTGGCAGTTGTGGCATTGGACGACCTTGCTGGAACGCATTTTTTCAACTTGGAGACCAAAATAGTCGATAGTTCTTATATTTGTCAATGTTTCATCTGGTATTGCGTTATCAACAACAATGCGATATAATATATTGTGAGTTTGATTGGGATTGATTGCATCGTTGATAGCCGGTGGAAAAACGAGAAATGATAAAATCCGTAATGCCAGCAGAGGACAAATGCAATTTCAATTGCATTAATATTTTCAGCATCCAAGTTGCAGCAAAAACCACGCAAAATAAACGATTTTTTCTTTTGTGACTTGTTGTTATAAGAGAACTCATAACCATGAGTGTAGAGGAAATTTATGATGTCATCCTTTGATTTTTCATTATCCGTGAGAATTCTGGGGTTGATTCCATATTTAATTTGGAATTTAACTTTATTAAAGAATAGCAAGCATCAGGATTCATTTTACTTAATTGAATTGGTGTCGTAGTGATTTCAGAAGAACTCGTCAAATTTTGTTTCTTACTTTGCTTGTATTGTTTTTTGGAAAGTACATTTTGCCAAATGGAACTGTCACAATTTTTGTCATTATTGGCTTTGCTGCTAATACCATGTTCAATAACATGTTCAGTGCCAATACAGAAGCACTGCTTCTAGCAGGCCCTTCATTTGAAACACTGCAGCTAGCATTTTGACTGTTGTTAAAGTTCAATTCAGTATCAGCAGAAGTGAGGTTATGCGCATCCATTGAAAAATTGTTAGCAGAATTTAAACTTAAAGAATCTGACAGTTTTTCAGATGTGTCCATTTTATTGCATGTTTTTACAATTTTGCACTTTTTTGTTATCGTGTTATCAATTAATTCACTCAAACGCGCGGTAAGAATGGCAACATCATAAGATAAATTTGTGTTTTGTTCAATTATTATATTCAACTGTTGCTTTAAATCAAAGTTTCCTTTTTCTAAACAATTATTCCTTTCTAAAAGGACATCGTACTGTTCGTCCTTTATTATAATCACAATGTGTTGGAGTTTTTTAGGAGTTTTTATTAATATGAAAAATTAATTTTCAAAATAATAATAATAAACACTTAGCATGGTCACTAATAATTAAAATCAATTATAATTTATATATTTTTCAAAAATAATTAGAATATTTTATAAAGTTTTGTTTGCTTTTTTTCAAAGAAGACACGACCGGTTTAAATGAAAATAAATTCAAACTGTAATATCCAGTATACAAAAACAGGTTTTTTGTCACTTAAAGTACTAGCAAACCTTAGAAAAACTAATTGAACATTTCTGTTTTAAGTAATAATAATTTTTAATATGTGAGAAATACGTATATAAAAATTTATTACGAAATGTTTACTAACACAAACTCTGAAAAAAATATGTTTTTTAGAATTATATTTTGAGCTTTATGCCAAATTCACTTGCAGAACAAAACCGCGCAGACTAGACCATGGTTTCGTCGGACGCTATAGCGCGCTACTTCGACTCATCAGAAGTCTATGTGGTTTATACAGTCCACTCACTTTGAAAAGCTAAAAAGTGCAACTGCTCAGTGGCGTAGCGAGAATAACTGGCGACCGGGGCAAAACAATTTTTTGGCGCCCCAAATGAAATAATGAAAAATTATTATAAACATTATATATAATTTTAAATATTTATTACAAATAATTATAATACACCTTTTAAATTACATTAATACAATTAACACTATGCACCAAAATCAAAAAAATGTCTGTACATGACAGCTCATTACATTCTTTGTAGATTTGGGGTCTTTAAACACGAAAATCGCATTAAATTTTTTATGGTTACGTGTTTATTAAAGGTTGTTTTTAAGTTTTTCTTGCTTTTTTCAAATAAAGTCGCATATATAAATATATCTTCTACACTTCTTGTTCGATATTAAAAATCACGCCTATCAAACTAAGCCTTATACAATTTCTAATTTTCTACATGATTGTTCAACAAATTTTTACATTTGGATAAGTTATTTTTGCACTATCATAATTTAAAAATTCATATAAAAGCGAGAACTTCCAAAAGTGGATAATTCTACCATTTGCTCTTAAAACATTATTTTTAAAAGAGAATATCGCCAAAAAAATTTCTTGCAAAATGCGGACAGGAGATGCATTTGAGTGAAAACACCAAGATTCGACATTGTATCACTGAGAAAACTACATTTTCAAAACCAGCAGAAACGTGCTACTTTGGAAAACTTTTAACCCTCCAACGTTTATTTTTATTTTAAAACGAACATTTTAAAAGAGCTTCTCAAACGTTCGTTTTATTTTCTACAATAAACATTTTACAATGAGCTGCAAAAACGTTCGTTTGATTTCCTATAACAAACATTTTAAAATGAGCTTTGAAAACGTTCGTTTGATATTTTAAAATGAACATTTTAAAGAGAGGTTTTAATTGTCTCGATTGCCTACACGTAGTTAATGAAATTTGGTCACATTTTACGAAGGTCAAGTTTAGCCGAGCTTGCTAGCGGTCGAGTTTAATATTCAACCGTCCAGGGTTCAATACCTGACAAAACCTGCAAGAATTTTTAAAAAATCTTTTTATTTGATAGATTGTTCTTAAGATTGTAAGCGCGAACTTATTTCGAGGGTTTTTTATGATAATCTTTTTGTAACCGAAATAGTATAATTTCACAATTTTTCTTCAGTGTAACGAAGTGCACCGGGTTTCGCTATATATTTATACTTTTCCAATATAGGTGTCGGGTGTAGCAACGCGCACCGGAAATTGCTAGTCTATATATATAAAAAGAAGTGTACGTTTGGTTGAAATCGCATCACTTCAGAACGGCTGGAACGATTTGGATAATTTTTTTTTTAAAATGTTCGCTTAAGTCCAAGTTAGGTTTTTAAGGAAAGAAAAATTGACCACGCCCACTTTTGCGCCCACTTTTTTTGATTTATCTTAAATCGGAAAACAGCTGGACCGATTTGGATAATTTTTTTTTTAAATGTTCGTTTTAGTCCAAGTTAGGTTTTTAAGGAAAGAAAAATTGACCACGCCCACTTTTGCGCCCACTTTTTTTGATTTATCTAAAATCGGAAAACGGCTGGACCGATTTGGATAATTTTTTTTTTTAAATGTTCGTTTTAGTCCGTTAGGTTTTTAAGGAAAGAAAAATTGACCACGCCCACTTTTGCGCCCACTTTTTTCGATTTATCTAAAATCGGAAAACGGCTGGACCGATTTGGATAATTTTTTTTTCAAATGTTCGTAGTAATCCAATTTAAGTGTTTACTGAAAGAAAAATTGACCACGCCCACTTTTGCGCCCACTGTTTTGATATATATATATCTATCTGATTTTTTTTTTTAATGTTTGTAATAGTCTACAAAAGTTTTTTACATAAAGAAAAATTGTCTACAATATCGATAATATCAATATTATCCATTATCGATATTTAATTTCATTTTCACACTTGACACTTTTGAAGTTTTCAAGATGTCACATATCAGAAGACACTTGCTTATTTTTTATTCACACCACCCAATGTACCCAGTGTGCTTTCTTTTTCATTTGGATTCCGACGAAAACAGACATAAATTTTGCCGAAGCAAATTCTTTTGGATAATTTTATTACTTATAGGCAATTTCCGGTGCGCGTTGCTACACCCGACACCTATATTGGAAAAGTATAAATATATAGCGAAACCCGGTGCACTTCGTTACACTGAAGAAAAATTGTGAAATTATACTATTTCGGTTACAAAAAGATTATATGAAAGCTTTAACTACTAATGATTCAAACTTTAACATAACGTTAATGTTGCATCAGTTCAGTTTGTATCAATGCTGAGTAAAGTGAAACCAAGTGTTTTTTTTTGTAAGAAATCTTAAAAAATAGTTGTATTTCGAACTTTATGATTTCTTATCACCGAACTCAATCCAATACATTTTGATAAACAATATTTTTTGTTTTTCCATCCGGTGCGTAAATAAATAAAGTGCTTGGAATGCCAACTCTTGAACAGGCAACGTATAATTGACCGTGCAAGAAACACGGCTGTTCCAAATTTAATCCGCATACTTGAAGCGTTTGTCCTTGCGCCTTATTGATGGACATGGCAAATGACAGACGCACCGGAAATTGTAAACGCTTGAATTCGAATGGCATATCTGTTGGTATCAGCGGAATACGCGGTATGAGTACAATTTCGCTTTTAGCTTTTCCAGTCAATATTATTGCTTCAATCAAATTCGGCATCAATTTTTTTACAGCCAATCTGGTGCCATTGCACAGTTTTGGTGCGTTTAAATTCCGTAGCAAAATGATTGATGAGCCGGCCTTTAAATTTAAACAATGCGGTGGCATATCAGGTGGTTCTAATGAATTTAAAAATTCGATTGGATAATGTATGGCATCATCGTTATTCATTGCACTATCAATCTATATATATAAAAAGAAGTGTACGTTTGGTTGAAATCGCATCACTTCAGAACTGCTGGACCGATTTAGATAATTTTTTTTTTAAATGTTCGTTTTAGTCCAAGTTAGGTTTTTAAGGAAAGAAAAATTGACCACGCCCACTTTTGCGCCCACTTTTTTTGATTTATCTAAAATCGGAAAACGGCTGGACCGATTTGGATAATTTTTTTTCAAATCAGTTCGAATTTGTTCTTCTTTCGTTTAAGTTGTGTTTTACAAATCTTGTGACCAAATTTAGTGAATACGTGTTTAATACTTGTGTTTTTAATTTCTGCATATATAAATTGTGTATATGTGTTTTAAGTGCTTGTCGCTGGTTAACTTAAATTAAATTAAATAAATTAGCTTTCCTCTAGCTTTATTTTAAGAAGCTGAGGAATCAAAAATATCAAAAAACAAAAAAAAAAAAAAAACATACAATCATTTTTGTGCCTTGTTTTTGCTCATTTTATTTTTCTTTCATTTTCTGTTCTTGTTATTCTTTTTATTTTTTGACATTTTCTGTTTTGTTTCTTGGCATCTTTTAAGTTTAGTTTTAAAGTGTTGCATACTTGTGGGCTCTTTTTGAAATTTTTACGGACAGGGTGTCTCAAAGTTTTTATTTATTTGTTTTTAAACTTTTGTCACTATTATTTTTTATTTTGTTTTCTTGTTCATTGTTTAAATTGAATTAAATTGTTAAATTAAAAAAAATAAAAAAAAAAAAATTAATAAAAAATGGTTTGTGCTAAGCCTGGCTGCTCCACTAAAGGTGAAAATGAACGATTTTTGCCATGCTGGTTATGTGACAATATTGTTCACATCAAGTGTGCAGCAGTGTCAGGTCGAGTGGCAGATGCCATTGACGAGGGTAAAGGGTTGCGTTGGTCTTGTGAGAAGTGTAGGTTGGCCGACATTAACTTTTATAAACTTTTTAAGCAAACGAAGCAAGGTTTCTCGGAATTAAGTAGAGAACTTTCTTCACTTTCTGATAAATTTTTAAAATATCAAACTCTTTTCAACGAATTTAAATATAATGATGAGTCAATACCTTCACCAAAGCGAAAAAAGAAACATATGACCCTTCGAAGCAAACAGAAAACTGACTCGACACCAACACAACCTTCTATAGAACAAGACAACGTTGATGACATGGACACGGATGCTCCTCCTCCTATTTTGTCTTCTTCGGCAAATTTGTCTATGTCTGCTCCTTTTCCACTATCAGCTCCACCTCTCGCTTTGCCTGAAATATCGTATGCACAAGCTGCTTCTCTTGCTCCTACTGTTGCTGATGTCCAACAAATTGCAATTACTTCTGACATTTCTGTTCCTAAACCTTTGATTGCTATTCCTCCAACTAAATCAATCTTTGTTTCGCGCTTAGCATCTGATACAACAGATAATGATATAGATTTTTTCATTAAATCAAAGTTGAAATGTTCATCGACTCTTTCTATTTCTATTCATAAATTCAAATATGTAAACGCACGTCCGACTACTTCCTTTAGATTGACAGTTCCAGAAAATTTATTTAATACTATTGTTGATGTAAGTTTCTGGCCACGAAATACAATCGTACGCGAATTCGAATTCAAAAATAATCCGCGATTAGTAAATGTAGTACACTTGCCTCGCCCGCGAAATAGCCCGCAATCTCATCCAAAAAACGATTAACAAATCGCAAGTCTAAATTAGAACTTGTGTATCAAAACGTAAGGGGTCTGAACTCCAAACTTTCTGCAATGTTCATTAACAGTTTTGATTTCGAATATAACATTATAATTTTCACGGAGACTTGGCTTCGCTCTAATATTCTAAATTCTGAAATAATGTGTAAAAATTATCAAATTTTCCGTAAAGACCGTTATAATAAGATCGGTGGTGGTGTTCTGATAGCTGTTCATATCTCGTTTGCATCTGATGAATTAACAATTCTCGACACTAGTGAACTGGAGTTTATTTGTGTTTCAGTTAAATTAAATAATTGCATTGCTTATCTTACCTGTTCTTACATTCCTCCTAATTGTGACATATCAATTTACTTAAGACATATAAACGCCATCGAGCAAGTTCATAATATGTTAAAAAATAATGATGTTCTTATTGTGTTGGGCGATTTTAACCTACCCTTTGTGTCTTGGAATTCGACAGATGACTCTTCATTTCTTAAACCTGTTTCCACTAGTAATTGGATAAATGATTTTTTAGATAAGTTATCTGACCTATGTCTTCAACAAGTCAATAATATTTTTAATAAAAACCATAGAACGCTGGACCTTGTGTTTGTAGACAGATGCACTACTGTATATCTCAATCGCTCAAACCCTGTATCTTTTCCGGAAGATGAACATCATCCAACTCTTGAAATAACAGTTTTACTTGCTCATGAAAATGAAAATAAACTTACACCTGATAAGCGAAATACTAAAATATATAATTTCAAAAGTACAGACTATGTTAAACTCAACGCCTTACTCTTGCAGACTGACTGGTCACGGATTCTATCTATTAAACCACCGTATTCATATTATGACGTCGAAACCTCGGTACAGTTTTTTAATGATACTTTGCAAAGGTGCTTCTTATTGTGCGTCACAACAAAGCAAAATAATTCTAAACCCTTAAGTCCACCCTGGCTAACAAGTGAACTTAAGTCACTAAAAAATTTAAAAAATCGCTTATTTAAAAAATATAAAAAATCTCGAATCGACATTGTAAGTAATAAAATTATCCAAAAGAATTTGCTACGGCAAAATTTATATCTGTTTACGTCGGAATCCAAATGAAAAAGAAAGCACACTGGGTACATTGGGTGATGTGAATAAAAAATAAGCAAGTGTCTTCTGATATGTGATATCTTGAAAACTTCAAAAGTGTCAAGTGTGAAAATGAAATTTAATATCGATAATGGATAATATTGATATTATCGATATTGTAGACAATTTTTCTTTATGTAAAAAACTTATGTAAAGACTTTTACAAACATTTAAAAAAAAAAATCAGCGCAGGCGTTCTGCGATTTTAGATATATATATCAAAACAGTGGGCGCAAAAGTGGGCGTGGTCAATTTTTCTTTCAGTAAACACTTAAATTGGATTACTACGAACATTTGAAAAAAAATTATCCAAATCGGTCCAGCCGTTTTCCGATTTTAGATAAATCGAAAAAAGTGGGCGTGGTCAATTTTTCTTTCCGACAAAACTTAAATTGGATTACTTCAAACATTTGAAAAAAAATTATCCAAATCGGTCCAGCCGTTTTCCGATTTTAGATAAATCAAAAAAAGTGGGCGCAAAAGTGGGCGTGGTCAATTTTTCTTTCCTTAAAAACCTAACTTGGACTAAAACGAACATTTAAAAAAAAAAATTATCCAAATCGGTCCAGCCGTTCTGAAGTGATGCGATTTCAACCAAACGTACACTTCTTTTTATATATATAGATTTCAAATAAATGCTTAGAAAGTGAAAAGAACTCTCTCAAATTGAATGTTCTAAATTGGGAAGCAAATATTTCTGCCATGTATCAGTTAACTAAAAAAAATTTATGAAGTCTTACCTTTCCTTTTTTGTTTATATTGAAATTATACCTTTTTGAAAGAAACCACAAAATTTAATTTTTTCTCAATATATAAGGTTAAATGATTTTTGTTGTAAAAGGAGAAAAACTCAAATTTGCATTTTTGATTATCTTTCAAAGTCTATAGCGCATTAAAGGTGAAAGTAATGAACTGTCCGTTCAATAAAAAATCAAGGCATGATTTTTGAGGAAAATATTTATTTTAAATGATTTGTTCTTTTTTTTCATAAATTTATAAAATTCTTAAATAATTTATTTGAAGGAAATAACTTTATATCTGAAATCAATTAAAAGTAATAGCCACGAACATACTTTAACCATCGTACTAATTCTGCATATGTGCGAAAATACAAAGAGCCTTACTTATTCTGTAACTCTTTTTTTCTTAAATATTTTAATTAATAATAGTGCAAATTTCTCATTTCCTACAACTGTAAGTTTTGAGAGATTAAGGGATTTTTTTATTGCTTTCTGAAACATTAGCTGCACTGAGCTGTCAGAGATCCTACACCTTCGAATAGATGATAGAAAACTTCTAAATCCGCTTTCAATTGAAGTAAGTCCACTAGGGCGGGTCGATTTTAAAATCGCTCAATGCTCTGTTAAAATCGTATTCTAGGGATCAAAATAAGAAACTTTGCCGATGGAACCATACCTCTAAAACGAATTCTGATGTCCCCCAATTTGGGTCGAACTTTTGGGTAGGGGCAAATTTTGAAAAATCCAACTTTGACCCATTTAGAGTGCTCCAATCGAGTCCAAATGTATGACCGACCCCCACTTACTTTGGAGGCCCGACCCACCCATGCCAGTGGCACACCCCTGGAACCCCCTGTGGGGTTCCCCACACAAACATTTCAAAAAATCACCATTTTTGGCCTTTATATGAAAAAATCAGCGAATAGCTATGTTTTTTCTTTATTTTTATTTATTTATTTATAATAATATTTATTATTTATTTATAATAATATCTATTTTTTCCCTTTTGAAATTTATTTAGTCAGAACATATGTAAATGAAAAAATTAATTTAAGTTGGTTATAGAAAAGAAACTAAAAAAATTATTGTTTGAAGTCTTTTTTACTTTCAAGTCTGGGGAATTTCGCACGGCTCTCTAATGTCGTCGCCATAACAGCCTCTACATTTTCCGGTATAACCCGTTTGGAAACGCTAGCTAGCAATTAAACATGTCGTTGCGTTCCTTGTATGTGTGATGGAATTTTTGGATCATTAAACGGTGGATCATCTTGATTTAAATATTCTTTCAATGTATCGTACGGAATGCTTCGCGTGAATGGTGGTTCAAATACGTTATTTATGTCATTTATATTGATCATTTCCGTGTAACTTGTGCAATTAAACTTTATATCTGTTTTTTATAAGCTCTAAGTTGCGTTGGGTCGTCAACATCTGTTCGATAGCGTAGAATTATGTTGATAGCACAGTCGCGCTTTTCTTTGCTATCATCAAACAACATTGATAACAAGATATTTTCCGAATGCGCATAATATGAATTATCTGTAATTACTTGATTGACAATTTTGCGTAAACGAGGTTCTATAAATCGTGACCAACTAATGAAGTTGAAAAATAATGCACTGCCGTACACGACAGAGCTGTAATACTTGATATTGAAGTTCATTGGCACATAACATTTAATTATAAATTCAACCAGAATTCTTAAATTTGCATCTGGATTTTCCGTTGTCACATATAATCGTTATAATCTAGCGGCCTTGGTGAGTCACCGAAAATGTACAATTTTCCCTGGTTTGATGTTAGCCAGATCCACCGAAACCACGCCGCTAGAAATTGCATGGGCCATGTCGTATAAGTACTTTGAATCGGTGAAAAATTCAATTTTTTTCTGGAACGGGGGCATATTTTTCAACTCAATTTTCTGGAAGCCGTCCACCACCTGGTTGACAATTATAATAAATGAGTGATAGCAATAACTTACCGGAAGAGTTTCACAAGTTTCGATTTGACGGCTCAGTTTTCCGGTTACCGATCTTGGTCCAGTGCTGGTTGATTTATCCAAAGCTTCAAACAAATGCCGAAACGGAAGTTCGTTGAAGTGTAGAAGGCAAACGAACCAATGCAATGGTCTTTTTAACAGCAATTCGGATCGTCGTATAATTCCACCGTGTGGGCCAGTGTTTGTTGGCTCACCGTCAGTGCATATTCCAATTAATGCATCCAGTGATATATTTTTATCGTTGAAAAAATCATTTAATTTGGTTGTTTTGTATTCAGCGGTTCCATGTTCCAGTCGTACGTAACCAATCAATTCAGAAGTGGGTTCTCTCAAAATAACAAGATGAGGTTCTTTTACCATCCTAGTATGATACTTCTCATCAACTTTAGCTGTCGTTAAAGTATCATCTTTTCTGCCATCGAATGAAAACGCTAACAAATTGGTATGAACTAACCGTTTGCGAACCACTTCTTGTCTGCATTTCTCTTTTTCTCTGCGAACTTTCGATTTATCCATGATGAGAGGTTTCCCATGCTTATCTTTCATTTTAAAATCTTGGAAAAGAGCGGTTCCCAATGCCGATGCTACTCTATCAGGCACACCAAATCTGTCACATACCAAGGCAAAGTTAAAACAATCGTATCTCTCTGTGTATTGTGAACTTGTGCTTCTATCCATATCTTCGTGAACCGGTGGCGGTGCGTATGTTGAATCATCGGGATCTTGGTATGTTGGCATTGATGACATAGACGTTGCTCCTTGCTCTTCAGTTTCCATCACAACTGCATCCATTGTTAGTCTTCTCTGATTATGTTGATCGTGCATGAACTCTTTGAGGCGTTCGGGAACCCAGCCGCATGCACATAGAGCTGCCTTCAAATCGCATTTACATGTTCCAATGTAAAAAATTGTTTCCAGAGATTTTACATACTCTGTAAATTGTTGGGTTTTGTTTCTTCTCTTGATTTGATCTTGATACTTGTCAAGCAATTTATTCAATTTATTAAATACACTTTTTTTCAGCATTATTTCCATACCAAGTTTTTCCCAAATTCCATTCAACTTATCTTGCACTTGAATAGTAAATGATTTATGGGAAAACTTTTTTTTTTCTGTTTAAGCACGTTCGCTTAAGTAAAATAATATCTCAAGATATCCAGATGGGTTGGTAAATTAAGATCAATCAAATCAGTAGACACACCAAAAACAGTAACATCGTGCTTGGGTATATGACTCATTGGGTTTTCGATAGTTGTTGTTTCATCTTGCGGTGTAGAGGATGGTGGATTCATTGTAAACTTTTTGATTTGGAATGGTCAACTTCACTTATTATTTTTTTTTTAAATATTTTTTTATCTGAAATTAGCACTTCACACTTTGAGTTCTTCACAACGACTTAATGCATTCACAAAAACTGTTGCGTTATATATGGTCTAAGAGACGAGGTAATAAGAATGAAATGGTTATTTCAATTCTACCTGCTGTGTCTTGTGGTGGCTTAAAAACGCACACAAGCAATTTTATTATCTGCAATTGTGTCACGGTGATACCTTAATTTTTTAAAAGGGTTGCGGTGCATTCCAGTGATACCTTAATTGTTAAAATGGTTGCATAAAACGCGCATTTCTTAAGAAGGTGCCATAAAATACCCACAAAAAGGGTTGTAAAAACAACCTTCATTTCTTAAGTAGGTGCTATAAAAAAACTACACAAGTAAGTTTACGACATACAGCTGTGTCTTGTGGTGCCTTAAAAAATGGACACAAGCAATTTTCCGTTTTGCAATTGTGTCACAGTGATACCTTCATTTTTTAAAAGGGTTGAATAAATTTCTAAAGAGAAAAAAACATAGGCATTTCGCTGATTTTTCCATGTAAAGTGCCAAAACTCGCGATTTTTTTAAATGTTTGTATGGGTGTGCCACTGGCATGGGTGGGTCGGGCCTCCAAAGTTAGTGGGGGTCGGTTATACATTTGGACTCGATTGGAGCACTCTAAATGGGTCAAAGTGGGATTTTTCGAAATTTGCCCCTACCCAAAAGTTCCACCCAAATTGGGGGACATCAGAATTCGTTTTAGAGGTATGGTTCCTTCGGCAAAGTTTCTTATTTTGATCCCTAGAATACGATTTTCACAGAGTAATGGGCGATTTTTTTGCCTCCCCACAAATAGACCCGACCTAATGAGTATAATTCTATTTCACCTATTAAAGGTTTTATAAATCGTGGAATAAATATATTTTATATATAAATATATTTTATTCGGCTTTTTTATTGAAATATTTTGAGTCCTGGGTTCCTATTATTTAAGATATTGCCTTGTTCCTTGTGTTTTTGGGTTCTTCAATTGTTGTATGTACGATTTCATGTTGTTCCTTTTTGTTTGTCATCAGAGCAAACTGAACAAAACGTTTTTGGATTCTTTCAATTCGATCAACATGCACATTCCCAGCAAAATCTTCGCTTGCATGTAATCGAAAATGTAATCCAGAAAATTTCGTTCATCGCCTACCCTCAGAACCCATTATTTTTATACAGGTGTGTCATTGGAGGTAATCGAAAGCGCTGTCACTTGAAAGAATTAAGCGCTACTAATGGTTGGTTAACAACTAATTTCACGATATTAATACATTTATAACAACTTTAAATGTGAAGATATTGCCGTGAGTTTATTCAAGATATAATTAAAATTCTTGCATTACAAAATCTTGAAATAAGACCTAACGAAAAATTTTGCTGGATTATAGCTTGGTGACCAAACTTGACTTGTGTACTCCAAGTGAGGATGCACAATTGCAAAATACAACGTTGTTGTAGTAATCATACTATTGAATTCTTTGACCCAACGTTTTATAGATCCAAGCATTCAGGAAGCTTTTTTACAAATACTATCGATATTAATGTTGAACGATAATTTAGAATCCATGCATATACCAATGTCTTTGACGGCATCTACATGCGCGAAAAGGTCATAGTTTGGCATTTATCTGGATTAAGAAACATATTATTATTAGAAAACCAAACTTCAAAGGATTTCAGAATAGCCTGGAGTGGGTTGGAATCATCTTAAGTATATATTTTTCTGTATATTTTCACATCGTGCAAGTGAGGTGGTCTCCTTCAAAATAAAATAAATCGTTATTATTTCTAAAAATTTCTAAAATTGATTTTGTGGAGGTATCTTTCTTCTGAATAGAAAACACAATGCAATTAAATATTTCTTAAATGTTTATTTTAATTAAAATTAATTAAAAACGTACTGCAGCGCACAACATAGTACTGCAGCACACTCCATAGCCAATAGAACTATCGCGATTTCTTTCATTATTGTACTGACTCCGCCTGCTTGCAGAGGAGCCAATATTCATAACAGATCGCTCCGTCACCAGCGCTATTTCCAAAGCATTACGTTACTGGCAGCGTGCTTGCCTGTATGCTGGTTAGCTACTCCAACCCACAAGCAGCGTACGCTATGAGTGGCGCACAGCAAACGCTTGTTGTTGAACAAGTGAAACGAGGAAGTGACGGGACTGAAGGTACCACCACAATTTCTTTTCTTCTTTATAACAATGCGTTAGTTCTATGTTTGTTTCTATATTTTTTAATCTACTCTTTATTAAATCTTTTGCTTTATCTAATTTAATTTCATTGAAATTTTCTATATTTTTCTACTCAATTGAATTTTATTTAAATTGATTTCTTTAATTTTTTCTGTTGTGTTCATAAAAATAACTTTTGATTTATTTTTAATTGGGCGTACCGAGTTTCCGCCAAATATACTCCTGGGTTTATTTGTTTCTTTTGTTAATCATTGCGTCCTTATATAAGCAAAAGGGCTCTCTACTAGTTGTTTGCAGCGAGGTTGCAAGGTTATGGATTGTAGCCCGTAGACATCAGGTTGAGTTGACTCAATCCTGTTTTTTCATATCCTTTCATTATCCAAGAATAATGCCTTGGTTTCCTCTTTATTTGCTTATATCTTTTGGCACATATTCCTGCTCTTCAATTCTATTTCCACAATTCCCTTTGTTACCCGAAGGTAACACATTGTTTCCCTTTTCAGTGTTTTTACAAGTATCTATAATATGTGGTTTCCAGTTGTTTATTTTTTAAATCAATTGACAGTTAAATTTGGTGAGAAAATCGCTTCCTAAAATTCCATCATAGCATAATTTAATATTTTTATTCTCAGTGTTATAATTGTATCATTATATGGAGCATTATTTGTGTTTATCTGTTCACCTAAAGTTTCCATTGAATTGCCTGATTCTGTTAATTATGCACTGCTGTTCTGTGCCTTTCAAAAGCCTTATTTGTGCGCCACATTTTTGTCTGAAGGTTCGAGTTTAATACGAAGAACCGGCTCTTCGTATCCTTCCCAAAAAGGTTTATAATTGAATATGTTAATGTTGTGCTTGGTGCACAACGGCTTTTATCTGCATCCGGGGAGAACCGCCGCTGATTTCTTCGCGTGATTTTTCGTTTCCCTATGCATAATTTATGTGGTGAGTTTGTTTGGGAGTATTGTATTAACCTCTGGATAGGTTGTTTTATCTTTAAGGATTTGGATATTGTCTAAAAGTACTATTATTTTCTTAAATTCTACGATTCTGGTGTTCTGTATATTCTTGCCTTGGCCGCATTCTACACTCTTTGTACGTGTGATTCGACCGTTTTCAGTATGGACAAAATAAAGATTGTACTTCTTTCTTTATATTTTGTTGTCTGCTTTGATAGAAATTTTGATTATTATAATTAGAGTAAACATGATTGTTTTTGCGATAGCACGTATTTTGGTGATAAGGGGGCGATCTTCACATGGCAACGTGTCTGACTGCCTCAACTTGGCGAGGCCAGCATTATCCATGTCGAAATCGTCTCAAGTCGACTCAAACCTCCGCGTGGTGTCTCCTGGAAACGGCAAAGTACTATCGCCCGATAAACTTTGGCGGCGAATCTGAGCGGCGGGCGCTTCCTTTGGCCATCAAGCAAAGGTTGTGCGTTGGGTTTGAAGCCCACCATGTAATAAAACTATTTCAATGAAAAGTTTAAGAATAAATAAAAGAATGATCCCCAAATCTGATGACGACTACCGCAAACGAAAAACTGATAATGATTTACGGATATGCACCTGGAATGTCCGAACCCTAAATTGGGATGGTGCCCCTATCCAACTGATTGATATCCTGGAAAGATATAATTCTGATATCACTGCAATCCAAGAAATGCGATGGAAGGGACAGGGTTGCTTACGGCAAACATCCTGTGATATCTACTACAGCGGCCATGCGGAGAAGCACGAGTTTGGATGCGGATTTGTAGTTGGCAAGAGAATACGGCATCATGTCCTGCAATTCACTCCTGTGAACGAACGACTTGCCATAATCCGCTTCAAGGCAAAATTTTTTAACATTAGCCTAATATGTGCGTATGCTCCGACAGAAGAAAAAGATGACGAGACCAAAGAAAGTTTTTACGAGCGCCTTGAAGACGCATACGAGCGCTGCCCCCGTCATGACATAAAAATCGTGCTTGGTGACTTCAACGCCAAGGTGGGTAAGGAAAACATATTTGGTCCAACAGTCGGAAAGTTCAGCCTCCACGAAAACACATCCGATAAGGGAATGAGGTTGATTGACTTCGCCGCAGCACGAAACATGGTCGTTAGTAGCACTAGATTCAAGCATCTCAATATTCATAAGGCCACCTGGCTGTTCCCTGATCAAAAAACATGCAACCAAATTGATCACGTTTTGATTGACGGAAGGCACTCTTCCAGTGTACTAGACGTACGCACGATCCGTGGTGCTAACATAGACTCGGATCATTATCTTGTCGCAGCCAAGATCCGCACACGTCTGTGCGCAGCTAAGAATGCTCGCAATCCTAGAATCCTAGAATCCAAAGAAAGCTAGACGTCGATAAGCTGCAGTCAAAACGGACGGCCGAAGCCTTCGCTACTCGACTCTCACTCCTGCTTCAAGAAAGCACTCCTCCGATCGACGATATATGCGCACAGTGGATGCACATATCCCACTCTATGCGTACGGCTGCCGAAGTGGTGATAGGCTACCACCGCCCTCGCCGAAACCAGTGGCACGACCAGGAGTGTCGCGACGCCACTGCAGAGAAGGACATCGCCTACAAAGCCCCCTGCAGTCGGTTGTAACGCGTGCTGTTATGGTGCGATACCGAGAGAAGACGAGGGAAGAGAGACGCATTTTCAGGCGAAAGAAACGAGAGGCGGAAATGCGTGAGTGCGAGAAAATTGAGATGCATGGCGACAGGAATGAGACTCGAAAATTTTTCGAAAAATAAGATGCCTGGCCGATGGTTTTAAGACCGGAGCCTCTTCCTGCAAGGATGAGAATTGAAATCTAGTGACAGATATCCAGAGTACACTGATGCTATGGAGGAAACACTTCTCTAGTCTTTTAAATGGCGACGCTGACAACAATCCCGCCAGTGGAGATGATATCCCGGAAACCCCAATTATGGATGACAGCGTTGAAGTTCCGCTGCCCGACTTTAACGAGTTCTTAACAGCTATAGCTCGGCTTAAAAACAACAAAGCCGCAAGAGCCGATTGTCTACCGGCTGAGCTGTTTTAGACCGGTGGCGAAGCTCTGATTAAATGCATTCACAGACTTCTATGCAGAATATGGTCGGAAGAATGCATTCCAGATGATTGGAACCTCAGTGTGCTCTGCCCAATCCACAAGAAAGGCAATCCCACCATTTACGCCAACTACCGTGGGATTAGCCTTCTAAATATCGCATATAAGGTCCTGTCGAGCGTATTGTGTGAAAGACTGAAGCCCATCGTCAACCAACTGATTGGACCTTATCAGTGTGGCTTCAGACCTGGAAAGGCCACCATTGACCAGATCTTCACGCTCCGACAAATCTTGGAAAAGACCCTCGAAAAACAAATCGACACGCACCATCTCTTTGTCGATTTCAAAGCCGCCTTTGACAGTCCAATGAGGAGTCACCTATACTCCATCACGTCTGAATTTGGTATTCCTGCGAAGCTAATACGTCTTTGCAGGATGACACTGAACAACACCAGCAGCGCAGTGAAAATCGGGAAGGACCTCTCCCTTCCGTTCGATACCAAGCGAGGTTTCAGACAAGGTGATTCCTTATCGTGCGAATTCTTTAATATAGTAATGGAGAAGATCATCCGAGCTGCTGACCTGAGACGCAGCGGCACAATTTTCTATAAGAGTGTTATGCTGCTGGCGTATGCTGATGATATTGACATCATTGGCCAAAATACGCGTGAAGTCAGTGCAGCATTCTCCAGGCTAGAAAAAGAGTCGAGTCGGTCTTGCAGTGAACGCAGATAAAACGAAGTATCTTGTGTCAAAAACAAACAGTCCCAGCGTCTTGGAAACCACGTCACTGTTGACAACACCTCCTTTGAGGTAGTAAAGGACTTTGTTTACCTGGGATCCAGCATTAACTCCTCCAACGATATCAGTATTGAGATTAAACGAAGGATAACTCTTGCCAACAGGTGTAACTTTGGGCTCAGTAGGCAATTGAGAAGCAGAGCTCTCTCTCGACGAACAAAACTGACGCTCTATAAGTCAATAATCATGCCCGTCCTACTATACGGATCACAAACCTGGACGTTGAGCAGCTCTGATGAAAGGACTTTGGGAGCGTTTGAGAGAAAAATCCTTCGCAAGATCTATGGTCCAATCTGCGTCAATGGCGAGTACCGAATACGATTGAACCACGAGTTGTATGAGCTATATGCCGACATCAATATAGTCAAGCGTATTAAAATAGAGCGGCTTCGCTGGCTAGGTCATGTCGAGAGAATGAAAATATTGGATTCGGTACCCAGCGGTGGCCAACGCAGACGAGGAAGACCGCATCTCCGTTGGAAAGACCGGGTATTGGATAACCTGACGACGCTTGGAGTTTCCAACTGGCGCCAGCAAGCGCATGACAAAAGAGGCTGGCGCAAATTCTTAGACCAGGCCAAAACCGACCAACGGTTGTAAGCGCCATCTAAGTAAGTAAGTAGTACGTATTTTGAGTGTGCCCTGACTTTTTACAATACTAACATGTGGGTTTAAACGATGAGGTCGGGTAATGCGACATTTTTGCCAGCCGTACTGAATCCTCCACGTCATACATTATGGCTTTCTTCAAGTCTCGCTCATTGTGAGCTTTAAGAATTAATCTTAAATTATAAATATGATGTTTTTCTTCTTTGAACTCATTCTTCAAATCTTGTACCAAATCATTCCATTTTGCAAAAGATTTAAATTGGATGAGCTCAAAGGCTGAACCTTCTAGCCGCTTTTTTTTAACCTCTTATAGGAATCTATGTTCTGTGTCGGTCTTCGCAGAAGAAAAGAGTATATTGCCGCATACAATAAATTTGTTGAACTCGGCCGGCTTGCCGTTAAAATCCGGTACAATATTGTTAATATCGCTTAACGTGAAATTAAGATCCATATTTAAATACTCAGGATGAGAATGCGCGTAAAAACAAAAAGAATAATCGAAAAATGGTAAAGAAGCAAAGTTCTCGTTAGTTGCGTGTTAACGAGCAATGTTTCAAAATTGTAACATTTTGTGATGCAAAAATTTTATAAATATTTTTTTTTTTGTTGTTTGTTTGCACTGTAAGTTAACCGGTTGTGGGCATAATCCGGTTGTGGGCAGCCCTCTATAACGTTTGACTATGAGAACATGCAGTTGATCTGAAAATTGTCGTTTGTGCGCAATAGTGTGACCGCAAGCTATATGAACAATTTTTTTTTTCGTATTTTCACTTGGCAAACCCCTTAGATTGATTCCCAAATTAGAAAAAAAAATGTATAAAACATTTTAGATCGTTTGCATAATTTTTGGGCGTGCCTTAAGCCGACAGTTACTAAAAACGCTATTTTTCTCACTATGGCTCGCTTTAATTGTTCTTATCTTCAGTAATATTTATTTTAGAGAAAAACCTTATTCACAAATATTCTAGGGCTATATCTGATGAATAATGTTGCTCTGTATTAGTTTTGTTTAACATTAATATTTAATCCAGAAAAAAAAAAATTAAAAAATAACAACGAAATTTTCACATATCTTCGCAGTCTTTGCATACGAACTTATTTTCTTAGTATTTATTGCTTTTGTTCATCTGCGTTATGTTTTTTTTTATTTCTCAATCATCATTATTAAAAAAAGTCAAAAAACAAAATACTCAAAAACAAAAACAAAATGAGCAATAACAAACAAAAAAAACGGCTTGTTAATTCGAGTCAAATTGTTGTGCATTTCTTGCGAAATATTTGCAGCAGTTTACCGTTAGTTCTTACTGAGTAGCAGAGCAGAATATTATTTTTGTTGTTACTTAATGACGACTACATTTCATTTATTGTCGTGCATTGAAAGTATTTAGACATGTCATCAAGAATTTTGCGTGAAAAAATTTATTTGTTAGGCTATTCTTCTCCTTCCTTAGGCTGATCGCATAGTGACGGCCGAATCAGGCAGACAGACAGACAGGCAGGCAGGCAGGCACTACAGCGAGAAAAGTGGCTTCATACATTTTCATAGAAATCTGCTCGAAGTCCGCATAGTGACGGCAGGAAGACCATAGCAGGTACAGCAGGTAAACAGGTCAGTCCTGGTTTCCTGCTGCTGGTTTAGCATGTGTGTCTAATTTTTGTTAATGTTTGAAGATAAAAATTTTTTTAACGCAAGGAAAAATATATATTTTATGCATTTGATATTTATTTTTGTTTTTTGTATATTTTTAATAAATACGTGCATATATTATAAAAAAAAAAAACAAAAACAACACCATGCAAACACAACATAGCAACGAGCGTGAATTTTGTTTTTGTTCTTGAGCACACACACAAACAACAGCAGCCGCTGAGTCGGCGCACAAGATAGAGCGAGGGTTGTTTTTTTTTGGTGACAAATGCGTGAAATCGACAGCAGTGATTGTTTTTGTGCAGCTATGTTGTTGTTGTTGGCGATCGTCATCTTTTGAGTGCCAAAATAATCAAAACAAAAGAACAGCAACAACAGAATAGATACGAAAAGAACACCCATACAAGCAACAGTAGCGGCTGCGTCGGCGCACATGATAGAGCGAGGGTTGTTTTTTTTATTGACAAATGCGTGCAATTGCCTTTTTTTTGTTTTTTCAATAAGCAAAACGAAACTAATTGGCATGAAGTCAGTTAAAGAAAACAAAAAAAAAGTTATTTCTCAACCTGATCTGATCTGATATGATATGATCTGCTTTCACTACGTGGTGTTTATTTGTAGAGCGGGTTGGCCTGCCTGCGTGTCTGTCTGTCTGCCTGATTCGGCCGTCACTATGCGATCAGCCTTAAGTGGGTGTTAACTACCTTCTAACAAAGAAGTTATGAAGTTATTATTTTAATTTACGAGCAGTAAAATTAAATTTACGTGAGAGTGCTAAATAAGTGGTCGAAGAAGTGAATATTTTTTGGGATAAAGCTCGAATCCCCACTAGAACCAAGCAACACTGCATAACAAAGCTTGAAGATTTATATAATGCATGGAGGAAAGTGAATCAAATTCTAAAATTAAATCGGAAACGCAAAGAGAAAGAGAAGAGGCGTGGATGTCGAAGTTAGATGACTAATTTGATATAGCAAGTGCAAATGCACTGGATCTTATTAAAAATTCAGAGGACAAATTATTTTTGGAGAATCAAAGAAAGAATGGTAGACCGGGGCTTATGTATGGCATCGATTACAAAACAGCAGCAAGTGAAGAAAGAATGGAAGAACGTCAACAAAATCATTTAAAACGGAAAGAACAGAGCGATCGTGGCGATCGAGCGACTGCTTCTAGTAAGAAGAAATTATATGTTATTTTTAATATAGTATTACATATATTTATTTGTACTGTCTTTATTCAGATGAAACAGCCGAACTTTCTTCCTGCAGTTCGGAGAGCGATATCAGCGAAATCGATCCTAGCTATCAGGTAAGTTCAAGGTTATAAATTATAAGTAAAACGTGAGAATGAAACTATAAAAAACGTAGATGAGAAATAATTGATACAACTGCCGTAAATACAGGCCGTTTTAATGGAACCTGTACGACTATTGAACACAGTCTTAAAAAGCAGCTTCTTTGGCTTCCTTGCCGTCACCACTTTTTGGAAGTCGTATTAAAAAGTGCCTTTGATGTTAAGATGAGCAAAACCGAAAGCCCAAATGTAAAAATATTTGAGCAATTTAAAAATACATGGGAAATATAAACCAAAATAATTATCAGTCTGGAATGGAAGATAATGATGTAAAAAACATTTAACAGCAGCTAAAGATAAAATAATTGAATTTGTGAACGATGCGATCAAAACTAAACAGCCAAGAGATGATTACAGGGAGTTTCTTGAGTTTACACAAATATTTCTTGGCGAGACTCCACCTATTCGCAATGCAGCTTTTCGCGCCCCTGGGGCTGTCCACCACGCGAGATGGCAAAAGCTATATACTGCTTAAAAATATTTTTATTTCGACGTGAATTTGAATTGGCAGTAAAAGATAGGAAAGTCTTACGTAATATATGCATTTTTATTGTTTCAATATATGTTGAGATGTGGTGCGCAGCCTCTTCTGCTGCTTAAGCACCATACAAAGATTTCCAGCTTTTGAAAAAACTGGATTCTTTTAAAAAAATTGATGCTGATATATCTCAAGTTGCATTACACAAATTTAAAAACCACTTATGGTACTTGAGTCCTGAATGTATGGCTTTAGAATTTTTTGATAACAGTGTTTCTTTTGAGTCAAAAAAAGAGATGGTGAAGGCATTGAGTCGTGAGGCTTTAGATGAAGACGTAAAACGCGCCTCAATTCAAAATTTAAATGTTATACAGGTTATCGAAGGCGGAATGGATCAGTTCATTTCTTCTGAGACAAACAATTTCTTTCTTCGCTTTAAAATAAATACAGCATTTTTGAAAAATAATCCAACTTCATGGCCTGCGGATAATAATTTTAAAACTGCTCTTCAAATTGTTATTGACATAAATGTGGTAAACGATACAGCTGAACGAGCGGTAAAATTGATGCAAGACTACAACCCAATGCTCACAAAAGACGAGGAACAAAAACAATATGTATTGCAAGTAGTCAAAAACTACCAAAAAATGAGCACGAAGGAGATTTTATCACAAAACTTTTTATAATTACACCATTTAATAACACAAATAATCACCAGGCAAAAAATGCGAAGATATGTGAAAATTTCGCTGTTATTTTTTAATTTGGTTTTTTTCTGGATTAAATATTGATGTTAAAGAAAACTAATACAGAGCAACATTATTCATCAGATATAGCCCTAGAATATTTGTGAATAAGGTTTTTCTCTAAAATAAATATTACTGAAGTTATGAACAATTAAAGCGTGCCATAGTGAGAAAAATAGCATTTTTAGCAAACTGTGGGCTCAAGGCACGCCCAATTATTATGCAAACGATCTTAAATTTTTAATAAATATTTTATTCTAATTTGGAATCAATCTAAGGGGTTTGCCAAGTGAAAATACGAAAAAAAGAACGGTCACACTAGTGCGCAATGTCTGCACGATGTTTTAGTGCTTACACTGAAGCGAACAGATGCATATGCGTAGTAGCTACAGTCGATAATATATTTTCATGTGTGAAGTGATCTAATTTTTTATTGTGTTCAAAGTGCGATAAATTGAAGTGAATTATTGCAAAAAGGTTTGTATGATGTATATTTCAGAGGGAAATTCAATATATTTTGTGATTTTATATTGTCAAAATGTTCGCACCGAAAAATTTACTGGTAATTTTTTGACAGCTATGAATTTTCCAGTTGTGGGCACCAACATTTATTTAAAAAAATTCGAACTAACATAAACAAACGCCGCGATACGGGTCTTCTTATTTAGCCTCTATTTTCACCCCGCACTCTCAGAATCGACCTAACTTTTGCTAACTTAATTTGTTCCATAGTGTTATTTGACTAAATCTCATCATATTGTGTCTCACATGCAGATTTTTTAATGTTTTTTAGTCAATAGCAAAAATTACTTTTGATCCGTACATCGAAGCAATTAAGTGGTGCAAAATCGACAATGAGCCCGTAAAACCGACTGCCATAGCCTTTGGCGTTCCTCGGAGTACCTTGCAGCGCTACTTTAAGAAGATCGATGGGCATCAGCGACATTTCAAACGTCGAAGATGGTGTTTTGTTGGCTTTGAGGCGCTGACATGCATGCCGGCTATTACACCTGTAAACATTGCGGTTCTAATGCGGACGGTTAATAATTTTATTTTCATTTATTTTAATTTTCATGTATATTAAATTTTTTCTGCTGTGAAGTGTTTTACACTATTTTTAGTTGCTCTTTGTGATATTAAAGGCATTAAGAATAAATAAATTTCCTTTTCTTCATATTTAGTGGAGTTTTAATTCATATTTTTCCATTTTCAGCGTATTTTACAGGATTGCCCACAGCCGGTTGAAAAAAATTTCTTCTTAAAAATGTAGCACTGCATACAAAGTTTGATAATTTGTTTCTTTTTGATGGAATCAAATTAATTCTCTCACCAGTTGTGACCTAAGGTCCCTTCGTTTCCATTGATATATATATATATATATATGTCTGAATCAGTGGCGTAACACCATAGGTGCAAGACGGTCCTCAGCACCGGAGCCCTTCAGCGAAAGGGGCCCTTCGCGGGCAATACAAATAGCAAATGGTAACGAATCTGATATAATAAAAAATGCTATAACTTTCACACAAAATACTGTGAAATAGTAGCCCAAAATTTTACTCAACAATTCATCAGTATTTACAAGCTGATTGCAATTGAGAACAAACAGGCGTCTGAATTGCATTTAAGCAAATTAATAGAAAAATTAATAGCTTATGATAAAGCAAGACAAATATATAGTACAATAAAATAAAAACAATAATGTTGTACTTCTTTTGTTTTGAAGATGTTTTTTTTTTAATTTTTCTGGTAGGGGCCCTTTTTCAATTTTGCACACGGGCCCTTGATCATCTATTGGTCTGAATAAATATTTACTTGGTCAAAAGTTATGGCTGAAATAGCTAACTGTGCCTACAACCGGATAAACTCCCCTTCTTTTAAAATTTGTTTGTGTAAAAAAAATATTTATTATTATTTTGCTACTTAAATACTTATATATGCAAGTCTTACTCTATCTGTCGTTTTCTCTTCTTTTTGTTGATTTCGTTGACTGTTGTTACTAGTTGTTTGCCTTGATGATCTTATTGTTGATAGTTGTTTCCGTTATAGTTGGTTCTCTTCATGATTTTTTTTTTGTGATGATTAAAGTAAATGTTGTTGGTGTATTGATGTTGTCTGTGAATTGTTGATGTTGTTTCTACTGTTGATGCCAGGAGGTTTTAGGCCCTATAGCTGGTTATCTTGGACTTCTCGATGTGCCAGGAGATCTTAAATCTGGTTATCAACTCTTCATCTGGTTATCCTGGGCTTAAAAAGTTTTTTTTTTCACTGTTTGTTTTTTTCACAGCCGCTGTTATAGCCTCGTCACGCTTTTTATTCGCTGTTTTTTTATTCATAGCCGATGTTGAAGCCTCGGTGCGCTTTTATTCAAAATTTTTTTTGTTTTTAAAACATTTATTTAAATTTCTTTTTTTTTTGTTATAAAAAGATTTTGCTTCCTTTTTGTTGGATTTAGGGATGTAGCATATCCCTGCGCTGCCTCCAATGCTGTGTTCAGCGTCCGCTGGTCTCCGTGCTTTCACGCGGTGCAGAGAGACCAGAGACGGAAGAGATAAAGACGGTTGGATTTTTTATTGATTTATTTTAATTTTATTAATTTAATGCAAGAAAGGCCCACTGTCTAAGCGTGGCTGCGACGAGTGTTGGGTTTTTATATTTTATATTATTATACTCAAAAGGCCTGCTGTCTACGCGTTGTGCGACCAATTTAGTTGTTATGTTTTTCGTAGTCAAACTATTTCTTGACCATTTCTACGCCGGTCGGTGGTTTTTAAAGGAAAATCCTCAGTTTTCGAATGCGTTTCCACATTCCACAAATTCCAATAATTTCCAATAAGTGGAAATTCAAATCGATACAACCAATCAAAATCAATACATATGCTAAATATTTAAGCAAAATAAATCAAATTTAAATTTACACATCGTTCTAGTGAAACGCGATCAAGAACTTGAGGAGCAAGTCTAAAGAATAATGGGGCTTTGAATTGGACGCATTTGAGTTATGTGACGACTTGGAGGATGAAGATTTCGTTCCAGAAGAAAGTAATAATGTAGATGACGCAACAGATATAGAAGCTTAGATAGAAATAGAGGTCGTTCTTGATAACGACCGTGATGCCGAAGAATTTTATAGAGAAGCTCCAGCCGCTGTGACTGTTCCTTTTCAAGAACAGGTTTATCGTTCCAAAGACGGCAAGATCTGGAATACAAGTCCACCACCTTCTGGAAGACCCCGATCACATAATGTGCCAACGATTTCACGCAAAGGTCCACCACGTGGTACATTGCCGCATCACCAAAGTTTTTTCAACCAAGGTTTAGGTCCCCTGAAATCGTTAATATTATAGTGCAGGAAACTAATCGAAAAGCCCTCGAGTCATTTCGTCTTTGGAACGAAGCTCATTCCAATGAAAAATTGCGAATTTGGAATGAAATGTATGCCTTTTTGACATATTGTTGTTTGCTGTATTGGTGTATTTCACGCAAAATCCCAGCAAGCAAAAGAATTGTGGGCGAGCTACAAAATGCCCATCCACAAAGCCACCTACATCCGCTTCGATAATAGAAACACTCGTGCGTAGAGGCTTCAACAGAGCAAACCTGCGGCCGTGGACGAGATATGGCTTATGCTGCTGACTAACTTAAAGAAGTCATAGGCTCCGTCCGCGCGTCTGCGTGTCCGCGAGAAGTCCGCGAACTGACCGTCGATGAGAAGTTATTTCCGTATCGTGGGCGCATACGTGTTACTCAATATATTCCGAGTAAGCCCACAAAATACGGAATAAAAATTTGGTGGATTTGTGATTCCGTTACAAATTATCCTTTGAAGGGAATAATTTATACAGGAAAAAAAATGGGTGGCCAACGAGAGACGAAGCAAGGTTAACGTGTCGTAATGAAATTGATGGGTATATACATAAACAGCAGCAGAACACTTTACGCTGACAACTTCTCTTCGTCGGTCAATTTGGCAAAAATGTTTGTGTTCACCGTTAGAAAAAACAAAACCTTCATCCCCCCTCAATTACTGGATTCAAAAAGTCCTGTGAATAGCACCAATAACGTAACCTTGTGTTCGTATATGGCAAAGCCAAAAGAGCCAGTAGTAATGATATCCACCGTTCACTACGGTCGTGACATCGTTCCATCAAATGCATCAAAACCTAACCAAATATTGGACTACAATAAATTCAAAGCGTTCGACGAATCAGTGGGCGTTGACACTGTTTTACAACATGCTTGATATCGCGGGTTTGGCCTCATTCATCACCTATGACGACTTGAAACCAGGAAAAACAGAGAGACAAGCGTCGTCCATTTATCATTGAATTAGCATGGCAGCTCGTATTTCAACATATGGCGGAACGGGCAACCAACCCCTTGGTTTGAAGATTTGTTCACATCAAATAAGCAATGCAGCTTTTTAAGTATACTTTTGACACAAATGAAAAATAATAACGATATTCTCATAAATGTTTCGTTATTTTAAGGTACCGGACTTCACAACATCTGTTTCAGCTGCAGCTTAACCACAACCATATGCTCACGTGGCCTCCACACATTCATCATTTCTACCTCTGCTCTTCTTCTTCTTCTTCTTCTTCGAAAACGTGACGTAAGACTAGATATCATTGCAGAGCATGTAATCGTCCTATATGTCTTAATGAACATGCAATAAAATTGCATCAGTGTAAGCCAGAATGTTCTTCTTAACATTTTGTTTTTATGACAAATTAACATACCAGTTCTTCTCAAACATGCTAAAACGTTATTTTTTTATTTTATCATATCCATGAACGTATGCAAACATTCAAAATGATTCTTGTAACACACAGTGACAGATTTGGCACACCTGTAGTCATCTACCTTTACCTATCCTCAACTATAGGTATTAAATAAGTTTGGGTCTGGCCAGACCCCTTATGATTACCGCATCATAGGCCACTGCTCATGGGAGGGTTAAGCAAAGGTTCTGATTTCTCAATCGTGAAACATGCAATGATATCCCTAGAATTTATACAATTCTTCAGTGCAATTCACAAACTCATATTGTTTGGCAAGCAGCTTGACGAAACAAGTCTTCATGTTAGGTACACATTCATATACTTCACATAAAAATATTTTAAATATTTTATTAGTTAAACAGAATCGTTGACCTTCATTTCGTACTGTATGAGTTACCACTCAATCAACAACTACAACAGCAATTAATCTCAATAAATCAAGCAATTATTTTTAAGCTACGCCAAAGATGGCAATCCTGAAACAGCTCGTTCGTTTGAAGTTCTGTAGTGGAATTCTCAAACGCGTTAACGACACTGTGTTATCATTAACTGGCCCTTAACGACACTAATCTTTAAGTGGTATTCTCAACATCTTAGCTAGCAATGTTTGTCCTTAACTTTGACATTTCGTTAACGTTATTTGTTGCAAGCTTAACCCCGATTAAAGAGGTGCTGCTAACTGAAACAACAATAACGTTAAGCAAATTTTGCGTGAATTTTTTTTTTGTTTAGCTTTAAATTAGCTTTTTTTATTGAAGTATATCTGTTTAAAGCGAAAAAAATTAAAAAATTTTATATAAAATGGCTTCTTAGTATTTGGCAATGGATGCATTTGATTTGTGTTCTTTATTGGACAAAATCCGGATTTAACATCTGTTTCTAAATAAAAATAAAATTGAAAACATTTTAGATTTGATTTTTCAAAAGTGACTCTGAAAAAAAAGTAATTCTGATTTTTTTCAATAAAGACCATTTTTTTACCCGATATACATAAATCAGATTTTCAACTTAATTGTGAAAATGGCGGTGCTAAGTATATTCAGATGTACTATTTTGATAACTTTATAAACAATTTTTTTAATAAGTGCTTTAATAAGTGTAAAAAGGACAGTGCTGCCAAATTTTCGATTGCTGTTAACGACGTTTATAGCTTATATTGTGAATATTACGTTTAAACAATTTTGTCGCTAAGTACGGTTTTGAGAAAACAACATTCGTTATTGCAAACTGCAAACGTCGTTAGTTAATCATAACGATTCGTATCGTTAAGGCGTTTGAGAATTCCACTGCTGGTATACACATATATACTCTCACTCGAACAGATTTCCGTTGCCATAACTATGAATTTCAAACTTTCATATTCAATACAAATTCAACAAACAAATTTATTTAATACAAGATCGTTAACATAACTTACCGAGCGAAGCTTTATTTCAATATTATCGCAGCAGATAGAAATTAGCAAAACAGAAGTGTCGGATTTCCGTCCGCTTAATGTGCACATGTGGCGGCCGTGGTCGTTCGTGCTTACATTGAGGAAACTACATTTTTAAATCTAGCCGAAACGTGCAACCCAGACTTTGCATTTCAAAAAAATTTTAAATGAGCTTTTGGTGGTGGTTGACCACGGTATGCCTGTTAAGTGTGTGGCTAGCATGCCCGGAGCGCGAGATCGTAGCCCACTCGCGGCAAAGTGTTTTTTCAATAAAAACCACCTCTCTGCAGACAATGGCAAACCTCAGAGAGTTAATAATACCATGTAAAGCTTCTTGAGAACATGAACTTTAGCCGTTGGAGTGGGCATACAAAATGTCGGTGCAGTTCTCGATCAATTGTGTGCAAACATTTAATAACACACACAACACAATTGATCATAACAAACTCGGTCAAAGTCCTTTCAAAGGCTGAAATGGCCAATTTGTTTTTTTTTTGTTTTAAATGAGCTTTTAAAACGTTCGTTTGATATATAAAAATCAACATTTTAAAAATAGAACAGGGTTAATTTTCTGATGCATGAACCAAGTTTTGTTTTATTTATCACTCTTTACGAAGTTCAAGTTAAGCCGAGCTTGCTGGCGTTCGAGTTAAATACTCACTATTGAGGGTTCATTCCGAAACGAAAGAACCAACTTTTTTTTTATTTTAAAGTACATTTATTTTAGATAAAGAAAAAATTCATGTATTTAAGATTCTAAGCGCAAACTTCTTTGGAAGTTATTTCTGACTAATTAGTTAATGAAACATTCGAAGGAGAATCTCAATTATTAAATTAATGATTTTGATACCTATACCGTCAAAATGCGCACCAACTTCCTCCGCATGCCAATCCAGCTTTCACTGTGATAGTGGTAACGATAAGTTAAGTGTAGAAAACATATTTAAAAACTGCTCATCTTATATAGTGTCAGAAAATCTTGACAAAACGTATATTTTTAAACCCCCACGCGTACTGCGTAAGTAACGCCCATAACTAGGCGGGGTAGGTAGATAGAAAAGTATATATATTCTTGATCAGCATCACCACCTGAGTTGATTTAGCCATGTCCGTATGTCTGTCCGTCTGTCGGCACGATTGCAGCCGTAATTTTCAAGCTATCACAATGAAATTCAATATTCAAAAACAAAGATCAAGTTCGAAAATGGGCTAAATCGGACGAAAACCACGCCTACCTCTAATACAACCACAATAATAAAAACTCTATAAAGAGACTAATACTTGAGCTACAAAACTGAAATTCGGTATTTGTATATCCTATGTCAAAACTAAGGTGTGCTAGAAAAACTGTACCCACTAACATGCCCACCTCCCATACAACCCCAAAATTGAAATCTATATAAAGAGGCTTCTTTCAAAGCTTAAAAAAACATTAGGTGTTTGTTCTTTTTATACCAAAACTAAGGCGTGTTAGAAAAATGGGCGCTATCTACCAAAGAATACGCCCACCCACCTCCCATACAATCCCAAAATTGAAAACTATATAAAGAGGCTTTTGTCAAAACTACAAAATTAAAATTATGTATTTATTCATATGTCAAAACTAGAGCGTGTTAAAAAATGGGCATCATCCACCCACTAACACGCCCACTTCCAATTCAACCCCAAAATTTATAACTTTATAAAGAGGCTTATCTCTAAGCTGCAGGAAAACAATTCATTCAAAACGTCTCCAATATATGCGTTGTTTTTTTTTTGTGTGGCGTAGAATGCTTTTGAAAATACAAAATTTACCCTAATTTATGATTGTAAAACATTCGTTGTTGTTTCTTAAATGTTTCGTTTGACTTTTTCATTTTAAAATATGCGTTTTAATTTTTTGCATGGCGTATAATGTTGTAAAAATATGAATTTTACTAACCGTTTTAAAATGTGCATTTTACTTCTTCTTGTTTTCTAAGTGACATGTGTGCAAGCCAACGAACCCCGAGTTCAATCCTTACCTCGAGAAAAAGGTTTTTTTTCGATAGAAATAAATTTTTCTGTTCGGCCCTCACCTCTCAGCAGACAATCTCAAACCTCAGATTGTGTAACAATGACATGTAAAGCTAATTGTGAACATGAACATTAGCCGTTCGGAGTCGGTAAAAAACTTTGAATTGATATCAAGCAAGATGTATTGAACTTCGTTATTATTATAAAAGAGTAAATAACATTGCTAGCTGATTTTCAGTATCCATTCTCTGAATAGTGAGGCAAAAGCAAAGTGAATGCTGGTCAGTAGAGCTTACGCTTCGCTGAAGTAATTTCTACTTGGTTGTTATTTAATTTTTTACCAGATGAATTGCTCTGGTTTGGTTTAGAGTTGTAGGAAGATGTGTTGTGGGTTTGTCTAGGTATTGCACCGCTAGAGTTGCGAATATCAGACACGATTTCAAGAGTTTGAAACCGACTTGTGAGGAGGAAATCTAGTTCAGTCCATTTTGGAATTTAATTTTTGTTCGAAATAGACTGTTCCTATAAGGAAAGCGTCACCTCAGGCAATCTTGAAACAAAAATTGCATAACAGTTATTGATTTTGTTGTTGTTTAAAGAGCAAAAATACAAGCATTTATATCTCTTTGGAGCTTTTTAAGTTCTGTGCCAGATTCTTTTGGCACATGGGGCAGATTACATATTAGTTTTAATTGGCTGTTGACCATGATAAGCTTATTTTCGTATCGGTCAGTCAAATCCTGCCAAGCTTTCGCAAAACCATCATTGGTTAAAGGAGATTTTCGTACAATCTCTTTTGTTTCTCCCCGTATTTTTTGATTTAAGTGGAATAGCTGTTCCATTATATAAATGGCAGTAAACATGTCCCTAAAGGAAGGCCATGAGAGGTAATCAACACTAAAAATCTCAGTATCGCATGGTGACAGAGGCATGTTCCGACCCATGACAGGCGCGAGCTCTGAAGCAAATGTTTGCTTCGAGGGCTTATTCTGAGAAAACTCGGAAATTCTTCCTTCTACCTTTATATAAGATTGATACTTTTTTTTAATTGATTCAATATCTGAATCATCGTCATTGGACATTTTGTCCAAACAAGCATCGTATGCAACTATTACTTTTCTCCACTGGGCTTTTAGTTTTCACTTTGAGCCTCAGGAAGAAATTGTCATGAGTTCCCACTGCGTTAAAGTTCGTTTTTAGGCCGCAACCCTAAACACGAGTGGTACCAGCTCACAAAAAAGAAAGAGATCAACTACATACTTACCGACTCGTTCGAGCATCGATTCTCGATAGCCGAACGAGCGCCTCGGAGGTGTCTTCGTCTCCTTTAATTGCGGCCTTCTTCTTGAATTTTTTTCTGGAATCAACGATACGCATCTTTTTGAAGCTCCTTACTTATTTTGTGATCAACAATTATTCGTGCCATCCATCGACATATTTCACCTTGTTGTTCAAATCCACCTATTGGAAGAGAAAAAAGTAAGTTATAAATAAAGCAAATTGTTGTTAATACAAAATTTACTTACCGGTGTTATTCTTTCTTGTTTCGTGCAGCTGCGAGTAACTTCTTGGGCACTTATTGCACAAGAGTTTACGCGCAAATTTAGGCTGACGGCAATTAATTAAAACCGCCCAACTTACAGCTTGACAGCGACAGCAAATCATCAGGAACAGCATCCAATCAGTTTAGTCCATTGAAAATAAAAATGGGTTACCTTATAGCAATTTTTTCGCTAGTTTTATATTTTTCGCTTAAAGAAGACAAAATAACAAATTCGTTGTCTCAAAATAGACTCTATTTTGCCATATGCATGGCTGTAGGTCCGCAAACCAAATTCTTAAAATCTCAAACTCCGGATTTGATTTTCTAAATAATATACCAATCAAAGTAACAAATTTAGACAAATCATAGATGAAATGATATGAAATGGGCGATATCCAAAAATATTTTGAACACAAAATTATTTTATATAATATTATTTTTATGTTGTTAATTTGTTTTTAAATTTATGTTATTTTATATATATATATTATTTTTTTTCCGACTCCAATTTTTTGCTTCCAAAATATTGTTGTCAGTCCGAAGTGCACTTTTCCTATAAAAGTATACAAAGTCCATTTTATTCGCAAAGTGCTTTACTTAGTCTCACTGTGCGTCTTATTTACTATATCACTACAGGTATAAGCAACCGGCTAAAAACCTGTTTATCGAGCGCATCAGGCAATAGATGCAGTCTAAGCTTTTAACGCAGACAATTGAATAAAGTGCCCGATTAGGTAAAATTTCTTGAACAAAACTGTTAGTAAACACAAAGCACGGTTCTGGCGTCAATTGCTGTGGACACCGCCCAAAGAGGAATGCAAAAATTGTTGAAAATGAGTGCAGAAAGGCTGCTGAGAATCTTACTCTGTACATTGGGCTTCAAAATTATTAATACAGCCCAGTGTGCTAATTTTGTTGTTTTTGTAACAATTATCACAATTTTTTTTTTTATTGTTAAAATATCAATAGATACTGGTTTAAAGCAAAAGAAGGAAAAATTTTTTGTGAAAGCAAAACTGCAGTATGGAATTGCTTACTTTCTTACTTAGGTGGCCATGACAACCCGTGGTCGGGTTACAGCCAACTATCAGTTCTCGCCAGGCGCCTGTGCTTCGCGCGCGCTGTCTCTAACTTGTTTCATCAAGCACGGTTAGGGCTTCCTCGGCCTGGCATCCATCGTAGGCATGGTCTTCCTCTTCGTCTCCGACCCTCGGCTTTCGTCTCAAACTCCTTCTTCGCTGGAGGATCTTCATCCATACGAAAGACATGACTCAACCAGCGTAGTCGCTGAACTAAGTCAATGTCGTCGTTGAGCTCGTACAGTTCGGGGCTCATTCGAATGCGATAGTCGTTGCTAACTCGAAGAGAACCAAAGATTTTGTGAAAAACTTTTCTTTCGAACACCCCAAGTAAATCCAATTGGGGAAAAAGTAGAAATCCAATTTTTTATTACAAACTTTGATATTTTGTAACAATTGATTGGACGAAGGAAATAATTTTGCAACTCATTGAGCACTGGCGTGGCTTCGAGTAAGCGACATTGCCGGAAAACTCAAACACTTTTCAGAAATATCGTGTCAGATATAGTCTTGGGATAAAAGAAAGTATCTGCTTTACAAAAATTCAATATTGACACACAGATGAAATTCGAAATGAAACTTTTTTGACAAGTCATTTGTGTTAAACATATAGTGAAGGGGCACATTTAGCAATTGTTATTCTTCGCTTAATCTCCAGGCTGACATTGTTGGTGCTGTTTACGGTGGTGCCAAGGTATGTAAACTCCTTGAAATTTTACGACACTGGTAAAAGCGAGACCTACACTAGCCGTCTTATTTCTTTCCTTGCTGGCACCCGTTCCACACTCCTGTCTGTTGCTTTTGGTGACATTGGATTGGGATGGTCCAGTTCTTCCGACTTTGATCTTTCTACCTCTCTGCTTCTTTTTCCCCATTTCAATCTCCCGTTTGTCACTTTTGGCGACATTAGAGTTTGAAGGACCTACCTTGCTCAGACCCTCATCCGTGGAAGAAGGTGGAGCAGCGGCATCCCCAACCGTCGACGCCTTGGAAGCATATCGACGTTCGAAGTATGCCACGGTCGTCGCATGCTTTCTGATGAGAGCCTCGTCCCTGCAACTGAAGGTAGTCAGATCTCTTTTTACCATTTTTGCCAGGTGGTTTTTGGCTATCCTGTATAATCTTAGTTGTTTAATTTTTCCTGAGTCCTATATGATGGTCTTAAAATTCTGTTTTTTTTTTGAATAATTTAATGGGCCAATATACTTTCAATAATGTTGATTTATTTGATTTTGAGGGATTTCTGGCCAGTTATTTTTTAAAATGTCATCAAAAAATTTTTTTAATACAATTTTGCTCCCAACAGGGGATTATTTTTTGCTGCTTAAAAAACACAAAACATTACCAAAATTTGTATAAACATACAACATTTAACTAACAATTATATACGCTATTTTTACAAAAGCATTTTTTTAACTTCTTCTACCATATATTTTAAACATCACAACTTAAAACGTTTAAACATTATAGCCCATCCACAATGACGACAACGGGCGACGAGCGTTAAATGTCACTTTTATTTTACATGTATTTCTTATGGGACGAAATTTTGGAGACAATCGCGACGACATTGTTGCCCGACATCAAATGTCGCTGTAGCCAGCTTCAATTTAATTCTTATTTGGCGACGAAAACAGACAAAAAAGAAATTCAGCCATTGTTTACATTCGTGTTTTTTTCGTGCTGGCTGCTCGAGTGCTCGTTTCTATATTCAATTTATATATTTAATTGCAAACTTTTATATGAGTTTATTAAATAATGTAATTTAATTAAAATTCAATTGAATAACCCGAAAAAATATTGCTGATTTCACTAATATTTTGTCGTGTTTAAAAAATTCAAGTCGCCCGAAATTTCTCTACAACGACAGAGTGGAGACCCGTCGTTCGTCGCCCGTTGTCGTCATTGTGGATGGGCTATTACTCTTCCAAGGTTTGAAGACCACGGCATAATTATTGTTGATGTTGTCCGTGTCTTCCTTATAATTCATTGCTTTGTCCCCCCTTTCTTGTATTTGTAGACTCTCCAGTGTCAATCTCTTGTTATAGTTTTGCTCCATGTCAATAATTTTTATGCTCCCAAAATCAGCTGTGTGTTCTGCTTTCAACATATGTTGAACAAGTGCTGTAGTCATTTTCTTATTTTTGATGTCTCCATGATATAATGACCAGGTAGTATAAATCGCTAGAGCTCAACTGTCATTGGAGGCATAGAATGTCAAAATGACGATTTGACGCCAAAACAATGATGCTTCTTGTACAATAATAAATTAAAAAAGGGATATTTCTATTTGTGTGTTTTCCTTGAAGTTGGAAATATTTTGCAATATATTTTATATTTTTGCGTAAATTGTATCATTACATAATATTATTATTAACTTTTGTGAAATATTTTAACCTAATACTCCTTATTATTCTAAAATAAAAGCGGAATTGTTTTAAAATAACGACAAACAAATTTTACTTGTTTATTCTAGTTGGAAAATATTGCTGTTTACCTAAATATAAGTGTTTACCTATTATAAAATCTTAAAAATGTGCAAGTGAAACAACGAAAAATCCCTTTCTTTTAGTGCAAAAGTAATCAGAAAGTGCAAGACCAAAGACAAAAAAATCCCTGTTTACTTCTTGCTATGATTACACTACTTGTATTTGACACATCATGCCTCCGTCTTGGCAGCGCAGTCGCTTTTTATAATACCTGGTTTTTATATCATGGATGTCTCTTTTGTGTTCTGAGAGTCTGGATTCCAATGATCTCTTCGTTTGTCCAATGTATACGTCATCGCATTTTGTCTGGTTGTCTGTTGTCTGTTGTATGGTGCAGAGAAATGTGTTGGATTTGTATGCGAATGTTGCGTTGTCGTCTCTCACCATCGTCTGCATATTCTTGTGGCTTGTTAGTGTGGGTATAAATTTTGTGCTGTTTTACTTCTTATCGGCGTTGCCAGATTGTTTGCCTCTTTGTTTTGTGTCGGGATTTTTTAGATTTAGTTTGTTAGTACGTAGTTCTTGTTTTATTAATCTGTCGATGGGATTTGCTGGGAAATCGTTGTTTTTTTTTTAATTATTTTTATCTTGTTTAGATTTCTGTCTAGAAACTGTGTGTCCGTGAGCCTTATAACTTTTCTGATAAGGTTTGTTACAGTGTTTATTTTGTAATGCGGTGTTTGTCTGTTTAAAAAACCACTCAAAGATTATTCTGTTGTTCTGTCTATGTAATCTTATATCTAAATATGAAATATAATCGTTGTGTTCCCTTTCCACTGTGAATTGTATTTTCGTGATAGTTTTTTAATGTTTTTAATATAATTTCTACTTGTTCCTTATTCACAATGGCTAAAATGTCTTCTACATAGTTGCATAAAAATGTAATGTTTATGTTTTTCTCGTTAAGTTTGTCAATTGCATCGTCCAGTTATTTGTCTAAAATAATATCCGCAATGGTTGTCGTTAAGGGGTTGCCAATAGGCATACCATATATTTAATGGTACACTGTTTTGTCAAATTTAAAATAATTGTTATCTCTAACACAGAATTCTAAGATTTTTAGAAATTGTTGTTTTGGTATTGTCGTAAAGTTTTGCATTTTATTCAATTATTATTTATACAATTATTATTTATTGTCCCTTATGTTTTTAATTGCTTAATTAATATAATGTTCGTGAAAAGAGAAATCGCGTCAAAGGACACTAATATTTCATCATTTATCAGATTGAAATGGTAAAATTTATTCTTGAGTTCAACCGCATTTTTATACCCCACCCGTACTGCGTAAGGGGTATATTAATTTTGTCACGACGTGTGTAACGCCCATAAGGAGGCGTGGTAGGTATAGAAAAGTGTATATATTCTTGCTCAGCATCACCACCTGAGTTGATTTAGCCATGTCCGTCTGTATGTCTGTCCGTCTGTCTGTCCGTCTGTCTGTCCGTCTGTCTGTCTGTGGACACGATTACAGCCGTTATTTTGAAGCTATCGTGCTGAAATTCGATTTTTAAGCTTTTTTTCTAAAAAACTAAGATCAAGTTCGAAAATGGGCTAAATCGGATGAAAACTACGCCTACCTCTCATACGACCCCAATGATGAAAACTCCATAAAGAAGCGAATATTTACGCTATAAAACTTAAATTCGGTATTTGTATAGTCTATGACAAAACTCAGGTGTGTAAGAAAAATGGGCGTCATCCTAACACGCCCACCTCCGATACAACCCCAATATTGAAACCTATATATAGAGGCTTGTGTCGAAGCTTTAATATTAAAATTAAATATTTATTATTTTAATGTAAAAATTAAGACTTGAGAAAATGATGGGCGTCATCCATTGATGAACACGCCCACCTTCCATACAACCCATAATATTGAAAACTCTATAAATAGGCTAATATTTAAGCTACAGACCTGAAATTGGGTACTTGTGTATATTATATCAAAATTGAGGCGTGTTAGAAAAATTGGCATCAACCACTCAAGAACACGCCTACCTCCCATACAGCCCCTTATTAAAAACATTATAAAAAGGCTTGCTTTACTTTGCAGGAAAACAATTTGATATGAATTAGACTTAGATTAGATTTAGATGAATTAAACGTCATCAAAAAAGTACAATTTTTTAAATCTCATATGAAAAGAGCTGGAATTTAAGATTTTGTACCATTGCGAATCGACCGTGGGGTATTTTAACTTCGGCTAAGTCGAAGATATACCTTACTAGTTTATGTTGTACTTTTCAGTAACCAAGTTTTTTAGTATTCCTCCTATATGTTTGGAAAGTTTATAAAGTGGAACACTATATGAGGATGAAATTGGTCTTAGCGGGGTGTCAGTTTTGTGAATTTTTGGCAGACCATATAGTCGTGGTGTTGTAGCTGATGCGTTTGTTAGTCTATATTTGAAATAAGTGTCAATGTATTGTTGTGTAGAAATTTAAATATATTGTAAACTCGATACTCGTTTGACTACATTGTGAACTATATATATTGTATTTTTTTCGAGAAATGTTTTAGTCGGATCCTTCCAGTCCTGTATGTTTTTTTTTTGTCTTCTAAAAGTTTTTCATTGTGTCCATTTTTTCTGTTTTGTACATTATAACCGTTTTATTGCCTTTATCAACCTGTGTTATTATGATGTTATCTTCGTGTGATCTAACGAATTTCCTCCCTTCCTCGTATACTTTGAGTATGAATTTTTCCTTCGTCGTATTTTTTTATTTAATTTTTAAATGTCAAGATTCGGTTTGATGCCACCGATCTGGCAACTGCTTTCTCTCTTTCGTCGTTCATGGATTGAAAATGTTGCTCCAAGCTCGCTATTACTTTTATGGGTGGGAAGTTCTTCTTGGTTATCGGTAGAGTAAATTTCTTTCCTATTAAGAGAAGCCACTTGCTGTCCTTGGAATGTCGATGTTTGTTTTGTTCACTATCCAGTCTTCATTTAGAGTTAATCCAAACTGTTTAATGGATGTTTGTTTACTTTCTCAGAGTTTTTTGTCTTGGACCATCCTTATGTTTTCTAAGATGTGCTTGTATGTGCGTGCTTGTCTGTAAAGGAATTCACTTTATTCGTGGTCGTTTAGTGTAGTCTTCATATTTAATTCAGCTTGATAGATGCGATCATTTGTAGTTTTAATGTTGATATTAATTTGTTTGATTTCTAAATTGAGTAGCTTCAGTTGAAAGGTCTGTGTAGGAATGGCAAAAAAAAAATTAATCGATTGATTAATCATATGATTAGTCACAAGTGAAAAAAAAATCTATTGCAATTAATTGCAATTATTGGCAAATAATCGATTAATGCCATTTCTAAAGTGGTGCTGTGAAGTTTAACAGTGATGGTGAGAAAATTATTTTAATATAATAAATATCTTCTAATTTTCTTTTGAATTGGCCTTATATAAAACAAAGCAACAGTGAGTATTTTTAATGTCAAAATAATTATTTATTATTTAATCATGTCTGCAAGAACAAAAGTTTTGATAACCGTTTTGTTGTTAATCGGTTGCGTTTTTCGGTGGCCGTAGCACCAGCTTTTAAAAAAAGACGTTCAGCAGGCACCGAGGTACCAACTAAATGACAATATTTTTTCGAAAGTCCGTAAAGTTTTGGGTAAGCTATTCGTTTCTTCCCAAGCATCGATGATATTTCGCTTTAGTTCTAGAACTTGACAATTAAAATAAAAACTTATTTCATCTTGAGGGTGACCCAAATGATCATCCTGTCGCCTTCGTTTGTGTACTAGAGATTTATGAGGGGCCCAAAGATCGAACTCATTTTCTATTGATTCCAGTGACGACTCGCTACCCGCATCAGAAAATCATCTGCACAAGTTATTTCATCACGTAAGAACTTTATAACTGAAGCCAATGCTAAGGGATCTTTGAAATGAATTTTTTGAATCTCGGATCGAGTAAAGCTGATGCAGCTAATAAAAAAGAATGTTCGATGGAGCCAAATCTCCTTTCAAATTGTTTCAACACGGCATCTCTTAACTTGTGCGCTGCTTGTTTCTTAGTAATTATTTTAATTATTTGTTCGCGACAACAATGCACTAATGGAATTACTTGGCTTAAAGTTGCGCGTTGTTCACAACTAAGCTGTACTGTTTGTGCCTCTAAAGGTCTCAATATACTTAATATTTCTATGAAAACATCTTTTTCCCTTGAAGTTATCATTACCGGAGATTCAGAGTTGTCAAGCAATATTTGGCTGATATATGAACAAAGTTTAATAAACCGCTCAAGCATATAAAACGATGAACTTCACCTCGTTTTCACGTTTTGTATCGATTTGAGCATTTTTTCTTCACTAACACCTACTGAAACTTGTATTTTGCGAAGAGTATAATTTGCCCTAAACTTTTTTTAAGCCACTTTACGATGTCTTTACCTTTTTCAATAATTGCGTGTACCTCAGGAATTCTCAGCGAGTTTTCACATACCAAATTAAGTGTATGTGCAAAGCAAGGGATATGCCGTTTCCTGCCAAACGTTTCATAAATTTCTTTTACAATATTTGCACCATTGTCGGTCACTACACACATTACTTGTTTTTCATGTATGGAAAAGTCTTTTAGAGCACCAATAAGTACCTCTGAAATGTGTGATGCTGTATGTGCCTCCGTTAATTTATAAACACCAATTTTCCACTGAACTGTTTGGTCTCATTTAGACCATGAATAGTAACTCCAAGCATACTATTCATTTCTACATCAGTCCAAATATCTACCGTGCAGCTCAAATATGAAAGGTGTTTGAGCATTGCTTTACATTTTTTTTTTCTACGTCATACAGTTTTTCAATTTGCATTTTAATGGTGTTTCTTGTTGGGACTTCATATAAAATAAACTTTTATTTTACGAAGCTCAAAAAACAAATAAACAAATATGAACAAAAACGTCATGAAGCATAAAATTTTCACAATATTTAGTAAAAAATACCTTCAACGTCAGTCACAGGCTAGCTTTCAAAGTGATCAAACCTCGTCTCTCTAATCGTCTGCTTATTGTAAAAACAAGTTTTCAGTTTAAAATAAATAACAATAAGCAAAAACAATATAAGTTGAAAAAAAAACAAAACAATAAATACATACAATCAACTAAGTGCAGCTTAGTGCAGCTGCAGTCCCAACATAGTCAAAACAAAAATAAAAAAAAATAAAAACAAAGCAAAATATACTAACAATAACATCCACGAGTATCTTAGTTTAACTGTATTAATTGCTACCGTACAAAAAAGAAAAAACATAGTGCAAATACAACTAGCAGCATAGAGAATTAAAACAAAATATCGCGTAAACATTAATAAACAATGAAAGAACCGCCTAATATAGCTAACTGATGATACAAATCAGCCAGTACTACAATGGAACAAAACAATTATACCAATCTTTTCTACACCCGGTCCAAAATATCTTGTTATGACCAGAACCAACAGCTCAAATAACCTTTCTAACGTTTCACCTTTCCTTTTAAAAAAAGCTATCGATTACACTTGCGATGGTGAAGTCGAAGATTGTAAAAAAACTCGAAACGGTAATGTCTTAATTAAGACAAAGAATAACATGCAAGCTAATAAGCTAATAACATTAACAGCCCTTTCTAACAAAATAACAGTTGAAGTTACCGAGCATAAATCTTTAAACTACTCAAAAGGTGTAATTTATTGTAATGACCTTTGTGGCATACCGAAAAATGAAATCCTTGAAGAACTTAAAAGTCTAAATGTATCGGATGTAACAAAAATTCTAAAAAAATTAGGCAATAATTTAATTGAAACCGGTCTAGTGATTCCCACATTCGCTTCAACAATGTTACCACTTGAGATTATCAAAAAGTAAATATTCGACCCCATATACCTCAACCACTTCGTTGCAACATTTGCCTTCGTTACGGGCATATGTCTAAATTCTGCAATAAAACTAAAATATGTGCCTTTTGAGCTAATGAATACCATTTAAACCCAGAAGCTAAAGAGGTTTGCGAAAAGCAAAAAAAATGCATAAATTGCGTAGAAGCAAACATTACTACCAATAATCACGCTGCCATCGAAAAAAAATGTCCCATCTTTATTAAACAACAGGAATTGCAAGCTATTAAAACAACCCATAAAGTTGACAATAAAATGGCTTTTGCCATCTACAAAGAACGACACCAACATGACCTTCAAACCTACTCTTCAGTTACTGTCAACCAAAGTACAAAAGAGAACCCAAACTCAGCAAGAAACCAAGTTTTTAACCAGCATCAATCCAGCGATAAGCCCTCGAATCCAGCCAACTTTGCAACACCTAGCCGCTCTCTGATTAACTACGACGACATGAGGACCGACTCTGATAATGAACTTCAACCGTTGCCGTCTACTTCAAAAAATGCAGCAAATTCATTATAAGAAACTAAAGTAAAAATACTTCCAAAAAGAACATCTAAACGATTGATACAACGGCTCAAAAAAAAAACAAATAAATAAATTTTATTATAACATTAACTTGTCATTTATCTAAATTAATAATCTTCATTCTTGGTTTTTTTTTTTTTTTTTTTTGGATTAAGTTTATTTTCTTGTATTTTTCTGGTTATGAATTATCAACTAAATATTTTACAATGGAATATTAGAGGATATATTAATAATTATAACGAGCTACAAATTCTTATTAAAAATTACATTCCCAACATTGTTAACCTACAAGAAACACATATTATACCCAACTCCCCGTTCCCTACACCAAATAATTTTTCCATTTACACTCATAATACCTCCAACACATATGGCGGTGTCGCACTGCTTATACACAACTCCATACAACACAAACTAATCACAATGAATAATGACTTCGATGCTATCGGAGTCGAACTGCACTGAAAGAAAAAATTAACAATAATCTCAGCTTATATATCACCCCAAGTGAACTTTAACACTTCAAATTTAATAAACGTTTTTGGAAACCTTAATGGTTCAACCTTAATTACAGGAGATTTTAACACAGTAGACATACCAACTGGGGTTCCACCTGTACAAACCACAGGGGTAGAGTTCTTGCAAACTATATCACACAATCAAATTTTATAATTCTGAACAATGATTCCCCAACGCATTTTAGTACACACAACACCTTCACACATATAGACCTATCTTTCTGCTCTGCAAATATAGCCATCGATTCCAACTGGAACGTCCATAAAGACTTAAGTGCAAGCGACCATTTTCCTATATTCATATCATTATTTTCCAACCACACCTTAAACAATCAAAAAACCAAAACTCGATTCAACATTAATAAGGCAAACTGGCCACTTTTCGTGATAAAATCCGACGAACACAATTCTAATACTACCGTATCTTCGAACATTAACAAAGAAGCAGCCAATATTAACAAAATAATTCTTCAAAGTGCACATGCATCTATCCCACAATCCAACCCTAACACATTTACGCATAATGTACCCTGGTGGAATACAAGGCTACAAGAACTGCGTAGCGAAAAAAACCGAAGATGGCACATTCACAAACGAAATATCAGCCAACAAAATATTATCCAATACAGACATGCTAACGCCTTGTTTAAACGCGAACTAAAACAAGCAAAAAAAGATTCTATGAACAAGTATACGGCGGAAATTAATCCCAATACTCCAACTAACAAAATCTGGTCAATTATCCGGCGTTTTTGTGGCTATCAACTTAAACACGGCATACACTGCCTTAAGAAACCGAACTCTTCGTTACCATCAATAACAGATAATAAAGCTATAGCCGATGAATTCGCCAATCACTGGTCCCAAGAGTCCAATGATTCTAATTTTCCATCTTTATTTAAATATAGAAAACTCGTTACCAATAATCAGCAATTTCCACCTACAACTAACCTTAAGGCACAATCTATTGAAAGCGATATAAATATCTTAGAAATAAAATCTGCCCTGCAAAAGCTTAAGGGCAACACCCCAGGCCATGATCGAATATCATATAATATGATTAGAAACATATCTCCTTCAGTAGATAAAAGGATCTTAAATTTTTGTAACAGCATACTCAACTCATATCTTCCTCAAACATATAAAATTACAATAATTTCCCCAATTTTAAAACCAAAAAAAGATAAAACTCTTATTACCTCGTACAGACCAATCTCTTTGAACCCATGTTGTGCCAAAGTCCTCGACAAAATCATAGCTAATAGGCTATGGTGGTTTGTTACCAATGACAAGCTTATCAATGAGAACCAAATTGGCTTCAAAAAAGGTAAATCGGTAACGGACGCTCTAATGTATGTAGATCACCTGATTGCCGAATCTTTATCAGTTAAAAAACACATCTCAATTATCTCGCTGGATTTTGCAAAGGCTTTCGATAGAGTTGGTATCCACTCTGTAATAGACCAATTACAAAAATGGAAAATAGGGTCCCGAATATCCAACTATATTAAAAATTTCATGACTAACCGGAAAATAAAAGTCAGAATTGGTAACCAATTTTCTAACACCAACCCTATTAATAATGGTATTCCACAGGGCTCCACTTTGTTTGTAATTCTATTTATCATAGCTTACAACAAATTATGCGACACAATCAGTATTCACAAGAATATTGCCTATTGCGCATACGCAGATGACTTCTACCTTCTTTTAAAACTAAACAGAGATAAAAATATCACCATCAACCTCGACCTCATATTCCAAGACATTGAAGCTTGGTGCAGTTATTCTGGAGCGTCTCTATCAGTTCAAAAATGCAAACACCTACATGTCTGTCGCAAAATTAATTGCATATGTATTATAAATGGTAATAACTTTCCAATCGAAACCACCGACAACTTAAGAATATTAGGTCTAATTTTAAATAAAAAATATAAATGTAACACTCATATTTCAAACCTCCAAAGCGACCTCTCGAAAAGGCTTAATATTATTAAATGTCTTTCAAGTTTCAAATTCAATTGTAACACCTTAACCCTAATAAATGTTGTTAAAGCACTTTTAATATCTAAAATAGACTATGGGCTTTATCTTTATGGTGTTGCTCCAAAAAGCGTCATTAACAAACTTAAGACTATAATTAATGCAGCAATAAGAACTACATTAGGAGCGTACCGAACAACTCCAATATACAACATGTTACATGAAACTAGTATTTCTACTATAGAATTAAAAACAGACTTCCTTACAAATAAAAATTTTAAAAACCTCTTATGCAGTACGAATACTCCTCTTAAAAAAATTGTTTGTAAATTTAAGAGGAATAAAACGTTGAAAAAAATGCAATCCAATCTAGAACAATTTCTTACTGCAAAGTACAGAAATTACCTTTTTACCTATCAAAACAACAAGCAATCACCAGCTACCTTGGTCTTATAATAAAAACTTAACCAACGCATCGCTTAAAAAATTCAACAAATCTATAACCCCTCAAATCACATTCCAACAAGCTTTCCTCGAAATTAAATCCAATTTAAAGAACTATACTTTTATTTATACAGACGGATCTCAAACCCATAATAGCACAGCATTCAGTGTCACCACGGAACATAGCGCAATTATCACATCTAACCTAGCTCATTTTAGTAGTATATATTCTGCTGAAATAATAGCAATTATGTCGGCAGTAAATCATTTCAAAAACAAGAGGGGTAAATTTGCAATTTGTTCTGATTCTTTATCTTCAATAGAGGCTGTCGCTAATATAGAAAATCATGAGTTCTATCCTACAAACATAAGAAATACCATTACCGAAATATAAACTAAAATAATACTGATTTGGATCCCCGGCCATGTGCAAATCAAAGGCAATGAGCTCGCTGACCATTTTGCAAAATTCGCTACTACCGCACCAGTAATAACGACAGAAAATCTTAATATTAGAGATATTCATAAATATATCAAAAATGAATTCACGAAAAAGTATCAAGAGAACTCATGGCAAAAAACTTCGCCTTGGTACAAAACCATAAACACCCAGAAAATAACATTTAATAACTTTCTAAAATTCAAATTCAAATTGAACGTCTACGACTTGGACATACCAAACTAACCCATAACCATTTAATGGACAGTAGTATCTCAAACATATGTCCCTTCTGCAATGCTACTACTATCTCAATACCTCATATACTCTCTAACTGTAACTTATTTAACACCCATAGAAGCCAACTCTTCCAAAACAACGATCCAATCCAATACCTCGCCAATCCAAGTATTACCAATATTAATAAGATAATTCAATTCCTCAAGCTATCAAACCTATACAATAAAATTTAGAAACCTTATTTCATATTTTAATATTGTTAAATTATGTTATAGTATAAATATATATTACCTACTCCTTAATTGTAGCTGCATCAAGCTACAAACTTAGTTAATAATGTATTCTCTAATATAAAAATAAGCTAAAAGTCCTAGTAGCCATAGCTCTCTACACTTTGCTTATAATTTATTATATGCCTTAGTAAGTAATAAATAAAATAAATAAATAACCTTCAACGAAATCAAATGGAAGATATTCTTTGATGATCATTTCAACGATGCCGTAAGTAATCTTTCCGTTCTTTGAACCGCTAGGTGAAAAATTATGAACATTCTGAAAAGCCTTTGAAATAAGTGTTTGAGGGTTTTTTGAGATGCAGCTTTGCCCTTCACTCAAACTGGGTTCATTTGCTTTCTGGATGCTGCTACTGTGCTTTTCAATGATGATTTCTCTGCTGTCGTCACTAAAGAGTAATACATCCCTGTCCTTTGTCTTTGGGTGCCGTGTCTAATATGTACAATATGTATATATAAGAATAAGAAATTGTTATATAATAAAATCGCCGAACTTACTATAGTTTGATCAGCTTCTGTTGTATGTTTTAATTTTCAATACTGAACAGAGCTGTAAAAGAATGCATTCAATTTGATTGCTTCTAAAAAATTTTGAATCAGTGAATAACGAAATAAGAATACATTCAATGAATGCAAAATTGATCCATGAATAAAATTTTGAATTCCCAATCAATTTTTAAAAATTGATTAATTATTCATTTCTACTATTCATTTGTCGTAATTCTGAATAATGCATTCATTTTGTTATTCAAATGAATGCTATTCATAAAGAATGCTATTCACAAAGAATGTAATTCACAAAGAATCGTTATTCATTTTGCATTCATGCATTAATTTTTTATTCATTATTCATTTTTTATTCATTATTCATTTTTTATTCATTATTCATTTTTTATTCATTATTCATTTTTTATTCATTATTCATGTTTTATTCATTATTCATTTTTTATTCATTATTCATTTTTTATTCATGCCTGTGGTGTTAATTTTGCAACCAAAGTAGTATATTTTTAGTTTGGTGCAACAGAGCAATTACCGGGGCCTTGGGCTAATTGTTTTATATTTTTAATTAAAGTAAAATTTTAGTTTTAAATTTGCAACTGGGTAGCTTCGCGTTAATTGAGTGAAAATAGTGTTCAATCATGAATAAAAAATTCATAATGAATAAAAAATGAATAATGAATAAAAAATGAATAATGATTAAAAAATGAATAATGAATGAATGCATGAATGCAAAATGAATAACGATTCTTTGTGAATTGCATTCTTTATGAATAGCATTCATTTGAATAAAAAAATGAATGCATTATTCTGAATTAAGAAAAAGGAATAATCGAAATGAATAATAAATAAATTTTCTGAAATTGAATGTGATTTGAAAATTTTATTCATGGATCAATTTTGTTTTCATTGAATAGCATTCTTTTGTCCTTATTCACTTGTACTTAGAATTCTGAATATGAATGCAAATTTTACAGCTCTGATACTGAAACATGTTTGTAGTGTCATTTGAAAACTTCAAGTTTTTACTGCAGAGTTCACATTTGACGAAGGTATTGCTTATTTAAGTGAAAAATTTTCACACTTCGCTTTTTACGGGCGCCATCTCAATTGTTTTTTCTTATGTAATGCTTATACGTATACGTACGTTGTACGAACGAAAATCAAATGACTAATTTTACCAATTTTTGATTATTTACGGTTTTGGATAACTACAAAATTTATAATAGTACTTGAAATAAATTTGGCAATTATTTGCACCATTACTCGATTATAACACTGGCTTACAAATAACGAAAAGTTGTTTGTACAATGAATACCACCTTTCTCATGTAAATCGGTCGCTTAGTCCGAAAAAAATTTTCTTTTTTTTCTGTCACTTCGTTTTCTAGAGATTGCCCACTGTAGGGTTTTCAACGAAAAAAAAGTTGGTTTCTCTTAATTGCATATATCTCCAGAACCAACAATAGTTATCAAACAAATGAAAAATTTCCTACAAACAATGCCAACATCATTTTTTGGTCGAGCTGTTAGTTTTGGCGGAATAAATTCAATTTTCGGGGATTTTTCTTGTTTTTCAGAAAAATTAAAAAAAAAAATAGTTGCAAATTTTGTTGAGAAATCAAAATATTTAGTAACTTTTGATATTTTTTACTAAAAGCCTGTATTTTTCCGAAAAAAATAAGCTATTGTTAAAGAAAATGTATTGAGAAATGAAAAAGTTGTGTTTAATGGAACGAAAGCACCCAAATTATGTTATTGTCATATATAGAAACATGTTGGTTCTGGAGATATATGCAATTAAGTGGAACCAACTTTTTTTTTCGTTGAAAACCCTACTGTGCACAATGGTTTCACAGACCACTTTCGCTGGCCAAAACCTATATTTTTCACACTCTGTTTTTGTTGCTTTATTGTAGTAATCTAAGAGAAAATAATTCAAAGTAAACATAATTGATTTTTATACCCCCACGCGTACTGCGTAAGGGGTATATTAATTTTGTCACGGCGTGTGTAACGCCCATAAAGAGGCGTGGTAGGTATAGAGAAGTATATATATTCTTGATCAGCATCATCACCTGAGTTGATTTAGCCATGTCCGTCTGTCTGTCTGTCCGTCTGTCTGTCCGTCTGTCTGTCCGTCTGTCTGTCTGTGGACACGATTACAGCCGTAATTTTGAAGCTATCGTGCTGAAATTCGATATTTAAGCTTTTTTCTAAAAAACTAAGATCAAGTTCGAGAATGGGCTAAATCGGCTGAAAACCACGCCTACCTCCCATACAACCCAAAATTGAAAACTCTATAAAGAGACTAATATTAAAGTTACAAAACAAAAAGTCGATATTTGTATATTCTATGTCAAAACTAAGGTATGTTAGAAAAATGGGCGTCATCCACCCACTAACACGCCCACCTCCCATATAACCCCAAAATTGAAAATTTTATAAAAAAGCTTATATTTATGCTTCAGAAAAACAATTGATATGTTTGTATTTTAGACACATAAAAATAACAAAATCTTCTAAAATCTCAAACAAAAAGCTCTCCAATTTTAGATTCTTTAACCCTTAAGAATCGGTCGTGGGGGTATTTTAACTTCGGCCAAGTCGAAGATATACCTTACTAGTTTTTCTTGTAAATACTCATTTGCAGTTCAACAGTAACTTAACAAAGGTGTACTTTCTGAGAAAAAAAAATTTTTTTTTCTATCACTCCGTTTTCGAGATATTGCCTCTGTAAGGTTTTCAACGAAAAAAAAAGTTTTTTTACTTAATTGCATATGGGCATTTCCATCGTCGCGAATGCGGCATTCGTACGTATCGTGCTGAAATTCGATATTTAAGCTTTTTTCTAAAAAACTAAGATCAAGTTCGAGAATGGGCTAAATCGGCTGAAAACCACGCCTACCTCCCATACAACCCAAAATTGAAAACTCTATAAAGAGACTAATATTAAAGTTACAAAACTGAAAGTCGATATTTGTATATTCTATGTCAAAACTAAGGTATGTTAGAAAAATGGGCGTCATCCACCCACTAACACGCCCACCTCCCATATAACCCCAAAATTGAAAATTTTATAAAAAGGCTTATATTTATGCTTCAGAAAAACAATTGATATGTTTGTATTTTAGACACATAAAAATAACAAAATCTTCTAAAATCTCAAACAAAAAGCTCTCCAATTTTAGATTCTTTAACCCTTAAGAATCGGTCGTGGGGGTATTTTAACTTCGGCCAAGTCGAAGATATACCTTACTAGTTTTTCTTGTAAATACTCATTTGCAGTTCAACAGTAACTTAACAAAGTTGTACTTTCTGAGAAAAAAATTTTTTTTTTTCTATCACTCCGTTTTCGAGATATTGCCTCTGTAAGGTTTTCAACGAAAAAAAAAGTTTTTTTACTTAATTGCATATGGGCATTTCCATCGTCGCGAATGCGGCATTCGTACGCCTTTGAGGAGCAAAAAAATAAAGAAAACTCAAAACAAATTTTTCTTTTTTTTCAAGTTTTCGATAGCATTTTATTAGCACTATATTTAGAAATAAAAGTAAGGTTCTCTAGATTTTATGTTCCCAAAAAATGGAACTCGTTTTCGACTGCATCTAGAAAAATGCAGATATCTGCGAAACGCAACATAATATTTAAAAGCGGTGAATTGTAAATTAAATCAAATTAATGTGGCTTTCAAGAAATAGTTGTCATTTTGACATATTTCCATTCGTTTTTTTTTATTGAGCTTAAGCCTGATCGCGAACGCGACATTTAGCACGTGACATATTTTTCCATCACGTTTGTAATAAGAATTAGTTAAAGTTATTTCAGCTAAATATTGCATTACCTACCAAAAACATCGTTTATGTTATTTGTGAGTTTTATTTCAGTAATATTTATAAAAAAAATAGATATGAGGTTAGTGAGAAAAATTATGATATATTATTGTAACTCCACCCGTACTACATATGTGGTTATTTACTGTATGCCGACGTTTTTCCGCCCATAAGGAGGCGTGGCAGATATAGAAAAGTAAATACATTAACCTGCAGTATCATCATCAAGTTGATTTAACCATGTCCGTCCCTGATTTTGTATGTCCCCCTTTCTGTTGACATGATTACAGCCGTTATTATTAAGATATCGTAATGAAATTAGATATTAAAGCTCATATCGCAAAAATAAAGATCATGTTCGGAAATAAACCAAATAGGATAAAAACCACATATGCCTCCCATACAAATTGACGTTCTCAAAATGGCAAAATTCTTAAAATTCTATAAACAATCAATCCAATGACTTGAGAATTATACGATGAGCTTTAATTTGAACTATTAACACTTTGTTGAAAATGCAGCAAAATCAAATGAAACCTTTCCATACTTCCCATACAAAGTGTATTTAAAAAACGGCGCATGATCGCGAACGCGACATACTTTGATTATCAATATTAAATGTTAAGTATTGTTTTTAACTGTAGTTACGTTTTTTTTTTATAGTAAGGCGACCAAATTTGATTAAAGTTGCAATTTTCAGACACTTGCTTAGAACGATCACGAAGTTCTGATAGCAAATAATGAATTAGGTACAAGAACGCGACATTCGAATAGTAATTAAAGCAATATAAAAAATGTACCGTTAATCGAGCTTTGTTTGGTATCTTTTGTATCTTTTTATTTTTCATTTCTTATACGTATTTTATAGATGGATTTTATAAGAAAAGTGCAAATATAACGTTAATAAATAAACGAAAATTACTAAAGAGAAAAATCCCTTAAAAGCAGCTTAAAGCAAGAAAAACATATTTCTCAGATATCTGGCTAATTCTAAGAATAAAAACTAAAATAAGTTGTAAATGCAGTAAATTCTAAAAATTCAAGAATTTTTTTTAAGGAATTAAAACTATTTGTTTTTTCAACATTTTTTTCGGTCCCGGTGGACCATTCTGTGGAAATGCCCATATATATCCAGAACCAACAATAGTAATCAAACAAATGATATATCAAATAAAAGCTAATAAAATTTCCCACAAACAATGCCCATATCATTTTTGGTCGAGCTGTTAGTTTTGGCGGAATAAATTCAATTTTCGGGGATTTTTCTTGTTTTTCCGAAAAATTAACAAAAAAATAGTTGCAAATATTGTAAAGAAATCAAAATATATAGTTACTTTTCATATTTTTAACTAAAAGCCTGTATTTTTCTGAAAAAAATAAGCTATTGTTGAAGAAAATCTATTAAGAAATGTAAAAGTTCTGTTTAATACGAAAGCACCCAAATTGTGTGATTATCTATTTATGGATTTCGACTTATATTACTGTCATATAAATAAATGAAAAATAAAGGACGTTGTAATAAAATCCTCTATTCTTAATTTTTAGTGTTCTCTTTATAATTTATATTCTTTTTACATTATTTATATTGTATATAATTATTCATTCATTAATAAATCATGCAGGAATTCAAAATTATTAGGATTCTTGTTTTGTCGTTTATTCAATTCGGGATCGGTTTCTCTGATGAGAAACCAACAAAAGTCGCCCATCATTCTTTCGTCCCAAAATCCTTGGTACTACTGATTCTCAATTACCTTCATCTGTTGGTGGAATCTTTCCCCATGTTTGTCACTCTCGTACGAGTGGAACGTTTTTGACGTTGCTCTTTCCAGCTTTCGACTCAATTCTTCCTGGCCAGTCCTTTTTGTAATAGTGGTGTTCACGTGCTCGACTTTCCCACTTACAGAGAAAACAGCAGTATTTTGTGTAGCCACTCTGTAAACCACAAAGCATACCAACGACTTTGAGATCAGAACATATTTTCCAGTCGTGTTGTTCATATATAATACATGTCAAAAGCTTCGCCATTGTTTCGTACATTTCCTTTGTGTTGACTGCATGTGCGATCGGAATCGATGGCTTTTTGATTCCTATATGCAGTAATACCGCCTTCAAGCTCAGTTTGCTGCCATCAATAAACAAACACCACTCTTTGGGAACGTACGGTTGACCGAAGGTATTAAATAAGCCAGGAATGTATTCGCAATAGCAGATATCGTCTTAGTAAAGTGTATAGCAAACGGTTTTTCACGATTTCTGTAGTATGTCACCTTAACATCGAGTCTCAAAAAGATGAATTGTTGCAAACGTGCAATTCCGATTTTTTCTTTGACAGTTCCAAATCTCTTATTCAATCATTCAGTTGCGCTTGGTATAAAACGTGAGTTGTAATAGAACTACCACCTGTGATTCCTTCCGACTCCACTGAATCAACGGATTTTCGATTGTTTTCACGTGTTGAATCGCGACAAGTAGGATATGGAACATCATCAGAATGAGATACTGGCAATGAAACAGTCGGGACAGTAGCGTATATCACTCGTTTGTGTCTTCCAACGCGAGTCACTTTGGCCAGACAAAAATAACAAACGTTTAGGTAGCAAAACGGTTTTCTCCAGATCATCGGAACATCATATTTCATGTACCGTTTTTTACCCGAGCTCCATTCAGACAATATTAATTTGCACGATTGACATATCATGCAAAAACAAATAGAGTTGAGCTACTACAGCTATTTCGCACTTTCTCAGTATTGACCTATTTAAAGCCAAAATCCATATCATCATAAATATAATGATGTGGATACAAGTGGCTCAAAACAAAGTTAATGTGGAAAAAATTTACACACCAAAGTTTGGGTAAATATACGATATCTGCAGACCTTCTTCCCTCACTTAGTGACTGCATTCTTAATAGTTTTAAACGATTCTCATAAAGAGGAAGGCTTAAAATGTCAGTTCCACTTAAGCCCCCCAGAGCAAACCGAACAAAACGTTTTTGGATCCTCTCTATTCGTTCAACATGCACATTATAACTTGGGGACCAAACTTGACTTGCGTAATCCAAGTGAGGACGCACAATTGCATAATACAATGTTGTAGTTGTGATAATGCTATTGAATTCTTTGGCCCAGCGTTTTATAAATCCAAGCATTGAAGACGCTTTTTTACAAATATTATCAATATGAATGTTGAACGATAACTTAGGATCCATGCATATACCAAGGTCTTTGACAGCATCTACACTACTTAAAGCAGAATCTTTTATATTGTAATCAAATAATTAATTATTCCTTTTTCCGCGAAAAGGTCATAGTTTGGCATTTACTAGGATTGAGAAACATATTATTTTTAGAACACCTAACTTCAAAGGATTTCAGATAAGCCTGGAATAGGTTGGAATCATCTTTAGTATTTATTTTTCTGTATATTTTCATATTGTCTGCATACATCAGCAGACGAGAGTGTTCAATGACGTGTGTGACGTCATTAATTGCCTAAATATACAGAAGTGGACCAAGGTGGCCACCTTGAGGTACATCTGATTCAGCAATAAATTCTGAAGCCCTCGGAATGATTGATAAGTCGCTCAGTCAAATACGATTTTATCCAGCATACAAAATATTGTGGAAATCCCATTAATTTTAAAGTGTGGTCGCGAAATTATTTTTACAATTATTTTTAGCTTTGTTGGATCAAGCGGCATGAATAACGGTACTTTACTGTGACGCCTCATAAGTTAACAGATTGCACATATTCATTCAGTCAAAAAATTATATTAAAGTAAGTGCTTGTAAGAAATGTCATCAATTAAAAAAAAAGTGCACGATAATAAAATTGACATTTTTATGAAAAATAAGCAATGTTCATAGCTTTTATTGCCACTTTATAAACGTCAAGCTATTTCACCACTATTTTGGCCAGAATTAGCTAGTTCCCACTATTCGAAGGAGACGCTGAGGTGGTACGAAAAGAATAAAATACATTTCGTCAAAAAAGACTTGAATCCGCCTAATTGTCTAGAACTTCGGCCAATTGAAACTTATTGGGCCATAATTAAGCAACAACTAAGAAAAAAATTTAAACCAGCAAAAAATATAGGAGATTTTGCAAAAAAATGGAAGAAAGCCAGTGTTGCCATACCACCAAGTTCTGTCAAAAGCTTAATGAAAGGTGTAAAGACAAAAGTGCGCCGTTTTGCTAAATCAAAATTGGCAAAAAAATTTCAGTTATGTAATTTAATGCTCAATAAATTTTTCAACACAACTTGTAAAAACTGTGTTTTTAATTAATATGGTTAAGAAAATATTAGTTATTCTGTTTGTAAAAATAATTTCGCGACCATACTTTAGTTTGAATAAAATGAAGTAATGAGGTAATTTATCAAATTCTTTACTGAAGTCAGTGTAAATTCAGTCGACCTGGTTATCAGATTCCTTTGAATTTAAGCAGAATGTTGTAAAATCAAGAAGACACTGTGGATCTTCCATTTACAAAACCATCCTGACGAGTTGTACGTGAAACATGTTATGAAAATAACTCAGGAAACAAATTGATTTTGTGGTGAAGAAGAAGATTGAGAAGAAGGTACAAATAATTTAACACAACTCGTACAAAACTATTTAATTAAAACAATTCAGCAAATTTTGTTTGGTGGTTTCCGAACTAATAACACTATAGGGGTTTTGGCGGCATATCTAAAGAAAACTACAATCTTTAGAAGTAGCACTCAATCAGGACCTTTTGTGGTTATATAAAAGCTTGTTTCTTTGAGTTGTCACCTTCAGAAAATCTTCAACCGTCGGACCATAACCTTTGATAGCCCAATATATGAGAGATTATGGTGGCCTCACTGTGATCCTAACCCTTTTTATCTTTAGAGATGGATAAATCTTCCAAATAGAGGTAATTGGAGGACTAAATAGGGTAATAAAACTCCTGCAAACCACTCAAATCAGCAGATGTAAGTGGTACTTTTCCAGCTCTTTTGTTGCAGAAAATTCAGCTTCAGTTTAGACGATGGCAATCTACCAGTAGCATGGAGAAAATTGATAGCTAAATACCTGCCTAGGTTGGCATAAGCTTGGAAACTAATCCAAAAGCTTTTATACCTATCATTCATACAGAAAATCTGAATATATAACCTTTATGCAAAGCGCAACATGCCAACCAGACAGACTCATCGATAAATGACCTTGTAAGCATAGCTAAAAAACCTAGCGATAACAAGGAACTATGTATGATCGTTATCTGTCACAATTGGACCGATAGGTGTTTTGTATCGTGTGAATATGGTTTTTTATATGCATTGTCTTAAATGACATGAATTGGTGTTGCAATAGTTAATCCAATGGATAATACTTTTATTTAAAGAATGTATTTTTAATATTTACAGTTTTTATAAGCACTATGTTGGGTTATCATGGTTATTACTGAGTGGTGATATAACGAAATCTTTTAACCGTCATTTTAACATTTTCTGATCAATTAGCTCCAAAAGAGTGGGATGATTTATAAACGTTACCCATTGTCAGAAGAGAATTTATTTTAATCGTTGTCACAACAACGCATCTGGCAACTTCCCCATTGCTTAAAGGTATACAATTTCCGATAATATGTTGTTTAATTGTTGCAGGTAATGTACCTTTTCAGTTCATACCTGTACAATACAAGGTTGATAATTAAATAATTAAATGATAAAAGTAAATGCTCACAACCACGCTTTCTAAATCAAAAACACTGTCAACATTTGTTTTTGGATTGAACTGATGAGTTTTTCTTTGAATAACCTCATCTTTAAAAAAAATTTCAAATTGAGATATTTTGGATTGTTGACACCCTGTGTAGCTAATATTAATAATGATGTATAAAATAACTTTTTAAGGTCTTTTTTTGTTAGGAACACTTTTTTGAAAAGTGAATTTTTTCTTAGCAAATATAATGAAAATTTTTCAAAATTTTATTTGATAAGTTTTCAATAATTTGTTGGTGCAACAAAAACTTTTCGTTTCTATACAATTTTGACAAATTTATCACTTTTCAAAATAAAACTTATCACTTTTCACTTATCCAATTTCGGAAAACAAAAATTTTTAAATTGAGTACTTTTCACTTTTCATAACTCAAAAAAAAAATTATCAAATTTTTGTTTCGTGCAACACAAAATTATCAAATATTACGATAAGTTGCAAAGTGAAAAGTGAAAAGTTGTTGGTGCAATAGGGCCCAGGTCAAGAAGTCTTTCCAAACTATTATTAATACAACTCACTTGATGTAAGTCAGAACATATACTGTCAACAAATATATGCTCACCAAGAGTCTTCGCATTAGATGCACAAAAAATGTATCATCGTCAGAAGAATGCCATTTTAAGTTGGGCAGATTAAAATCGCCCAACAATAATTGTCATTAACGTCAAGAATATTAAGAATATAGTCTAGACAATCTGCCAGACTTGAATATACCTCTGCACTACTGTTTGGTGGAACATATGCATTAATTATGTATACATTTGAGCTACAATGTATAACCTGAATGCATATTAGTTCAATATTAGAAGCGCAGGGTATATCAACAAAAGAACTGACAAAGCAGTTCTTTACATCTATAAGAACACCACCACCAACAGAAGAAATATTGCTGGAGTATCTGTCCTTTCTAAATACTTGGAAACTATTTTCAAACAATTCCAAGTCAGTAATGCTCTCATTCAACCACGTTTCAGTTAACGCGATAATGTCCTCAGAACAATTCTGAGTAGAAAGAAATAAGTCTCGCGTTTTGGAGCGCAATCCCCTTACATTTTGATAGTAAAGGATAACCTATTTAGTTTTTTTGGTTCTGACGAGCTTTATTATTTGAGCTCCATGACTTGTTTTTAGGTATAAATTCTGAAACGAGGATATTATCGGCCCACAGATTAGAATTGAGAACAGTTGAAAAATCTTCGGCTGCAACTGTGAGAATAAATGAGGCGTGGGTGGGCTTATTGCCAATTTTCTGAGGATACGTTGGGAGAGACGAGAGTTTCAGTCTCAGTCAAAAGAAGGTCAGCCTTAATTGGCGAAAACAATTTTATCCGTGGTACACAAAATACTTGGCGTCCATGATTCACCAATGTGCTCAGCCGCAATACCAAAATACTGAAGATATGACATTTGCAGTAGATTCGTAAAATTGAGTCGATTCTTTTCCAAAGTTAATTCACCGCACACGTAGCAGAAAATATTTGGGTCGTTTTTACACTGGAATTTACGGAGTCTTTTACTAATTTTATTTTGAAGTTTATCTTAATTTTAGTATTTTCTTTCGTTACAAATTGTGCGTTCGTTTATTTGCCACGTTTTTGGTATAATGCAAGAATGTGTTTGCTTTTATACAGCTCGAAAGCGCTGCAGATATGGTACAATAAAATGTTGGTAGGTCCACGACTGAGAGCGCGACCGCCAAAACTGTAAAAAAAAAACGAAATACTTATGTTTACATGGTAAAATAAAAATAGGTAGGCTCACGACTGACTCTGCTCTTTTTCGTAGCCTTAAGTGTCGAAATCAGGTGTTTTGCTGTGACGGTTGCACTCTCAGTCGTGAGCCTACCTGTTTTTATTGTAGCCTGTGCGTTCTTATCTTTTCTTTCGCAAAAGACTTAATTTTATTCTTATGAACGATAAAAATGGAAAATAAAAATTATATTACAATAGCCCAATTTATTTATATGTCAATAACATAATTTGGGTGATTAGATTTTCTTCAACAATAGCTTATTTCTTTCGGAAAAATACAGGCTTTTAGTAAAAAATATCAAAAGCAACTAAATATGTGATTTTTTAACAGAATATGCAACTATTTTTTTTTTTTTGGATATTTTGATATTTTTCTAAAAAAAAATAAATCCCCGAAAATGGAATTTATTCCGCTAAAACTAACAGATCGACCAAAAAATGCTGTTGGCATTGTTTCTTGGAAATTTTATTAGCTTTTATTTATTATTTATTATTATTTTATCTATGATAAATCATTTGTTTGATAACTGTTGTTGGTTCTGGAGATATATTTAACTAAGTGGAACCAACTTTTTTTTTCGTTGAAAACCCTGCTGTGCACAACGGTTTCACAGACCACTTTTGCTGGCCAAAACCTATATTTTGTTCACTCTGTTTTTGTTGCTTTATTGTAGTAATCTAAGAGAAAATATTTCAAAGTAAACATAAATGATTTTTTTCTTGTGAAAACTCATTTACAGTTAAACAGTAACTCAACAAAGTTGTGCTTTCTGAGAAGAATTGTGAATGAAAATCGTGTGCGTTTATTTCAAAGCTATTGAAATATAATTCTTGCTAAAAATATTCAAAGTTGAAAAAAAACTAATACATGCAAAATAAAGGTGATATTAAGTACTTTCATTTTTAAATACTTTACTTTTTAAATTAAGATCTGGAGTAGTGCAGAAAAATCAGTTGTGTAATGTTTCCTATGAAATAATTGTTTTTCTTTTTTTCTAAAGTTTGTGTTGGCTTGCAACTAAAATAGCCTTAAACTAAAAAAAAAAGAATAATTTGTGATGTAATGAATCTGTTTTATTATATTTTGTGTTGCGATTTTTTTGCGATATTTAAGAAAAACCATTTTTTTACAGACAACTTCTGATTCAGAAAAGCAGATATTTTTCAGAGTTTGGCGAAAAGAGTATATTAAAGATCAAAAACAGTCTTATCTTATCAATTTTTTGCTGTAAAAAATAAGAATGAAAACATTCATGGTTCATTTCAAAGTATTTGACAAAAAAAGTGCGCAAACTTTTTGGCCGCCGTATTGGACCATCCATTTTTAATTTTTGATATCTAATTCGAAATCAGCGACACCGAAAACCCCCTTCTAGAGGTTTTCAGAATTTTGGCCAGAAAAAGTGTTTAGCGAGCCAATTGTGCAGTGGAATATCTCGAAAACAGAGTAAAAAAAAAAGGAACATTTTTTTCGGAATTAGCGAACGATTTTACATGAGAAAAGCATAGTGGCATTCATTGTACATTAGAGTGGGTCGAAAAAAAAAGTTTGAAAAAACCACCCCCTATTTTAAAGTTGACCTCGAGAGGATTCCGAAAACAAAAAAAATTTTTTTTAGGACCACCGGAAAAACAGCCAAAATGGTCTTTTTTGCATAACTTAAGCATTACATGTCAGATCTTAAAAAATTATATGTCGTTGAAAAGGGCTTTACGAGCACTACAATGTGTTCTTAGAACATTTTTACTTCTGAGGTCATATTCAACTAGTAAGCCCCATTAGCCCGATTTATCCCCCTAAATTTTTTTTTTTTTTTCTCATAAGATGAAATTCTTTCAAATTTGTTTAATTTGTGTTCAAAAAATTATTTATTAAGTTTCTTTTACAATTTTTTTTATGTTATGTTATTGTTCGTTGACTAAACTTAAAGTAAATTTTTTATATAAAAAAGGATTATATCAAATATTTGAACTTTTATAACTTCTGTGTTTTTAAACTGAATTTTTTTGAACACAATTAAACAAATTTGACGGAGTTTAATTATATAGGAAAAAAAAAAATTTAAGGGGGATAAATCGGGCTAATGGGGCTTACTAATTGAATATGACCTCAGAAGTAAAAATGTTCTAAGAACACATTGTAGAGCTCGTAAAGCCCTTTTCAACGACATATAATTTTTTAAGATCTGACATGTAGTGCTCGTAAAGCCCTTTTCAACGACATATAATTTTTTAAGATCTGACATGTAATGCTTAAGTTATGCAAAAAAGACCATTTTGGCTGTTTTTCCGGTGGTCCAAAAAAAAAATTTATTTGTTTTCGGAATCCTCTCGAGGTCAACTTTAAAATAGGGGGTGGTTTTTTCAAACTTTTTTTTTTGTATGGAGGCCGACCCACTCTAATGACCATGTGTACCAAGTTTCATCCAATTATCTCTACTCCTTCTTCTTATTCTGTGTTTACGGACAACACACAGACGGACGGACGGACATGGCTCGACTCACGAGGTGACGCTGATCAAGAATATATATACTTTTCTATACCGGACTCGCTTCGTTCTATGCGTTACAAACGTTTGCACAAAGTTAATGTACCCTCACCTTTCAGGTTTAGGGTATAATTATAGAAATAATAATAATGGCAATTACATCGAAAATTTAAGAAATTATGGGTACAATAACCATGGTAACAACAATTTAAAAAAAAACGATGATTATTAAAACAATAATTATCATATAAATAACTATCATAATAATAACAATAAGACAAATCGAAATAAAAATAGAAATTCGAACACGGGAAACAATTTTAGAACACAGGGAAACGGTTACGACCGGGTAGCAGAGAATGGTTCCCGTAGAGACCAAAACTAATGTACAAAATATTGCAAAACCTTTCAAATTATATAATTTCAAAATGTGAAAATACGAATAAAGATTTAAAAATTATAGTAGATACTGGAGCGGATATCTGCATTTGTAAATTCAGTAATAGGTATAGATAAAGTTAATACAAAACATATTTTAATACTTACGGAATAACCACAGAACAAATTGAGTGTATTGGTACAACCAATTTGAATTTAGTAGTAGAAACAGAAGTTATTGAGCATAATTTTTACATTGTTGGAGACGATTTTCCAATCGCAACAAACGGATTCGTAGGGGGAGAAATTTTAGAAATATTCATGTCAATAGATTTTGAAACATTTACAGTAAGTTTTATTATAAATGAAAAATAATTTATTTTACCAATTATTTTGTAAAAAACACAGATTTGGAAACAAACCGTTAGTTTTTTTATAAATTAAAAATAATTTATTTTACCAATTATTTAAAATGACATATAATACTGTTACGAAGTTTTTAAGCCGGTGTATATCTCGCCTATTGCATTTTTGTTCTAATTGTGTGTTCCTGCATTGACGTGTGCAATTCTTGCAGCACTGTGTTTTTGTTTGTTTTCGAAGCACTTGTTCTTGTTATTGCTCTTGATTTTATGATTGTTTATATTTTATTGCACCGCTGTTGTTGTTGTCGCTGCTTGGCTTGCTTTTGTTATTATTGTTGTTTAAAGCCCGCTTTTATTTCATGCGCCTGCTGTTGTAGTTATTGTTTTTGATGTTGTTGTTAATGAATAAAAGCTTACTATTATCCTCGTTGTTGTTTTTGTTGTCTTACAAATACAAACAACTGATTCAAACCTGCCCAGCAGTATTTGGCACTAGTACAGAACTAGCGATTTCACTAGCCCCTAGGTAGCCAGCACTAGTTCTACTTCAATCTACTTTCTTTGCATTCAACTGGCGAATTTTACGTGAAGATGTCATAGGAAGGAGTCAATTGCTACCTTTTACATTCCCATTCCCTAGCCACTTCACTAGTGCTATAGGGCAAGCTTATTCGCTAGTCAGAAATATAAAAAAACAAAAAACCTAGGCATTGAGACATTATGTTCAGTTAAATTGTTTTCATTTATTACAATTCTGTATTCACGTTGTTCAATGAAATTGAAAAGCCTCATATATCATGTTTTTTCCGAAAAAGTTGCTTTGAATAATATCAGCCATTTTCATGAGAGAAAGCCGTAAAAAACATAAACAATAAACAGTACGAGCTTGGAGTAGATTCAACTGACCCGTCTATGCATTACCTAGGGACAGAAAAGTAGCTAGTACGTAAAGAACTAGTAAAGTAACTAGTGATAAGTAGGCAATTGGTTACTCTCAATACTGGCGGGTGGTTTTGATAAAAAATTACAGACTGCCACAAACACAAATGAGAGAAATTAACGAATAGGTTGACCAACTTTTGAGAGATAAAAAAAAATCTACAGACGATAAAAAAACTTGCGACTCCTCGTCGATTTTAGAAAATTTAACGAGAGGCAGTTTAAAGTATCACAATAAACATTTAACAAAAATATTTCAAAGAATGAGGAAGTTTAATAAAATGTTGAGTCCAGATAAATGCTATTTTCTTAAAGCCAGAAGCCTTTATATATATATCTTGGCCATCTTATTGCAAATGAGGGTATAAGAACTGACCCAGCAAAAAATAAGATTATAGAAAACTACCCATCCCCAACAAACGAAGATGACGTAAGAAGATTCGTTGCCTTCTCCAACTGCTATTCGCTGCATCCCTAAATTCGCTGATATAGCCAAAGACCTTTATTCACTATTAAAGAAAAATTTACAATTTGTCTCGAATGAGATATGCCAAAATGCATTTGAAATGTTAGAAACGAAGCTACTGAATCCCCCAGTACTTCAATAACCCGACTTCAGTAAAACCGTTTGTGCTAACAACTCATGCCTCAAATTTACATACGAAACTTTTACAAAGATATATTTGACAAGTTCTTAATAAAATTAATAAAGTTAAAAATATTAACAAGAAATTTTTTCATGTTCCACAAAAAAGGTCATTTAAATCTAAAAAAACATTAATTTCTATATACAATTTAAAAAAGGACATTTTTGTGTTTTTTTTTTTAATTTTTGAGTATGTTTTAAAATAACTCTTTCTTAACATTTTCCCGAAAAATCTGCTGGGAAAAATTAAAATTAACGATTTTATGACTTTTTCCTAGAGCATGTTTTGGCGAAAATGAGCACATTTATATAGAAAAATAACAATTTTTTTATAAAGTTTCAAGGACAATTAAAGAAAAACGATACATTTGTTTTTCGTAATTTTTGAGTATGTTTTAAAACAACTTATACTTAACACATATAATATGATAATATGATAATAGTATATGTTTAAATTAATAAAAATCAAATTAGCTTTGTTCCTGGAGATATTGCTCTTTTAATCTTCATTTGGTATGGGAGGTGGACGAAGGGCGTGGTCGATCTTGCTAAAACTTTATGTGGCGTTATATATTTAAGAAAAAATTACATATGCGAAATTTCATATACCTACGACGATTCCTTCTATTTTTGTCCCACATCCCATAAACTCGTTACACTGTGTGCCGCTTCAAGTTATCAAAAATGTTTGTGCATCTTCTGAAAATAAAAAGCAACGAAAACGAAAATATGCTAAGAATTAATACCGTTATCGTTGGTATTAGAATTAAGGGGGTTTTTCAAAAAATAACGGTACTGCAGCATCCAAATGTCAATATCTAAAAAAAGCTTTTTTTAAGATCTTTAAACAAGTCCAGCTCCGACGGGAATGGGGCTGCTGTTAAAAGTATGAACTGGTCAAATTATTCAAATCCGACAATTGTTTCAATAAGTTTTTATTACAAACAATCTCGAAAAAGTGTTTTCGAGAAAAACACATTAAAATTTATGGTACGAGCACATACGGCATGATTTTGTGCATGACTCTGCACGAATATGCTTTTGTGGCTACACAAAGAATTACGGAAAAAAACTACTTGGTAGATTTCCTTGAAATGTTCACAGTATTGTTGTATTGTTGTTCCCAATACGTTTGTTCACATAACCTAATAAAAAAATTTCGCAACAAATATTATCGAAAAAAAAATTGTTATTACTTTAATATTTTAATGTTAAAATACACTTCTTAATATGTTAATAAACTTGTTTGTGTGTTAACGTCAGATTCGCTGGTAAGTGCATGCGTTCCGATTCTATTGAATTGTCAAATTTTCTATCAGAATTTAGAGCACTCCAGAAGGCCCATTCTGGGGTGATGAGAAATGAAAATGAGAATTAAAAATATGAAAAATTTCAATTTCCAATTCTAAGCTGATGAGAATGAGAAAAAAATTAGATGTTTTATTGAAAATTTCAGTGTGAATTTTTAAATGAGAAAATAATGTCAGTGAGATCTTTCCATAGAGATTTTCAAAAGCTTATTCACGTCGCATAGTGTCGCGAAATGCTCCCTGGGTGATCGAAATTCTGTAATTTTTGAACGGGTTGAGATAATTTACTCCGGTTTTTTTGTTCGATTGAAAATTGATTTAGCTGTAGAAATGTTAAATATAAGTTCAATTGAGCAAAGGTGAACTTAGTGCCGTTGCCCCAAAGTCAACTTTAGTTCGAATTTCCTGGGTAACAAAACCTGTATTTTATAAAGATATTTTCAAAATTCAATTTTTTTTGTTGAAAATCTATATCACTATGAACACAGAAAACAAGCTTCACAAAAAAAGCTGGGTTTGCCCCATTCTCACCAAACAAAGGATTCCGTTGATTCAAATTATAAAACTTTTTCACAAATGGTAATATTTCATATTTTTTTTTTTTGTTTTGTTGAAAATCGATATCCTTAAGAAAACAGAAAAAATATGTTCAGAAAATCGTAGGTGCCTTGGGAGGCTTGCCTGTAACTTCTGTTCTGTTTTCCTCTTTAACCAAATCAATTAGAATAAAGTACTTTCAAGTAAAAAACAAGAATAAAACCAGAATATGGCATTTTCACAATACTTGTAACCGATGTTATTAACGTATCTGACAAAATCATCAATTGAGTAATGATAGATAATATGTATTCATCATGGAAAGACACATTTAATATTCTGCAAACTTTTGCACGCACATTTTACAGTATATCACATTCATTTAAATTTAAATTTCCTTCACTTGTTTTACTTTCTATGCAAATAAATTATATGTCTGCAATAGAAATTGTTAAATTATTAATTTTTAATAAAAATGTGCCACAAACTCGCGCTTTTTTCAACTTTAAATTTTAAAGTAAGCAAACCAACTTTTTTTTCAGCTAACAATCAGCTGATTTTTGGCAAAACTAATCCAAAAGCATGAAATGAGAACCTACAGTAAATAATAGCAACATTAACAAAACAAAACAAAACAACGGTATCAACCTATTAACAGCTGATTCTTCAGTATTAGAAGTTTGCATTTTTTTAGCAGAAATCTATTTTATTCAATTAAAATTGACTGATAAAAAAAATAGTACCTCAGTTATTTGGAGCAATATTTTTGATTTTTTTTTTAATTCAATGGTTATAAAATCTTAAAAAAATTAATTTGACTTAAGTCAACACCTGTCGTAAAGGAAACATAATTACACACTTTTAATTAAAAGAAAGCTTGACGCAATATCCATAGAAAATGGAAGATATTTGCAAGAATTCGAATAGTGGTGACAAAAATAATTTTTTTGTTTTTATATTCCATAATGTCATATTTAGAATGTACAAAAAAAAAAAAGAAAAAGTGCATAAAAAACATGGTGATAAATAAGGGTTAACTGACCATAGCTATTGTGGTCAAACAGTAAACGATTTAAAAATTTTAGTGATTTTTATCATTAGAGATTACAATACCCATGTTCAAGAAAAAACAGGACCATTTCAAATTTGAAAAAAATATTCTGAATGCGAAAAATTTGCGCAAAGAATAAAAAAGATCAAACTTTCGACCCATATATCTAAAGAAGTGTTATAGATACAAAAAAAACGACCACGAATTTGAAAAGTTCATTTAATTTTGACTTTGAATAAAAAATAAAAGGTTTAAAATTTTCAATTTGGCGACACTGTGCGTCGATAGAAAATGAAAAATGTTGTTGTTGTAAAGTTTCATATGAAAATTTTCTTTTCATTTAAATAAATTTTTCGAAAATTTTTATAATATGAAAATATAATTTGGTTATATATATATAACCAAAAAACCAAAAAAACAATGTGCTGAAAATCGGTATTTGACTGCAAAGTTCGAAGGTCGATTAAAAAAAAATTCGAACTAACAGAAACAAACGCCGCGATACGGGTCTTTTAATTCAGCCTCTATTTTCACCCCTCACTCTCAAAATCGACCTAACTTTTGCTGACCAGAATTTGTTCCATAGTGAAATTGTATTGACTAAATTAAATAATTTAATTAATTTTTAGAATGTTTTTGACTGCTTTTTAAGTTAAAGTAGCTCGTACTTTGAAAGAAATTCATAAAGCAAATTAATGTTACATAAGGTAATTAGTGCAGAAAAAAGTTATCCCTTATAAAGTGATTAATATCAAGGATTTTAGAAACTGCTCTTTACACGGATTCTTTTAAAAAACTGTGCAAACATCATTATAAATTCTTGACTGATGTCTTTTTTAATTAGGTAATACCTGGGCTAATTAGGTAATACGTGGTGACCGTGGCATGTAGGTTAAGTGTGTGGCTTAGCATGCTCGGAGCCCGGGTTCGATCACCAGCCGTGGCGAAAAGTTTTTTCAATAAAAAATTTTTCTGATCGGTTACCACCTCTCTGCAGACAATGGCAAACCTCAGAGAGTAAATAATGCCATGTAAAGCTTCTTGAGAACATAAGCCGTTCGGAGTCGGCATAAAACATGTAGGTCCAGTTCTCGGTTAATTGTGTGCAAACATTTAATAACACACACAACACAATTGATCATAAGAAGCTCGGTCAAAGTCCTTTCAAGGGCTGAAAGGCCAATTTGTTTTTTGTTTTTAATACCTGGGTTAAACTTAAAACCATGCATACGTAGCAATAAGGAAAAAATTGAACTCTTAAAAGATTTCCCTAACTTATTTGGCGCAAATCGTTTTTTATTCCATACTGACGTATAGGATTTTGAACAAAATATAACACTTAAAATTCTTTCTCAAAAAAACTATTTAAAACTTAAATTTCCTTTTTTCCTTAATTTCAGTTTTTAATTGATTAGCCCTAGGTAACACTTTTGGGTCTTGAATGACCCCAACCAGTTTTGAAATGATTATGTATAAATATAAGGCCCAATATAGACTAGGTGTCGACACTAAAGATTATTTTAAGATTACACTTGATCCTGTTTTAATGCGATTCTTTATACACTGTTCTTTTAATTTCCCCTAGACGCTTAATATACGCGGTTTTTCTGAATTATTATTTTTTAATATCTGCTTATTGTATTATTTCTTGGTAAAATATTTTAATTAAGATAACCATTTGACTGTCTTCAGACATCTAAGAAAATTCTACTTGTTATGGCAAAAAGTTATCATTTCATAACCTTCATTTTGCACTTAAAACCTCAACAAGTTGCACGTAAACTTTTAGTTAAATACTTTCGAAATTTTCGATAAGTAATGCACACACCTTACCAACTTACACAATAAGCCGGATCGATTTTGTATGGAGAAAAAAAAATCATCCGGACAACAACTCAAAAGTTGGAGGGACTCTTAAAAACTATTTTTGCATAATTTTTTTTTGGATCGGAGAAATCCCCATGGAGCGGTTTTGGTGTTCCTGAAGGTTCTCTCGGAAGGTTAATCTCTATTAGTGAAAATAGCGAAAAATTTCTTTCATAAAAGTTAAATGATTTTTTATGGGCTTTCCATTTCTGAAACCAAAATGGCACGTTAAGATGGTAGAAACTGAGGTCCGGTGGGTCAGTACTGTAAGGGGTCAACTAAGGTCAATAAGTTCTAGAGACAAAAAATAGGTCTTCCTAAGACAAAAACAAAAACAAACAATTCTTTAAGATCGGACGGTAAATACCGAAGTTATAAAGAAATATGTCGATGCGCGACCCCTACGTTCGGTCAAAAAAAAAAAAATTTTTTTTCGAAACCTCCTTTCAATAATGCTTCAGATTAGATGGTGTGCGGCGACATTTTTTTTTTTCGCCTATAAGGCGAGACGGTCTAATGGCCAAGTGTGTTGACGTGTGCGTCTAGTACTCGAGTGTCCACGGTTAAAATATTTTTTTTTAAATAAAAAATGAAATTTGCTTCTTTTTTTTGCAAGATTGTAAGCAACTTATTTTGAAGGTTATTTTTGACCAAACTATTAATGAAACAGAATTATTATTATTTCAATTATTAAATTACAATTTTTGATACTTACACAGCTAGGGTTCGAACCCACGTCCCCCGCATGATAGTCTAGTGCACATTCACTGAGCTATTGGCAACGATAATATAAATATAGCAAAACACATTTAAAAACTATTGCTTAGAAAAAATTGACAATTCAACATAAGCACAAAAATATTTCAACAGATGATTTTAACAGCACAAAAATACTTTGAAACATTCATTCAACAAAGAAAATTGTTTACTTAAATGCAAATCATTCAATCGAACAGTGTTTTGAAATAACAGTGGTCGACTGTTAATATTACCGTTGCAATTTTTCTGAGTGTATATACAGTGCAGTCTGGGTAGGGTGCCGTGAACACCTCGCTTGGGTGAACATAAAATTGTTTGTGTTGTGTACTCTATAGCGTGAACACTGCAGACTTGGGTAACGTGAACAGAGTTCTAAAAGTAAATTTCAACATAAATATCAAACAAAAGAAAACGAAAATTGATATTTAAACGAAACGATTAAAAACAAATTCGAACTAACATAAACAAACGCCGCGATACGGGTCTTCTAATTTAGCATCTATTTTCACCCCTCACTCTCAGAATCGACCTAACTTTTGCTAACCCGAATTTGTTCCATAGTGTAATGCAATAAAAATCAACAGAAATTGATGACATACAGAGTTTACTATAAATCGTTATTCCAGACGTGAGTGACTAAAAAAATAGCCAACATGCGCGAAAATTGATAATTGAACCTTTTTTTTAAAGGTTCGATATGCTGAGGCTGATATTGAAAACTGGAATACAATGGAAGAAATCTTACCTATTTCTGTTACGGCTGTGAAGAGTATAAGAGTATGTCTGATAATGATGACGATGAGGAAGTTGCCCTACCTTCATACAAAAAGCCCATAACAGCAGCTGAGACAATCCAAATTTTCTACACGGTGAATGGGCAGAGGCAAATAACAAAACCTCCGCGATCAAGCAGTACAAAAATCAGTCAACGACCGCAAGAAGCAATCTAGCATTAATGTTTTTTTCTATCAAATTCTTCATTAATTATTACGAAATCATATATGCATACAATCGTTATGCATTTTAAATGAATAAAACTCATAATTTTCTACAAAAAATATCAACCTGTATAGTATGAACAACCTGTTTATACAATGTGAACAGTCCTTGCAAAATCAGTTCACGCTATCCAGACTATACTGTATACGGGTCACTATGTAATTTTGGAACACCGTGCTAATGTTATTAATTGGATATGTATTTGGGCCAACGTAGGCATAAACTCTTGCGCACCAAACCAAGTAACTAATAAGTCAAGTGAATAAGAAAAATTTAAAATTTTTGATTACAAACGAACAATTTTAAGCATACATATCATATTCGATGGTGTTTACTCATCCAACGCAATATTATAAAGGCAAAACAACTGAAACGGTCTCGAATATATGGAACACTTCAGCCAACATTTTAACAGAATAAATCAATATTATTAACCGCGTTAATGTTTAAAACGAAATTTTAAAATGTATTAATTATTTAAATGTAAAATCATTTTCCGTTTTAAGGCATCCACCGAATCACAAAAATTAATTAAGCTGTAGCTATTGTTGAAATCACTACACATTAAGGTGCCTCGACTTGTATGAAGAAAAACAAAGTTCCATTTGTACTCATTTTAAAATGAACCTTGATGTATTCTATGATCATTCCCAAAATATTTTGGCTATACAAAAATCCGTCAGTGAGCTAAACCATTTTGCAAAAACCTCCATAAATCATGTTTTCCGTATATATACTGGCTAGTGTAATAGATGTAAATAAATAAACTGTCTCAAATTATAGGCCTGAAAAAATGCTTTAAATCTGCATAAAAAATTTGTATAAATTTGCAATTGGATTAAAGATAATAATGTTTTTCATATTTTTCTTAGTTTTTTAGATGATTCTCAAAAATTCTACATTGAAACAAACGCTTGAAGTAAAAAAAATACAGTATTTTGGATTTTGAAAATTTTATTTTCAGGTAAACTACACACAAATGGAGAAATAAAATAAGAGCCACACATTATTTAACAAAGAAAAATGTCCAAAATATATAACAGCCGTGCATACCTTTCCAATGATATCTTGATATCGTATAAGAAATAATGAAGTTATATGAATTTTTGTGAAAATAATCTTAAAAAAATGCATGAAAACATGATTATACTTAACCCAATTGTAAATATTTTCAAATTTTTGATGCAGATTGAACGAAATTTTTCAGGCCTATAATTTGAGACAGTTAATTTGTTTACAACTATTACACTAGTTAATATATATACGGAAAACATGCATATACAACAAAACAGGCATAGCCAAAATATTTTGGGAATTATCATAAAATACATCAATGTTCATTTTAAAATGGGTACAAATGGAACTTTTTTTTTCAAGGCACCTTACTACACATACATCGTAAAGAGTCATGAAGGGCAAAATTTTAAGTGCACTGACTCAACTTAAAAAGCACAAAATGTCTAGATCCTCTTCTTGGGATGTTAAAGTTAAGAGATGAGAGAATATATTGGGAGTCAATATCACCACAAAGTAATTAATATAGGAAGGTGACATTAAGCACCTTTCTTCTGCTTCTCAAGGAAGGCAGTAAAATTTGCTACAGGCGGGTTTATTTCTTCGAGTTTAATCCTTACGCTACAAGATTATTAAATAACCTTAACATTTAAAGCGTCAGTCACGGACATATAAAGTTAATACAATTGGTAAAATTAAATACGAAACAAAGACTAAATTAGAAAGATAGATGTTCTTATAATTATTTAATAGTATACAATTTAAAACAATAATAAAAATATAATAAGTTAAAAAGAAATTGAACTTTTAGTTATTTATTTGATAAAATTTCATTAAATTTTCCTGCATTGCTAATTTTACGAAGAGAGACTGGCAAAGTGTTCCAGAGATGAATGGCATGGACAAAAAATTGACGCTCAGAAACAAGTGTAGAGTGCCTTATTGGCTTAATCAAATTGTTTCTACTAGACCTCGAGAATTCTAATTTATTAAATAAAAATTCAAGTTCTTTGGTATAAATGATTTTATGTAGCATTAGTAAGGTTCTGTATTGCAACAGATTATCAAACGAAATCGTAAAGATTTTTTTTACACATTGTGAAACATGAGTATAGCGATTGAGGCCGAAAACGTATCTAGTAATGTTGTTGAAAACTATGTTCAGTTTTTGCTTACTAATTGAGTCACAGTTACTAAGAATTTCACATCCGTACAGAAGTGTTGGGATGAGATATGTTTTCGCGATTAGCATTCTTATTTTATGTGGTGTAAAGTACTGTGAAGGCCATAGCCCACGAAGCATTCCATAAACCCTACCGATTGCGTTATTAATGTGCAAGTTCCATGAAAGAGTTTGATTAAAAAAAATGCCTAGATTTTTAGCATTTGACACGAATTCGATTTTGCAGTTATTTAATATTAAATTTGGCAAGCTAGAAGTATTAATAATATTTTTATAAATCACTAGGCATTGTGACTTTTTAGGATTAAGAGCTAAACCATTTCTTTGCGCCCAGCCATTAAATTTGTCTAAGTTTACATTTATTTTGCTGATAGTTCTGTTTAGTTCATTGGTAGAGCATGAAGTGAACAGTTGGACGTCATCTGCATACATATGCATCTCGCAGTCATTCAGTGTAGCAGGCAGGTCATTAATGTAAATCGAGAACAGTAAAGGGCCCAAAACAGACCCCTAAGGGACACCTCTGGTAAGCCCAATGTAAGAGGAGAACAGGTCACCACAGCAAACTGCTTGCAGTCGCCCAGTCAGATATGATTCGATGAGACTTGCAGCGCTATCCTCAAAGTTATAAATTTTCAAGAGTTTCGTAACAAGTACATCATGATTTACTGCATCGAATGCTTTAGAGTGATCGAGCAAAGTGAGAAAGGTTACTTTTTTGTCATCTAGTCTAGAACGAATATCCTCAACTACATCAATTAATGCAGTCACACATCCACGCTTAGCTCTAAAGCCTGATTGCTTTATAGATATCAAAGAGTATTTTGTAAGGTAAGCATTTATTTGCTTGAAAATTAATAGCTCCAGGACTTTTGCTAGAAAGGGCAAAATTGCTATAGGCCTGTATTCATTAGCGGTTTTTGGAATTGGCAAGATTTTGGCATTCTTCCAGTTTTTAGGAAAAACACTAGTGGTTAAAACATTGTTGAATATAAAAGTGACATATTGCGATAGTTTGGGAAGTAGCGCTTTCATAAAGACCGGGTGTATATTATCGACACCTATTGCATTTGATTTTATCGAAAAAAAGCTTTCAACCACTTCAGTCTCACTGACATTTCTGAATCTGAAAGAAACGTTGCTTCTAACAATGCTAACAGAATTTTTGTAAAAGTTATTCATGGCCGGTGGCACTGAGATTTTAGAAAACTTTTGATTTAGTTCATCAACACAACCTTCAAAGGTGGGTTCTTTAGTAGTATTTTTACTTATTCCTATGTTACGAATTTCTTTCCAAACTTTTCTACCGTCCGTTAAATGGGCAAACTTGTGCTCATAAAATTTTCGCTTGGCCTTTTTTACAGCTTCAATAGATCTATTTTTTTAGCAAAAGGTAAATATTGTAGAGTTCAGGGGTCTTATATCGTGTCCATCTATTATAAGCTCTGTTACGATCAGTAATAATGTTTTGAATATGCGTATTGAACCATGGCCTAGCAGGGTTTATTACAGTTTTGGTAATAAGTGGTACAAACTTCTCAAAAAGATAATTAATGTTATTTTGTAGAAAGTTGACTTGGTTATCAACAGATGTCATGTTGTATATGTAACTCCAATCAATAGCATCGATCTCTACATTTAAACTATGGTAGTCTATGTGCTTAAAATTCCGATAAGTGTATCTTTGAGGGCTTATGATCGGTTGAAAATCAAAAATGATGAAGATCAGATCATGTTTGGAGAAAATTGGAGCTGAGATCTGATTATAAAAGAGAATTTTTTTCTTGTTGTTAACAAAAAATAAATCAAGAAGAGTATTACATGTGTTTGTAAAGTGTGTCGGTGTATCATCATTTGCCGAGAAAAGTCCAAGACTCTTCATGTTTGAGGTTAAATTCTTTTCATTTAAAATGTTGCTGTTAAAATCGCCCGCAATCACAATGTTAAGGTAAGATACAGAAATTTGTTCAATCACATTCATGACATCGGAGAAATCTATATTTTTATTTGGCCTGTAAATAGTACCAATGAGAGCTTTTTCAACCCCACGCATAATATCTATGAACATATATTCGATGGCACTGTTTTCTGGTGATTTACATACGAGTTTGCATTTAATACCTACTTTTACAAATATTGCTACACCGCCCCCATGCCCAGCTCTGTCCACACGAAACATATTAAAACCATGCAATTTAAATAATTCATTGTTCATATTGATATTAAACCATGTTTCTGTGACACAAACAATGTCAACTGAACCATTTTCAAATATATGCCTGAATTCATCGATCTTTTTGCTTTGGGTTGCTTTAAAGATGTCATGGTTTGCTTTGCTGAGGCATTCATTGACAAAAATGGGCTGGTTCGACTCAAATCGGGCATGACATATTCAAAGCAAATCATTATTTTTGCGTTTGAAATCAGCAATTATTTTTAAGAAATTGTTACGTTCGCCTGGGGAAGTGAGTTTTATTGCTATAATTGGGTCGGTTTTAGAACGAAAATTGCAATGATTCTTCAAGCGATGAATTGATTTGATTGGGGGGTGCAAACATTGAGAGTTTTGCACAAAGCGTTGAAAATATCTGAAAGATTTTCTTTATCAAACAAAGGAATGCCATGCAGCCGAAGTTCTGATGCCACGGCAGTGTTATCGTGCTTTGCCAGTTGACGCTGCACGGCAGCGAGTTCAGCCTCAAGGTTCAGTACTTTAGAAGAGGTCTCTTCCAGGCGTTCCACCCTGAGAGCGATGGCAGTAACATTATGTTGAAGATTTTCATATTTCTTACCAAGTGTGGTGAGCATATTCTCGAATGCAGCAAATTTTTCTGCCATCAGCGCATTTTGTTCTTCAAAGCGTCGATCCAGTAGTTCTAGCATTTGAGATGCTTTAGGATCATTAGTTGAGTTGGATCCTTTAGGTATTGGAGAGTTTTTACAACATTGTTGTTCTTGCGTTCGCGAAGACCATGCATTGTGATGTTAATACTTTTGTGTATCTTCTTTGTGTATAAATTTTAACTTTGAGAGCGTATACAACAGCTGTCACGTTTTTTCGTATTTACATCCGACATAAGTAATGTAAACGTAATAAATGTTTGCTGGGTTACGTGCGTGACCGTGTTCACTGGGTTGTGACTTGACTTAAGTTTGGAGACTTTGCTCAAATGCCACCTGCCACAATTGTTTTATAAAGATCTCAATTGTAACGAGAGCAGCAGCGTAGTAGCATCAACAGGTTAAAAGTTTATAACACGACTTGTTTGTATGTGAGTATATATAAGTATTTATTTACTTGCGTTTACAATGTTTGATTTTTGTTAACACATATTATCCGGTCTCTTTTTTTTTGTTTTTAAACCAAAATTCAGTTTGATAAAACACGGAACACAAAAACCGCCTGCTGTAATTATTTTATGCAGAGCTCAATATTGACGGGAGCAGCAGCGCAGTAGCAGCAACAGCTTAAAAAGATTATGACACGAAATTAGTTTAATAAAACTTTTTTTGTATGATTAATCAATTTTTTTAGTGTATTATCGTTTTTTTTTTTTTTTCTTTTATACAGAAAACCCGGAGCGCGAGAACAAAGTCAACTTTTCGGTTTGCTGGCTCGTATTCGCCTTCATACGAAGGACGAATAATATCTGGGTTCCAACAATGATGACGTAAAGCAAAAAGTAAAAACTGTTTTTGAACCGATTTTATTGCAACAATGTGGACGTTATATTGAGGGTTCCATACTACAGAAGCATTCTGAAGAAAAAAACAAGTTATGGGCAAAAAACTTAATTTTTTGGCAAAAAAAAAGGGTTCAGGAGAACCAAAACCGCTCCATGGGGATTTCTCTGATCCAAAAAAAAAAATGATGCAGAAATAGTTTTTTAAAGTCCCACTAACTTTTGAGTCGGTAACCGGGGATATCTAAATTTCGATCCGGCTTATTACACAATGAATAAAAATGTTTATGAATAGCAATCTTGTGTAGAGCCTGCGTAACTCCTTAAACAGTGCGTAACTAAACAACTGTTAAACAGCTGCTTAAGGAAATCTGTTGAATAAGGCTGTAATCGACTACATGACTTAAGTTAGGGCTGTCCTTGCAGGAGCAAAAAACATGACAATCGGAGCGATGATGAGCTTAATTGGTGGAAGGCTTTGAAAACTGATACCACGGAAAATCAGCGGACCCTGGATTATACCAAGCTGACTTTTTGGCCTGGACCTTTGGACAGATCGCTGTGGTTGAGGTTTACAACCCACATCGCGGGCAGAGCTACCTAGCTCGATGAATATGGTTTGTGACATGTAGAGTTATTGTTCTTGAAGTTTTTGCATAACTTAAGGTGATTTCGATAGCAATAAATAATTTTTTTAATGAAAAATAAATATAGTCAAAAAAATTCATCTTTGAAAGAAAAATTTGTCATTGTTTTTCAACCTGCCACTATATACAAATTAATGTTAAATAGATGCAACATTACCATCAAGTGTCGAATGTAAAATTCGACATTACAATAAGTTTTTAGCCACAATTTTAGCATATGTGCTTAAGAAGAATCCTACTATTGGGAAGAAATATAAGATTTTGGATATGATAGTTGTAGTTCTGATGACAATATACCATTATCTTTATTAAAACTTCAACGAATTGCAAGCGAATTATATTAAATATAAGCTTTGTAATTATTTAAATTTTGTTCATTATAAATAATTATAGCCTGAAGTTGATCCTTATTATAATAAAATTTGGATTAAGTACTGTGCTTCGTTATGAAATTTTAATTTTTGAGCATTAGAGCTGGAAAAGGTGCATTAGCGGTATCTTAATTTGATATGAAAACCGAAAGTAATGAGATTAACAATTTTTTGTAACCGCATAATTTTTGGATTATTTTAAATAATTTGATTAAAAATCGCTGTTTTTTACTAGGATAAACTTGTTGAAATCCTGTTGCTATTATTTATGCCAAATGTAAATAAATCTACCCACAAATTAAGCAGAACAAGTTTAAAGATATTTTCTCTCTGAATATGTTGTCCAAAAATGGTAACGCGAGTTACTTATCTAAATTATTATTTCACTGGATAAATATTATGGTACCACTGAATTTTATTAACCAATTTCTTAAGTACAAACCCCATTCTTTTCATATATTTGATAATCTAAATACAACAAATTTTAAACTTAACTTAGCTCCATAAAACTTTCTAGGAATTACCCTAGTAAAGTTTTTTATATAAGAACATAATTAAAAATTATTTTGTATTATTTTAATGTTGATTCATGCAATAATTTTAACTAGGCATGTTACTTGAAAGCGATTCAGACCTGCCCAGGATTTGCAGTAGCTTGGAGTAATCTTGGTTGTGTTTTTAATGCTCAGGGAGAGATTTGGTTAGCCATTCATCACTTTGAAAAGGCAGTTACTTTGGATCCAAATTTCCTTGATGCTTATATAAATTTGGGAAATGTTTTAAAAGAAGCTAGAATTTTCGATCGGTAAGTTAATATTCGTATACGTTTAATATTAGTTTTGAATTAAGCGTTAGATTTCGAAATTTATGTTAAGACTATAGACTAGGCTGGGTCGATTTGTATGGAGGTAAAAAATCTGATGTTGCTGCATAAAGATTGTGCCTGCAGCGCCACCTAGGAGGGATTTTCAAAAACAAAAAATTCCGGAGCACCACCCAAAGATATGGTGTGAATGAGTTAAAGATGATTTCCACTTTGTCGTGGTGTAATAAATTGCATCAATTAAGAAATATTTGTGTTTCGGATTTCGGTGCCCGGACATAGCCCCCAAGGACATAATCTAAAAATCGATTTGGGGATTATGTCCAAAAAAATTACTGCCATAACACTAAAAACGGCTTTGGGGCTTATGTCCGTTTGTCCAAGAGCCATAACCAGTGCTGTCACTTTAAAATTTTAAATAGTGGTAGAATGTACCCAAAAAGAGTGGTAGATTAAAGAATTAGTGGTCGATTTTTTCGTCTCTACAAAAAAATTTATTTATTGGTCTAAGCTCATAAGAATTACGATATAACTCTACGTTTATTTCATATTATTGCAAAAAAACAAAAAATAATTCTTGCAAATTATCATCAAACAAATTTCATCCATTATTTATAGTGAAAACCCGATGATTTCAATATACAGTATTGGCCATAAGTTAAGCACCCCATTGGCACATTTGCTTTATATAAGAATATTTATATATTAATTGAATGAAACAATAAATTTTTTGGTTTAAAAGTATATATTTTAAGTTTATTAAATAAAATTAAAACAATTATTTCATTATCAAAAAAAAAACCTAATAAGTTAAACAAGCGTCTCAGTGTCGCGAGTTCATACAAAGTGTGGCCAAAAATAGAAAGCGCTATTGTACAGAGTTAGAAGTTGGTGCAGACGTTCATTCTTCTCAAATTAAGAAAATCGGATAAAGGACATGCCACCCTTCCATATATCCTAAAATGAAAAATCGGTATAAGATCCGCAATAATATACATGTGGGATTTGGCCCAAAGGCCGCATCCCCACAAAGGGACAAACGGACAAGAAGTGGACGGGAATACGGCAACACTAACTAGACGATGAACAAGACAACAGCACGGACTAAACTGGACGATGACCGAGACGACCCTACTAAAACTTGACGAAGAGTGGGTAGGACAACGAACTACGAACGAACGGACAGTGAGTTGAAAACAGACGACATACACCACGGACGCGTAATCATTAAATATTAATTTGTGCTTGCTAATTAATGTAATTACATATTTGAATGTAAAGAACTTTGTATAAACTTTTATAAACTTTTTACTAAACTTTTTAATAATAATAAAACTGTTGTAATAAACCAAACAAGTGCGTCTACTTTTCTCAACCCACAATTGGGGGCTCAACCGTGATATAATAAAAGAACAAAAGTTTTCATTGCAAGTGCGTTGATACGCGTTGGGAATTTGAGCTTGCGTCGATAGTTTTAAAAATAACGACAACGAGTGCCACGATAGAGTGCGGCGATGCGCGTGAATTAGTTGCGAACGCGTTGAAATTGGTGGAATGACGAGAGAAAGCCAAAGCGCCAAACTGGAACTAAACAGTTTGATTGCCTCTCAAGCTGAAGTGCGAAGTCATGCAAAAAAAAGCATGCTTGAGTGAAACGGAGTAACGATACAAAAACCCACCCTTGTAGCATGCAAGCTAATTGACTGTGTGTCAACGAGAGAATTTGAAGCTCAAAGTTGGGAGCAGACGACTGAGTGTCAATGCAACATTTTTTTTCTCGCTGAGTGCGGGAAAGCCAATCGACTGAGTGTCAACGCAATAATTGAAGCTGAGTGCAGAAGAGCAGAGAACTGAGTGTCAATGAGTAACCATAGTTGAATAAATAAGGTTATCGCAGGATAAGCTGAATGCGAAAGGGATAACAAACGTGTGTCAAGTCATTAAAGTGACTAAAAAGAAGCTGAGTGCGGGAAAGCCAACAACTGGAAGTGAATGTTTTGGCTGTTGGAGATGCTGAGTACGACGGGAACAACGATAACAACGAGCAGCAAGTTGTTTTGAAACTGATCTGACTGAGAGCAGAAGTAAAGACATTTGAAAGGGTAAACTTTAACGTGAAATATTGAATTATAAATATTTTGTTTTGAATAAAGATAAGGAAGAAAACTGGAAAAAATTGAAATAAATTAAGTTATTTTAAAGAAACAGAAAGAAATTAATAAGATAAACAAACAGAAAGAAATTGAAAGAAACTTAAAGAAAAGAAAAGAGAACCAAACAAAAGAAACTAAAAAAAAAAATAGAAACAAATTGACATAAATTGAAATAAACTCTAAGAAACCGAAAGAAATTGAGATAAATTAAAGAAATTGAAAGAAAGCAAGAAAAATTTTCAATGCCAACAAATAAGAGATAATTTTGATTGAAGTTTATGAAATATTGTTAGTCAAAACTGAATATTTGTTTTTCTCTCAAGTTTCAAAGAAACGTCTAATATTCTTATTTCATTTTATATAGAATATCTTAATGTAAAAGAAACAGGTTTTCATGAAAAGAAAACAATCCGCCTGCAATTTTCTGTCAATAATTGAGTGTTCTCAGTTTTCTAGTGTTTGTTAACAGCTTTTAATATGTTTTACAAAAACTAAAATTGTATCGAAACAAAAATATTTTTAAGGCGTAAAACTAAAACTGTCTGCAGTTAATTTTTTATTTTATTTAGAGTTATTTTAAAAAAAATATTGTTTTTTTCTAATATGTGTAGTCATTTATAACACATTAATGGGTACAGGTCATAAAAAGCAAGCAACTTTGATCATTAACCAAACAAAACTTGGATTCGTAAAAAAGAGCTTTGAGTTGCATTTCATATGCTTATTTAAGACAAAGTAAGCTTTTACAATACAAAGAATAAAAATCAATATAAGTAATCATTTTGTTTTCATGAAAAGAAAGTTCATTTAACTGTTTGCTTATAAGTTTAAATCCAGTATTATCTATAATTTCTATTTAATTGCTAACTTCAAGTATTTAGTATTAAGTATTTTAAATATTGTATTCTTAATATGGACGTGAATGATATTCGTAAGTTAACCGCAGACGGGCTGAGGGAAAGACTAGCGGGTTTGGGGTTAGAAACGACCGGCCTAAAAACCGTACTACAAGACAGGCTACGGAACCACTTCAGTAGGGCCCAAGGTGGGGTGACAAATAACGTGGACGATACGACAGAGCCTGGGGGGGAAGTGTCAGAGTCGGAGTATGATGAAGTCTCATCAAACATTGCTCAAGCAGCTGGAGTGGAGCGTTCTACCTTTACCCTTAGGGACATTGAGGATTCGCTAACGTCCTTCAGTGGCTCTGGGTATCCTAATATTGACAAGTGGGTTGAAGAGTTCGAAGAGAATGCACTCACTGTGAATTGGAGCGATCTTCAAAAGTATATCTACGCAAAACAACTTCTCAAAGGGGAAGCCAAGATTTTTATTAGGAGCCAGTCATCCATTAAAAACTGGAAAACTTTGAAAGCGTCCCTAAAAGCAGAATTCGGTGAAAGCTTATCTTCGATTGAGGTACATCGTAGGTTGCGGAATCGGAGGAAAAAACCCACAGAGAGCTATCGGGAATACCTCTACTGTTTATTAGAGATAGGCAATCTAATAGAGTTGGATGAGGCCAGCCTCATCGAGTATTTCATAGATGGTATCCCTGACTCCAAGTTTAATAAAACCACACTATATCAAGCAAGCTCAATTAGGGAGCTTAAGCAACAAATAAAAGTGTATGAGAAAATAAGGAGTCCTGGATTATCGTCGAATAAACTAGGCACTCCTCAGAAATCGCCAAATGAATATTTGAACGGGGCACCGCAGTCAAAGGACATAAAGAGAAAATGTTACAAGTGTGGTAAAGAGGGCCATTTAGCAAGAGACTGCAAAAATAGTAGTATCACGTGCTTCAAGTGCAAACAAACGGGTCATTTGGCTAACAAATGTAAGGGAAGACAGGAAAGTGAAGGGCAAATTAAAACTGAACGCATTAACACAATCACAGAGGGGTCAGAAAATGTAGGAAATTCACATGGTGGAATGATTTTCGTCAATTTATGTGTAGATGATATTACATTCAGTGCTTTAATGGACACAGGATGTGACGTATGCCTAATGAGGTACGATACTCTATTATTGTTAGGTGATACTGAGCTTGAACCAGAAAAGTTGAATTTGATAGGAGTCGGCAAAGGCAAACTCACGACATTGGGTAGCTTTAAGCTTGAAGTCTCCGTGGATGATTTAGTTTTGACCATTACCTTTCATGTTGTTAGAGAATGTGATCTGAATTATTCAGCGGTTTTAGGGAATGATATATTCCGAGATGTTGACGTTCTTATTCAAAAAGGTAATGTTAAATTTCAGAACAAAAATAAGGTAAAGCTTGTAAATGAGAATCCATTGTTGAGCGAATTCAATGCTTTGTGCTTGAGTGCTAATTTTGGGGAGCGTTCAAAAATCCCTGCGGTATATTTAGATCATTTAGATAAAGCGGAAGCCGAGCAGGTGGAGGCAATGATTTCTAGTTATAGTCCACAAAACCCGGTTAGCTCTCCCATTGAAATGAAGTTAATATTAAGTGACGACAAGCCCATATACCAAGCACCACGGAAAACTTCGTACGCGGATAAGTGCTTTATTGAAAACCAGGTACAAGAGTGGTTGGAGAATGGAATTATTGTTCCAAGCACATCGGAATATGCGTCGCCAATCGTACTGGTTTCAAAAAAAGATGGAACTAAGCGATTGTGTTGCGACTTTCGCAAGTTAAACACAAAAGTTGTGAAAGATAATTATCCAATGGTACGTATTGACGAAGTTTTGGAGAGGCTGCAAGGGGCAAAAGTATTTATTACGCTCGATTTAAGGAATGGTTTCTTCCATGTACCCATTGAAGCTGGGTCAAGAAAATTCACATCATTTGTAACCCATAATGCGCAATACGAATTCGCTTTTGTGCCATTTGGCATTTCAAACTCTCCAGCAGTGTTCTGCCGGTATATACATGCAATTTTTCGGAATTTATTAAGGGAGGGTACCGTCGTGATATACATGGACGATATGGTAATTCCGGCCAAGGATCAAAAGGATGGTATACGGAAGCTAGCAGAGGTGTTAAGGGTAGCTAGTGAGAACGGACTTCAGATAAAATGGGCTAAATGCCAATTTCTGAAAGCAAAAATCAACTTTTTAGGATATATCATTGAAAATGGAACCATTTTACCGTCAGAAGATAAGACAAAGGCAGTCAAAAATTTTCCGATACCGACAAACAAAAAAGAGCTTCAAAGATTTTTAGGCTTAGTATCTTATTTTAGACGGTTTGTCGAAAATCACGCAATAGTAGCCAAACCTTTGACCGATTTACTCCGCAAAGACATTCCTTTTAAAATTAGAGAAGATCAATTATTAGCTATTCAGGAGTTAAAACAGGCATTGATAAATGCACCCACGCTAAAGCTTTATAGTCCAACAGCAGAAACCGAAATACATGCAGATGCATCAAAATATGGCTACGGTGCAGTTTTGCTGCAAAAAGACTCCGAGGATCAGTTATTTCACCCTGTTGAATACATGAGTTGTAAAACTACCCGGTCAGAGGAAAAATATAGTTCATACGAACTAGAAGTTCTAGCCATAATAAAGGCTCTTAAAAAATGGCGGATTTATGTCAAAGATCAGAATTTTAAAATCGTAACGGACTGCAATGCGTTTGCTATGACTGTAAAAAAAACGGACGTTCCGGACAGAATAATGCGATGGGCAATGTATCTACAGGAATACAAATATGTTATCGAACATAGATCGTCATCTCGAATGAAACACGTAGATGCGTTGAGCCGGGTTAATTGCCTGTTAATAGAAGATACGTTAAAATTCCGTCTTCGAGAAGCACAAATGAAGGACAATTGGGTACAGGCTGTAGGAAAAATTTTAGAAACTAGCAATTACGAAGACTACTTTTTGAGAAATGGTTTAATTTATAAAGATCCTGTTAAGGAACTTATCGTAATACCTTCTGGAATGGAAGATGAAATAATAAAATTAGCACATTCTCAAGGTCATTATGCGGCTAAGAAAACCCAGGACTTAGTAGAAAAATATTATTTTATTCCAAATATAAGCTCTAAGGTAGGTAGAATAGTCAAAAGCTGTGTAGAATGCATAATCATGGACGCCAAGCAGGGGAAAAGGGAAGGCTTCTTGACGCCAATCGATAAGGCCAGTGAACCTCTTTGTACTTACCATATTGACCATGTTGGCCCTTTGACAGAGACGCATAAGAGATACAACCACATTTTTGTAGTTGTTGACGGGTTTTCCAAATTTGTGTGGTTGTACCCCACCAAGTCCACAGGGGTGGAGGAAGTTATTGAAAGGTTGAATAGACAATGTGCAGTTTTTGGTAATCCAAAAAGAATAGTTAGTGACAGAGGATCAGCGTTCACGTCTTATCAATTCAGGGAATATTGTGAAAAAGAGAAGATACAGCACCTGCTTATCGCAACCGGGGTACCTAGAGGTAACGGCCAGGTAGAACGCCTCCACAAAGTTGTAATACCAATGCTCTCCAAGCTGTGTGAAAAGAACCCGACTCACTGGTACAAACACATTGATAAAGTTCAACAAACTATTAATAATACCATTTCACGAAGTACAAAGGCAACTCCTTTTAAAATCTTAACAGGACTAGATATGCGTACCATAGATTACCCGGATTTACGTGAATGGATAGAAGAAACAAACTTGGACGAACTAAATGACACACGAGAAAGGACAAGGCGGGAGGTGCAAGAACAAATTTCTAGAATACAGACAGAAAATCGTAAAACATTCGACAGCAAACGAAAAAAAGAGACCATTTACAAAATTAATGACTTAATAGCTATAAAAAGGACACAATTTGGGACGAACTTGAAGTTGAAACCGAAGTACCTCGGACCATACAAGGTGACCGCTAAGTTAAACCATGGCAGGTATGAAGTCGAAAAAATGAGCAACAGTGAAGGGGCTATTAAGACCACCACGGTAGCGGAGTTCATGAAGCCATGGAATACTGCATTCGGGACGAATGAGTCGTCAGGACGGCCGAATGTGGGATTTGGCCCAAAGGCCGCATCCCCACAAAGGGACAAACGGACAAGAAGTGGACGGGAATACGGCAACACTAACTAGACGATGAACAAGACAACAGCACGGACTAAACTGGACGATGACCGAGACGACCCTACTAAAACTTGACGAAGAGTGGGTAGGACAACGAACTACGAACGAACGGACAGTGAGTTGAAAACAGACGACATACACCACGGACGCGTAATCATTAAATATTAATTTGTGCTTGCTAATTAATGTAATTACATATTTGAATGTAAAGAACTTTGTATAAACTTTTATAAACTTTTTACTAAACTTTTTAATAATAATAAAACTGTTGTAATAAACCAAACAAGTGCGTCTACTTTTCTCAACCCACATACAATATACGATAATATATAATATACAATAAAATTATCCGTAGTGATGTTTGCAATGCCAACAAAAATCAACACAAAGAATTTCGTCAAAATCGGACTAAGGACACGCCCACCCCACATGCATCCTGATATGAAAATTCCCCATACAATCCGTTTAACCTTTTAAAAAAAATTAATTTCGGCAAAGATGTTTGTATAGCAGTGAAAATTACTTTAAAAAGTTGATTGAAATCGGTCCAAGAACACGCCCACTACACACATAAAAAATGTTGTTATAGCCCGTTTCAAAAGAGATGAACATTTTGTAGTTTCATTTTTCGATGCGCAGTGAGAAATTATTTTTAAAGCTAGAAAATTTCTTAGAGCGTAATTTCCTGCTGTTTTTGTACTGTTCGCTGAACTTTATGCTTTTGATGAGTGTTTTTTACTATTTTTCTATATATTTAAATGCGCAAACATTCAGAACAAATGATCGCACAAGTACGGTGTTGCACCGACGGCCTGCAGCAACCTGCATCTTGAGAGAGAAATCAAATACAAATTACATAAAAAATAATTTATTTTCTCAAGAAAAAATTGTGAAGTGAAATTTCGGCTAACAAAGTATTTTTTGACGCCCCCTTTTTTTTCAATTTTGATTGGTTGATTTTGAAAAATAAAATTCAGTACTTCCGCAGCGCAGTTGCGATGAACAACAAAATTCAGGAATGTACATTAGTTTTTTTCATTTATTTTTCTGCTCAGAGAATATTCAATTTTTTTTTTATGTCGACCAATCAGAATGAAGAACGCTCTCAAAATTATTTTCTTATTCTCAAACATGCGCGAAAATGTTCTTCTCTTTTGAAACAGGCTATATCTTTATTTCTCTTTTCCCAACCAACCAAAATCCTTGAGAATAATATTATATCAAGCTTAGCAACATAAGCCTTAAGCTTGAAAAAAGCTTGAGAATCTATTGAAAAAGTATATCATAGTGATTGTAGAAAAATCAAAACGGAACCCTTGTGATAATATTACTCAAGCAAGATTATTATAAGCTTGTTCTTGCAATTTTATCAATAAATATATAGAAAAGCTTACTTTCCTCAATAGTTTTATAAGCTTTTTCTCGCAATTGTGAGATAAGCTGAAAAAATATTTTGGGTTTTTTCGATAGTTTTATAAGCTAATAAAAATAATGTAAAAATAATAAAAATAATGTTTTATTAACATAGCATAGATTGTGTATGCATACGCACATAAATAAATATACAGCTGCAACTGTGGATATAGTCTCATCTAAAAATCTTCAACTTCAATAATAAATTGTATGTCCAACAAAACAATATATTTTATTTGACAGAAAAAAAAAATGGTTAGAGATTCTATTGTATAAAACAACTGATTCTCAATCATACTTAATAAAGTATTGTTAAATATAAGTGTTTATTAAGCATACTTTAGATACAGTTATGTTTATCAAGCGTTTCTCAAATACGATTGAGAATTCATTATGATTTATCTTTTTATCAAGCTTGTTAAAAGTGATATTGAGAAATGCTTATTTTTTTAAGTGTTTTTATTAAGCTTATTCTCAAGTTCAATTGCCTTTCGCTTTTCAAATGGTCGAATGGGCTGCTATTCCTATATATGTATAACGTATGCATATGTGATACAGAAAAAAGTCAAATATGTTGTTGCAATTATCATATATATGAGCCATCTGCCACGCCTAATTTAAAAACTACCTGTAACATTCCCAAATTCAGATTAACGCAAGAAACAGTTTGCAACTGTTTGCCTATTAAAAAATAGTGCCATATAATTTCAAAATATTAGGAATTAACTTTATTTAATGCAATTCATAATATTTACATAACATAATTACTCTATTTAATAATTTTGAAAAATATGTATAATTACACAATAATTCACTAAAATTTATATCATTCTAACTAGATGAACTAGATGAAACGAAGTTATTGAAATCAATTTGTGAGATTATATTATTTTTTTATATTTTTATCTTCAAGTTCAGTCTCTGTATCTATTTCAAGAAAAGGGTATATATCTTTATCATTCTGCTGCTTACTAGTGCACATTTTGCGCTATGATATAAGCGGCATATGATATTAGCGGCATAGAAGAAACCGAAATCTTCGGAATTCTTTATGTCTGGCCTCGACTGCGTCTTCAGTAAGAAACCCAATAGGACTACACTCAGAAAAATATCAACTGCAATGTTAACAGTCGGCAGCTGTTTCAAAACACTGTTAGATTGAATGATTTGCGTTTGAGTAAACAATATTCTTTGTTGAATGAACGTATCAAAGTTTTTTTGTGCTGTTAAAATCATCTGTTGAAATATTTTTGTGTTTTAGTGGAAATGCCTGCCTTCTCTAAGCAATAGTTTTTAAATGTGTTTTTCTATATTTATATTATCGTTGCCAATAGCGTTTTTATACGGATTTCGTGTTCTATAGACCAACAGTCAACCGACTGTTTATTTGAAAGTTTCATTTGTTGGATGGTATTTAACAGTGAAATCTTTTATATCAACCCATGATTTGTTCGATATAAAAGCATTTTTTCCCTGACTGTTCTGAAATGTTTAATAATATCACACCCATGAACCAGTTTTTTATGAACTGTCTTTCGCTAATGAAACCATGAGTAATGCTCAATTTAATTAAAAAAAGTTTATTTTGAAAGATCACTGAAAGTTCTTGTTTTTTTTTGTGTGTTTTTTTTCCTTCCAATTGGGGCTATAAAAAAGTTTTTGGGAATGCATCAATTTAATATACAACTCAAGCAAAGTGTTGTACTAATAATGTACAGAATTCCCAATAATAAAAAAAAATATAATTTCTAGGTACTTTCCATTAGTTTTTAAATTGAATTAAAATTTATACATTTTAAAAATATATTTGTTCACATATTTATTTGTTACGAATAGTTTTAACATTTTGTAAAATAATTTTTTTGTGAGTAATTGGTATTTTTGCCCAAACATGTTCTAGGAAAAAGGTCATCAAATCCTTAACATTGCGAAATCCCAACAGAACTTTTTGGAAATGTGATCAGAAAGAGTTGTTCTGAAAAATACTTGAAAATAACAAAAATTAAAAATGTGGATTTTTTAAATGCGTTTGAAACTTTGTAAATAATGTGTTATTTTTCCGTATAAATTTACGCATTTTTGCCACAACATACGCTAGGAAAAGATCATAAAGTTCTTCATTTTGAAAAATCGCCATATATTCGTTAAAAGATTTGGGTTAAAAGTAATATTAAAGTTTTATCGGTATTAAAAAATATTCAGTAGTAAACTGCAAATACTGAAATTTCGCTTAATTTTTAAGGCAACATATAAAGAGCATGCACTGAGAAAACAAAAAAAAAGGAAAACGCACATTTTAAAAACGGCTAGTAAAATGTTTATTTTAAAAACATTTTACGCCATGCAAAAATGAAAATGTTTCCTTTAAAAACAAAAGTAAAATGAAACGTTTTAAAAACAAAAACGAACGTTTTACTATGATAAAGTAAGGTAAAATGAATATTTTCTAAAACATTCTATGTTTAAAATAAATATGTTTTGCTGCAGTTAACTCATCGTTACCAATAGCTCAGTGGAAGTGTGCTGGACTAGCATGCAGACGACGTACGTTCGCATCCTGACTGTGCAAGTATCAAAAGCATTAATTTAATAATTTAAATTCTAATTCAAATGCAACAGCATTAACTCATTGATCAGAAAAACCTTCGAACTAAGTTTGCGGTTACATTCCTATAATCCATCAAAATATATCAAAAATGAATGTGGTTGAAATAAAAAAAAATTCTTGCAAGTTCCGTCAGGTACTGAACCTTGGACGGTTGATTATTAAACTCGACCGCTAGCAAGCTCGGCTAATCTTGACTTTCGTAAAATCTAATCAAATTTCATTAACTACGTGTATGCAACCGAGACAATTAAAACCTATCTTTAAAATGTTAATTTTAAAAATTTTATTTTAGGCACACTTACTAATAATCGTTGAGATATTTTTCTTCTTTGTCAACAAATGTACCATGATATTAACTAGCAAAACATATTGGAAATACTCTTAAAAACATGATATCAGACAAATACAACATTAAAAACGCTTCAGAACTAAAACAAAGGTGATGACGAAATTTTAGTATCACTGTTCACAAACATTCCGATATATCTTGCCATACGAACAATTATGAGACAATGGAACAAAATTGAAGAAAAAACAAAAATCCCAAAGAAGAAGTTTTTAGAAATGCTGGACTTTTGCTTAAACAAAAATAACTATTTTATATATGACAAGAAAATATACAACCAGACCTTTGGTATTCCAATGGGTAACCCGTTGTCACCTACAATTGCAGACATTATATTGGTCGACCTCATAACGCAATCTACTCAAAATTTATCTAAACAAAATATAACAATAAAATTTATAACAAAATATGTCGACGATGTCTTTGCAATAATTAATAAAAATAACCAAGATATTATTCTTAGAAGTCTCAATTCACCAATCAAAATTAATTCACCACGGAAAATTAAAATTGACGATAGAAATAGAGAAAAATAGAAACATACCTTATTTAGACGCGAGACTCCACAGGCATGATGAACTATTTATCAACACAACCAACAAGACAAAAAATCCAAAATGGCAAATAATTTCATTACTAAAGTCTTGACAATAAGTGACGACCGATTCGAAAGAGAAAACATAAACAAAATAAAAAGAATTCTACATAAAAATAATTTTCCTGACAAGATGATCAACAACCTCATCAAAACACATTTAGAAAAACAAAAATACCCAAACAAAAATAAAAACAAGGAAACAAAAATCGATGGTAACCATACAAAATACTTCGGAATCACATAAATACCTAACTTGACAGACAGTAGAAAGCTACACAGAACAATTGACCAACAGGACTTCTCTTTCGCACACGAACCAAACAAAACTTTGAAACTTTTATTGAAACTGTTATTATTTAACTTTTATTGAAACTACTAACACTAAAGAAAAAATAGAGAACGTCAACGTCAACAAGACGTTTTCTATGAGATCGCATGCAAAGGCAAAGACGAAGAGACATGCAAACTTGTATACATCGGAACAACAAAAAAAGCACTAGGAGTAAGACTTAACGAACACAAAACAGACATCATAATAGATAAACAAACGACAGCACTAGCACAACATATTGCAGAAAGTGGACATACAGCTGATTTCGACGACGTAAGAATAATTGACAAAGAGAGAAGAGAAACTAGACGATATTTGTTGGAGTCTCTGCACATACAAAGAAAAGCTGCAACAACAATGAACACCAAAGAGAACAACGATAACATCAGCTCTGTATACATCACAGCTTTAAAAAGCTTAAACAGCTGACAATGTTTATTTCTAGTCTCTTAAAAAAGTTTAGTCGTGAATTGTAATTAGTGTTTATTTATTGTTTGAAATTGTTCAAGATTATATTTAAATTGTGTTGTTTATTTATTTCTTAAAGTAAGACTTACTTGTTTTATGTTATAATTTTATATTAATTAATACATATTTTTAGATTTAATAAATTAATCCCCTGAAGAAGGAAGGAAATACTTCCGCAACGTCGGGAAAAAATTGAAAAATTATGTGTTAATAAATAAAAAATTTTTCAAAAAAACCATTTGACCAAAAAAGCCTTAAGATATATCAACAATCAAAAATAAATAATTGGTCACAATATTTCTTCAGAGATATTTTTTAACAAATATTTCAACATAATGTAGTCAGCTGAGAATCTTTCAAAATGCTGCAAAATTATTTGTATCCTGCATATTGGAAAAATTAAAATTAAATATTTAATCTAAATTTAATTTTATCACGCATTTAAAAAATTGAAATTATTTGTATCCTGCATATTGGAAAAATTAAAATTAAATATTTAATCTAAATTTAATTTTATCACGCATTTAAAAAATTGAAATTTGCTGTCACGACAAAATTTTCGAAAAATATTGAAGTTATTGGAACAAAAACTTGAAACTACTATGTGAAAAAAGGATTATCATAAAAATGTTGACCAATATGAAATAATGGTAGATTTTGGAACAAGGTTAATAGAGGGTGGTAAAAGTGGTACAAGTAACCCCAACGGGGATAATGACATATTTTACAAGAAATGCCAATTAATTTGAGCTTTTGTATTTATTTAATATATTTGTTGTAACTAAGTTTATAAAAATAAAAAATTAATTCATAACTATACCATAGCGTTATTTTTTAAAAAATGTTCGCCTGAGGCATTAACTTTTAACACTCTTTTAAATCTTTTAATTTATAGGTTAGGTAAGGTGGACGTGGCTGTCTCTTATGAAACACACACATATGCCAATTAGGTTGGTCGGTTTTGGCCTGGTCTAAGAATTTGCGCCAGCCTCTTTTGTCGTGCACTTGCTGGCGCCAGTTGGAAACTCCAAGCGTCGTCAGGTTATCCAATGCCTGGTCTTTCCAACGGATATGCGTTCTTCCTCGTCTGCTTTGGCCACCGCTGGGTACCGAATCCAACTGCATCGAAGTAATTACTGAAGCATAAATAAGCATAAATTTACTGCATAGAAGTCTGTTAATGCATTGAAACAGAGCTTCGCCATCGGTCTTAAACAGCTCAGCCGGTAGGCCATCGGCTCCTGCGGCTTTGTTGTTTTAAGCCGAGCTATAGCTGTTAAAGCCTCGTTATAGTCGGGCAGCGGATGATGTCATGATGTCTTCAACGATGTCATCCATAATTGGGGTTTCCGGGATATCATCTCCACTGGCGGGATTGTTGTCAGCGTCGCCATTTAAAAGACTGAAGAAGTGCTCGCTCCATAACATCGGTGTACTCTGGATATCTGGCACTAGATTCCCATTCTCATCCTTGCGGGAAGAGGATCCGGTCTTAAAACTATCGGCCAGGCGTCTTATTTTTTCGAAAAATTTTCGAGTCTCATTCCTGTCGCCATGCATCTCAATTTTCTCGCACTCACGCATTTCCGCCTCTCGTTTTTTTCGCCTGAAATCGTTGTGATACCAGGGTTCATTTATTTACCTACTCTATTTGAACCAGTTGGAGCTTTTAATAAATCTTAGTAGTTTGTAGACTGTAGTCAGTAACCCAGAAAAAGGTGGCGGTTTTTAGCTAGCGCTGGGCATGTGCAGAGAAGATGGGTTGTGGATTCTTCCTCCTCCTCATCTCTACAGCTTTTGCAAAAATCGTTGTGGAAGATGTTTTATCTTCGGGGGTGGTTACCAATTAAGTAGTGTCCTGCTAGGACTCCGATTACAATATTTATTTGATCCCTTGATAGGGAAATTAGTTCTTCCGAGCGTTACATGTTCAAGGTTAGCCAAACCTGACGCGCCGTGTTGCATGTGCTTGCCGTAGACCATCTTATTTTGGTTCTTTTAAGGGATAGCTCATTTCTTAGTTATTTACATGTGGTCAGAGGTATACCAATTATTTCTAGTTATTCTAGTTCTGGTAGTTCCGGGGATCCATCATAGTAAGATTTTTAGCTGCTCTGCTAACTCATTAAGAGGTCTGCGGTAGCTTAGGACTGTTTTTGATGTTATTTGAACAGATTCCAGGGCTTTAAAAGCGGCTTGACAATCAGATAGAATTCAAATATCCTTAACTGATATTTCAGTCATCTGAAGCCATGTAACAGCTTCATGTATCGCAGTGACTTCCGCTTGAAAGACACTGCAGTGGTCAGGAATATTGATGTTTAGTGTTTCGGAGTAGATTGATTGCAATTGTATTGTTAGGTGGAGGGTTTCCAGTATCCCACTAATTTCTGAGGTAATGGACGCATCAAACTTTTTGTGGAAGAAATGGTTTTGCGTGATGTAGTGTACAGTTTTGGGTATTTGAGGAAAGAGTTCCCTAAGGCTAGAGTATCCTATTGTACCTACCCTCCATTGAGTGGTGGTTTCTAGACGTATCGCTGTGTTACCAGCCATCTGTTTTGTTAGGATATCAGGTGGTTTAGGGTGGAGCATTTTGTCGAGTCTGTAGGAGTGGTTCTCAATGCTCCGCTAATGCACAGCTCGGCTGATATTTGATCTTTGCGTTGTATGTTGTTTTGGAGGACTAATTGTGGGTAAGTTGTGTTGTCTTGTGAAGATCACTAGCTCAGTTTTGTCTGAGTTTACGCTGAGTCCACAGCTGGAAACCCAATTTACGAGGGTGTCTTAGCAATTTTGCATGACAGCCCTAAGAGAAGATATATATTTTCCTTTGGTGATAGTAGCAATGTTGTCAGCATAGGCTATCACCCTGCCCCCTCCCTCTCTAGTTTAACAAGAGAGAGTAGTTCATTCACCACTAGGTTCCAGAGTAGAGGCGAGAAAACTCCCCGTGAGGTGTTCCCCTTGGTACAGATCTTAGCTTGGATGGTGTTCTGAGATTCGCACTTAAAATTCTGCCTATTAACATTTGATTTATAAGTGCTATCAGCGCAGCATCCACCCCAAGCTCCGTCAGTGCATAAGTGATAGCTTCTTCCTTGTTAAAGGCACCTTCAATACCAATGAATGCTATTATATTCCTTTTGGTGAAGGCTTTTTTCAATGGTAGAGACAATGGAGTCGAGATCTGTTTCCACGGATTTGCATTTAGAGTAAGCATATTGCGCTGTCGAAAGTGGGTTACTTCTATTTTTAGTCTCAAGTGGATATCTATTATTCTCTCGAGAGTTATTTTTTTTTTTTGTTTTTTGATTCGACAAAGGAGTGTGGAATCTCATTAATACGTATAGCCCGTACTAAACGTATGCACGACTTACATTCTAAAATCTATCCGGATCAACCGGAACAGACAGAATGCACCTACGTACTAAAACACACACCCAGTTGGCGAAGTATGAATTTCCACTAAGTACATTAATTGGCTTTTTAGCGGAACTTAAAAATTTTATACAAAAAAAACGAATTTATTAAGAATTTTTGAATTTAAAAAGTGAACAAAATCAAATAAGTAGTAAACTTTACATAAAACTCTAAAACAAAGAGACCAAAGTAACTATAAATAATATGAATATTTGTAAGTTTGCGGCCACCATCCAACCCAAGATCCTACATGGAAAAGAGATTATACTCGTAAAAACCAAACCAATTCCAAATATAACGAAGATATATACGTGTTAAAATGTACAAACATATATGAGTATATATATACGGGTCACTTTGTAATTTTGGAACACCGTGCTAATGTTATTAATTGGATATGTATTTGGGCCAACGCAGGCATAAACTTGCATGGAAAAGAGATAAACTCTTGCGCACCAAACTTAGTAACTAATAAGTCAAATGAATAAGAAAAATTTAAAATTTTAAGCAAATATATCATATTCAATGGTGTTTATTTCATCAAACGCAATATTATAAAGGAAAAACAACTGAAACGGACTCGAATATATGGAATTACTTCAGCCAACATTTTAACAGAATATAACAATATTATTAACCGAGTTAATGTTTGAAACAAAATTCTAAAATGTATCAATTATTTAAATGTAAAATCATTTTCCGTTTCAAGGCATCCGCGAATCACAAAAATTAATTAAGCTGTAGCTATTGTTGAAATCATTACACATATATCGTAAAAGGCCATGAAGGGCAAAATTTGAAGTACACCGGCTCAACTTAAAAAGCACAAAATGTCTAGATCCTCTTCTTGGGATGTTAAAGTAAAGAGATGAGAAAAGATATTGGGAGTCAATATCACCACAAAGTAATTTATATAGGAAGGTGACATTAAGCACCATTCTTCTGCTTCTCAAGAAGGCAGTAAAATTTGCTTAAGGCGGGTTTCATACGAAGGAAGAATAATATCTGGGTTCCAACGATGATGACGTAAAGCAAAAAGTAAAAACTGTTTTTGAACCGATTCTATTGCATCAATGTGGACGTGATATTGAGGGTTCCATACTACGGAAGCATATTCAAGGATTGGTCTTACGAGATATATATATAGTAATTTAGTAGTGAAGGCATCATTGAATTCTTTCACCCATCATTTAATGAAACCAAGAACACCTCTAGCCTTATTTACAGCCAAATTTATTTGGAGATTGAAGCGAAGTTTTGGATCCATAATTACACCAAGATCAACAAAACTATGTACATTTTCTAAGTGGATGTTATTTTAGTATATTAGTGTAATTTGTTCTATGAGCAGTTCTACGTGAGAAGGTCATTGATTTGCATTTTTTTAAGTTAAGGTTTAATAGGTTGAAGTGACACCAATCCACTAGTCTGTTTAAATCAGATTGTAAAAGGTGTTGTTCGTCGAGTGACTTGTAGGTAAGAAAAAGTTTCACATCGTCAGCATACATTAAGACGTCACAGTGTTTAATCGCGAGGGAAGGTCATTAATAAATAGTAAGAATAAAACCGGTCCAAGATGACTTCCTTGCGGAACACCAGACGTAACCATAATATTTTGTGATAGAGAATTCTGATATAAAACTTTTTGAAAACGTCGCGATAAATACGATTCTATCCAATTTAGAAGCCTTACGTTTTGAATTAACAAAAGTATAGAAGAGTTTGGGATTATCATTAAATTGAGATTTGATGTTGGCTATATAAGCAGAATAACACTGTTTATTTAATAGCTGGTATCTACAACGACAAGATGAATAACAAGCAAAGTCTATATTAGAACCAGATTTTTTATATTTTTATTAATAAGCGATTTTTTTAAATCTTTTAGTGACTTAAGTTCACTTGTTAGCCAGGGTGGACTTAAGGCTTTAGAATTATTTTGCTTTGTTGGGACGCACAATAAGAAGCACCTTTGCAAAGTATCATTAAAAAACTGTGCCGAGGTTTCGACGTCATAATATGAATACAGTGGTTTAATAGATAGAATCGGTGACCAGTCAGTCTGCGAGAGTAAGGCGTTGAGTTTAACATAGTCTGTACTTTTGAAATTATATATTTTTGTATTTCGCTTATCAGGTGTAAGTTTATTTTCATTTTCGCGAGCAAGTAATACAGTTATTTCAAGAGTTGGATGATATTCATCTTCCGGAAAAGATACAGTGTTTGAACGATTGAGATATATAGTAGTGCATCTATCTACAAACACAAGGTCCAGCGTTCTATGTTTTTATTAAAAGTATTATTGACTTGTTGAAGGCACAGGTCAGATAACTTATCTAAAAAATCATTTATCCAATTACTAGTGGAAAAAGGTGTAAGAAATGAAGAGTCATCTGTCGAATTCCAAGACACAAAGGGTTGGTTAAAATCGCCCAACACAATAAGAACATCATTATTTTTTAACATACTATGAACTTGCTCTATGGCGTTTATATGTCTTAAGTAAATTGATATGTCACAAATAGGAGGAATGTAAGAACAGGTAAGATAAGCAATGCAATTATTTAATTTAACTGAAACACAAATAAACTCCAGATCACTGGTGACGAGAATTGTTAATTCATCAGATGCAAACGAGATATGAACAGCTATCAGAACACCACAACCGATCTTATTATAACGGTCTTTACGGAAAATTTGATAATTTTTACACATTATTTCAGAATTTAGAATATTAGAGCGAAGCCAAGTCTCCGTGAAAATTATAATGTTATATTCGAAATCAAAACTGTTAATGAACATTGCAGAATGTTTGGAATTAAGACCCTTACGTTTTGGTACACGTTTTGGTACAAGTTCTAATTTAGACTTGCGATTTGTTAATCGTTTTTTGAATGAGATTGCGGGCTATTTCGCGGGCGAGGCAAGTGTACTACATTTACTAATCGCGGATTATTTTTGAATTCGAATTCGCGTACAATTGTATTTCGCGGCCAGAAACTTACATCAACAAAAGTATTAAATAAATTTTCTGGAACTGTCAATCTAAAGGAAGTAGTCGGACGTGCGTTAACGTATTTGAATTTATGAATAGAAATAGAAAGAGTCGATAAACATTTCAACTTTGATTTAATGAAAAAATCTATATCATTTTCTGTTGTATCAGATGCTAAGCGCGAAACAAAAATTGATTTAGTTGGAGGAATAGCAATCAAAGGTTTAGGAACAGAAATGTCAGAAGTAATTGCAATTTGTTGGACATCAGCAACAGTAGGAGCAAGAGAAGCAACTTGTGCATACGATATTTTTGGCATAGCGAGAGGTGGAGCTGATAATGGAAAAGAAGCAGACATAGACAAATTTGCCGAAGAAGAAAGAATAGGAGGAGGAGCACCCGTGTCCATGTCGTCAACGTTGTCTTGTTCGATTGAAGGTTGTGTTGGTGTCAAGTCAGTTTTCTGTTTGCTTCGAAGGGTCATATGTTTCTTTTTTCGCTTTGGTGAAGGAATTGACTCATCAATATATTTGAATTCATTGAAAAGAGTTTGATATTTTAAAAATTTATCTGTAAGTGAAGAAAGTTCTCTACTTATTTCCGAGAAACCTTGCTTCGTTTGCTTAAAAAGTTTATAGAAGTTTATGTTAGCCAACCTACACTTCTCAAAAGACCAACGCAACATTTTACCTTCATCAATGGCATCTGCCACTCGACCTGACACTCCTACACACTTGATGTCAACAATATTGTCACATAACCAACATGACAAAAATCGTTCATTTTCACCTTTAATGAAGCAGCCAGGCTTAGCACAAACCCTTTTTTTATTAATTTTTTTTTTTTTTAATATAACAATTTATTTAATTTAAACAAAGAAAAAGAAAACAATAAAGTAAAAAGAAATAAAAAAAATAGTGGCAAAAGTTTAAAAACAAAGAGATAAAAACTCTGAGACACCCTGTAGAAATGCTTAAGCCTACAGGTATGCAACGCGTTCTACTTAACTCAAGAGATGCTTAGAAATAAAATAGTGCAATGTCAAAAAAAAAGAGAACAACAAGAACAGAATTGAAAGAATAAAAATAAAGCACAATAATGTTGGTATGTTTTTGTTTTTGTTGATTTTCTTGTTTCCACTGCTTATAAAAATAAGCACCAGTGTCAAGCACTTAAAACTTATGCACTTATATACACAATTTTAAACGCGGAAATTATTGCAATTCGCGGAAACTGTGCACAATTATTAAAGGCACAGAAACACTCAATTGTATTAACGAATTAAAAGACCGAAATACGTTTAAAAACCGTGTATTAAATATCAGAAATTATAAATTGAAAAATAATTAAAACACGAGCAGAAATTTTTGATGTTGAAAGTTCGACGGAGTTGCCAGACGATGAGAGTTTTAAGAAAGAAAGATGTGAGACTGATTAGTCTAAGGTCTTTTGGGTTGACATGTGATCTTTCCTGCCTTAGGTATGAACACTACCTTCACGTATCTCCATCGTGTTGGGATGTGACTCAGGTCAACACAGCTTTGGTAGATCATCAAATGGTTTATGATGTCGTAAGTTTCTTGACTTTCGATTGGGGCTATACCCCCAATCTGGTGTAAAGTCTGGTCCTGGTGACTTGAACGGCTTGAAGCTTTCTATTGCCCATTTAAGCTTTGATTTTGTTAAAATGTTTAAGAAGTCAACAGAGGGTAGATGCTCTTCTTGTGTTGGAACATTCCCTATCTTTGAACAGCCAGAGAAGTGAGATTCTACTAATATATTTGGTGATTCTTCACTGCTGGTAGCTCATGCTCCGTCTTATTTTTTAATTAAGTTCGAGATTGGAGGGCTGGTTACGAGAATTTTCCTAAATCTCGACGCCTCAGAGGTTTGTGATATTTCTTTACAGAAGGTCCTCCAATATCGTCGTTGTGCTTTTCGTAATTTTTTCTTATATTCTTTAAGAGCCATTTTATTGATTAACCACGCATCGGTGGATCCTTGCTTCGGAGCCCTTCTAGCTTAGTGTCCCACCACGGGGCTTTTTCTTTCAGTGGACACGCGGTGTCAAGAACTTTATTCATTCATGCAGTAAGATTGTCTACTATATCGTCTAAGGATTTTTTGCAGGTAGGAGGACATGGTGGTCCATTACTGAGATCTTTTTTTACTTTATCTAAGTAAAGACACCAGTTAACTTGTTCGAGATTACGGAAACTGCGTGATCTCAGAGCATAAGCATCTATGTCAAAAAGAATATACTTATGATCTAGAAAGGAGTGCTCTCTTGAAACTCTCCAATTCTTTATCCTATTTGATATTTGGTCGAGGCAAGAGTAATATCGATGACTTCCTGCCTGTTACTAATAATAAATTTAGGTTCATTACCAGTATTACTTATAATAAGGTTTGTAGTAAGAATGTAATCGAAAAAAGACTCACCCCGTTTGTTGGTGTCTGAGCTTCTTCAGATCATCGCACCTTAAAATAATAAGGTCTCTATCTTATGCTGTCGCTGCGGAGACCAGGTCTATAAATCTGGGTTCAGGAAGGAATTCGTGATCGTGTGCCATGTACGCTGATGTGACCGAAATTAGAGAAAGCTAAAGCCCTGAAATTATTTTTTATAAGAATACACGCCCTTGGTTTACCTCGTGATCTGATATTAACAAGCGTTTATGTTGGAGTCTTGAGTCCGCATACCAAGCCGCAGACTGCCCACGGCTTCTGGACGATGTCTTCTCCGTCTTTGGTTGGAAGAAGAATGAGACTGGCGGACGCACCCTTTGAGTGGTGGAGGTTATCTGTGGTACTCTCAGCATCAAGGCTGATAGTAGACAGACTGACCTCCACGACGGTGATGTCAGATTTATCGTCAGATTAAAGGAGTTCATCCTCTAAGGAGGAAAACCGAAGGGACTGCGCCAGTTCCGTATCGGGGCTAGCGTCGTCTGGTACAGAGGAGCAGGATTGAGGAGATGGAACGTTCTTAATTGGTGCGGAAGCCTGCTCTTTCTCCAATAACGCCTCATCGTTTTTGAACACTCTCATCACGATGGAGATGAAATCATAGTCTACCACATAAATTTTGGATGACAAAATAGCCAGGGATTCTTGTTTGATAACAAAAGTTGCTGATCTTAAGTCCCCCTTTGGCTCTTCAACCCTTGTCACCTTACAGTTCCTGTTGGTAGATCATGATTTCCCAACCGAATCAACTCCAGGATTGTTTGGGGTCGGAAGGTTCGGCAGGGATCCGGGAACGCGCTCTTAGCCGGTTAGGGATCTGATCCCCGTCAACAACCTCGAGTTTGGCGCCCGGCCATACCTCTCACCTATCGTGTAGATCGCGATCTTATAGTGATCAACTGATCTCTGGTCGGCACAGGCAATCAGCTTCACATGGCCCTGATGCCATCTACTGTCACGACAAGGAAGGCTCTTACCGGGGAACTCCTTCATTAAAGGAATGAAGATAGTAGCCATTCTGACTACTATCTTCCTCCATTTTTCAGGCGAAATTCTGCCGTCCGGATCGCTTTTGTCGATCACTGATGAGCCCAGCTTATATTTCCCAGACTGCCCACGGCTTATAGATGATGTCTTCTCCGTCTTTGGTTGGACGAAGAACGAGACTGGCGGACGCACCCTTTGAGTGGTGGAGGTTAATCTGTGCTACTCTCAGCATCAAGGCTGATAGTAGACAGACTGACCTCCACGACGGTGATGTCAGATTCCTCGTCAGATTTAAGGAGTTCATCCTCTAAGGAGGAAAACCGAAGTGACTGCGCCAGTTCCGTATCGGGGCTAGCGTCGTCTGGTACAGAGGAGCAGGATTGAGGAGATGGAACGTTCTTAATTGGTGCGGAAGTCTGCTCTTTCTCCAATAACGCCTCATCTTTTTTGAACACCCTCATCTCGATGGAGATGAAACCATAGTCTACCACATAAATTTTGGATGACAAGATAGCCAGGGACTCTTGTTTGATAACAAAAGTTGCTGATCTTAAGTCCCCCTTGTAACGAGTGTTTTTGTTTCGAAGGCTGAGGTATGCTCAGCCGCTCCAGGGTCCGTTCAAGGGATCTCGCAACCCTTGGGCAAAAGTAAATTTTTCTTAATCAGAAATTAAATAGATTAATTAATCGCAGAATTAGTCACGGTTGACGTTAAGGTCAACACAATCACTAAACCTCAAAGGTTTTAGCTCAGCACGATTAATAATCTATTGTGTTTTTTTATTTTTATTTTATTTAATTAATTTTTTTTTTTATATAAAATATGTATTACAAACTTAGTGAATACCTAAAATTAGTTCATATGCGGTATAAACATTAGTGACAAAGTGCGCACGGTGGCAGAGGGCCAACTGATTCAGGAGTACTTAGTATATACTTAAAATTAATTCATATACGGTATAAACATTAGTGGCAAAGTGCTCACGGTGGCAGAGGACCAAACTGATTCAGGTGGTAGACGGCAGAAGGCCAACTGCAAGACAGGCCCTCACAACGCAGACCTACTTAAAATACGGTGGGTTACTGAACCCGAAAAGCCGAAGCTTAAGTTTGATCGGAGTCGAAAAGCCGGAGCTTGAGTGTGACCGGAGACGAAAAGCCGGAGCTTGAGTTTGACCGGAGTCGAAAAGCCGGAGCTTGAGTTTGACAGGAGTCGAAAAGCCGGAGCTTGAGGGTTAGGTGGCTTGATTACAGAAATCTGTAATCAACTTAATTCCCTGGCTTTATCACCACCCGAAAGTTGACCTACAATTAAAATATTAATTGAAATCAACTGGGATGTCAAGCGAACTCAACATGCCTATACCAACATTTTGCGCACTACTTATTCAATGTTCACTGCTAACTGCATGTGAATCATATCATTGTTAGCATGTCAACAAGTGCTACAATGCAACGTTGCTATAAATAGCCCGGCTGCTTACATTGCTGCTAATGCTGCTAAACGAGTTCTGTGTGTATGTGTGCTGCACTGTGTTTGATACATTAAGCAGCCTTCACTGCGGTTAGTACTTAGATGGGGGACCACATTGGATCCTCCATCCGCATTATTATTATTATTTTTTTTTTTTTTTTTTTTTTTTTTATATTCTACTCTACTTCATTTATTAATTCTTCTGTTTCTTTTTCTTTTTATTTATTCATAAGTATTTTTTAAGTTTAAATTAAATGTTTGGCTTTGGCGATTCCATGGTTAGCCAAAGCATGCAGTTGTTGGTGTTGTTAAACAATTCGGCAGCTGCATGACTATTAAAGCGTCGCATGGAAATGCCGTCGGCATTTTAAACTACTTTTGTTTTTTTTTTTCTTACATTATAGGAATCTATATATTTTTATTTTAATATTTATTTGTAACGACTTCAGTCGTTACACCCTTTGGCTCTTCAACCCTTGTCACCTTACAGTTCCTGTTGGTAGATCATGATTTCCCAACCGAATCAACTCCAGGATTGTTTGGGGTCGGAAGGTTCGGCAGGGATCCGGGAACGCGCTCTTAGCCGGTTAGGGATCCCTATCATCAACCTCGAGTTTGGCACCCGGCCATACCTCACCTATCGTGTAGATCGCGGTCTTATAGTGATCAACTGATCTTTGGTCGGCACAGGCGATCAGCTTCACATGGCCCTGATGCCATCTACTGTCACGACAAGAAAGGCCCTTACCGGGGAACTCCTTCATTAAAGGAATGAAGATAGTAGCAATTTTGACTACTATCATCCTCCATTTTTCAGGCGAAATTCTGCCGTCCGGATCGCTTTTGTCGATCACTGATGAGCCCAGCTTATATTTCCCTGAAAAGCTTAATGGCTGTGTTGCCACAAACTTTTTTAGCCACTGGCTGAGGTGGCTTAGGAGGAGCTTTCGCTTCTCCTAAGATGCCCACCGCCCACGTCATAGACGACTTCTGTTGCACGGTACGCTGGTTTTCGGGTTCGCGTGAAACGCGGTCCCTTACTCGCATCGCAGATTTACGTGCAGCTTGGTTCGTCTGATCGATGGGTGGCGCAGATTTAGCCGGGGCTGGTTAAATTATATTTATATTTATAATTAAGTTTAATTTATAAAAATTTGAAAATTTATCAAATAAGAAATCAAGCTCTTTTTTATAAAAATTGTTCATATTTGTTCATATATGCTTACTTTATTGTTATTTGTTAATGAAAAGTTTTCGCCTGTGGCGCTACTATATTTTGCAACTAAAAAAGTTAAAATAATAGTTACTTAATTCTTTTTAAACCAAAACACGTCGCATTTTTCTACAATAAAAACAAAAATTTTTCAAATTTATATTGGGGATTTTGTCCGTTTCTTTGGCTGTTATAACCCCCAATATTATTGGGAGTATGTCACAAATGTTTTGGGTTTTATAACCTCTTGCAGGCGTGATCATAATCCCCAAAATCGCTTTGGGATGAACTCAAATTTAGCAGACATAATCCCCAAATAAATGTTTGGGATTATGTCCTTGGGGGTTATGTCACGGCAACAAGACTTCACTCTGAAATTAAAAAACACCGTGAACTTTTACATAAAACCCAAGAAAGGATTTCCACTGGGATTGATTTTACTTTATTCAAGTTTAAAGTTAAACAAAAATTTTAATTAAAAATATTTTAGACAAAACTTACCAATAAATTTAACCATTAAGGAGGGACATAACATTCGCGGCAGAGAAAACAGGCCTTGTTTTAAAAATTCATAACTCAGTCAAAAACTAACATTTTTCCAAAATTTTTATTATTGTAGGGAATTGAACAAGTTAAAAGAAAAAAAATTAAAAAAATATATTTTTCACTCCAACATGGTTTTATAGAGCTCCAAACTGGCGGCAGAGAAAAAAGGGGCCTCGTGGTTGCAGCGCTGGGAGTCGCAAAAATTGTCCGATCTGGAAAAAAAATTACTTTTTTAAATCTTAACAAAATTTTTTTTCAATTAAAAAAAAAGTTAAAAAAAAACAAAAAAAAAAATTTCATCAAAAATGAACCCGCTAGTGCCGCAACCAGTACGAAAAACATGGTTTCGAAATAAACGCGTTCAAAGTTTGTGAACAAGGAAAAATCCAAGCAAAAATGAAAATGCGCTCTCACTAATCCGGCTGTAACTTTTGAACCCGTAGGAATTTTTCCATGAAATTTGTTTTCTTAGAATCTTAGGATACACTGGTTTACAGCCAATATATACTTTGAATGCCACTATCCTTTTCTCATGTAAAATCGGTCGCTAATTCCGAAAAAAAAATTATTTTTTTTTTCTGTCACTCCGTTTTCGAGATATTGCCACTGTAGGGTTTTCAACGAAAAAAAAAGTTGGTTCCACTTAATTGCATATATCTCCAGAACCAACAACAGTAATCAAACAAATGATATATCAAATAAAAGCTAATAAAATTTCTTACAAACAATACAAACACCATTTTTTGGTCGAGTTGTTAGTTTTGGCGGAATAAATTCAAATTTCGGGGATTTTCTTTATTTTTCAGAAAAATTTCCAAAAAAAGACAAAATAGTTGCAAATTTCATTAAGAAATAAAAATATTTTATTACTTTTGATATTTTTTGCTAAAAGCCTTTATTTTTCCAAAAAAAAATAAGCTATTGTTGAAGAAAATCTATTGAGAAATGAAAGAGTTGTGTTTAATGGAACGAAATCACCCAAATTGTGTGATTATCAATTTATGCATTTGGACTTATTTTATTGCCATAAAAAAAAAAAATGAGAACTAAAGGTTGTTGTAATAAAATCATATATTCTTCATTTTTATTGTTCTTTTAATAATTAGCATTATTTTTACATTATTTAAATTGTATATAATTATTATTAATAATTTTTTTGTTGCATTAAATCATTTATATTGTTATTTACATTGTAAATAATTTTTATTTATCATTCAGAAATTCAAAATGATTAGAATTCTTGTTATGTCGTTTATTTAATTCGGGATCGGTTTCTCTGATGAGAAACCAACAATAGTCGCCCATCATTCCTTCGTCCCAAAATCCTTGGTACCGATTCTCAATTGCTTTCATCTGTTGGTGGAATCTTCTCGTATGCAACAATTCAACTTTTTGAGACTCAATGTTAAGGTGACATACTTCAGAAATCGTGAAAAACCGTTTGCTGTACACTTTACAAAGAATGACATTATCTGCTATTGCGTAGTCATTCCTGGCTTATTTAATACCTTCGGTCAGCCGTACATTCCCAAAGAGTGGCGTTTGTTTATTGATCGCAGTATTAAATATGTATAACACGACTGGAAAATATGTTCTGATATCGAAGTCGTTGGTACACCACGTCGTTGGTAAACCCCTATTACAAAAAGGACTGGGCAGAAAGAATTGAGTCGAAAGTTGGAGAGAGCAACGTCAAAAACGTTCTACTAGTCAAAAAGAAAACATAATTCTCCCACCGCTGCACATCAAACTTGGACTTATGAAAAACTTTGTCAAGGCGTTAGACAAAGAAAGCGAAGCATTCACATATTTGAAAACGATTTTTCCAAATCTTTCTGATGCCAAGATAAAAGAAGGTGTCTTCGTTGGATCGCAAATATAAAGGTGTTAAGCGATCTTCAATTCGCAGAACTATTGTCACCAGTTGAGGCAGCGGCGTGGGATTCTTTTAGGACGACTGTTTCTAGCTTCCTCGGGAACAATTAAAGTGAATCTTACGAGAAAATAGTCAACGAGTTGCTCAAGAACTATAAAAAATGGGCGTAAATATGTCTCTGAAAATTCACTTTCTGCACTCCCATTTGAATTTTTTTCCGAAGAATCTCGGTGACGAGAGCGACGAGCATGGGGAAAGATTCCACCAACAGATGAAAGCAATTGAGAATCGGTACCAAGGATTTTGGGACGAAGGAATGATGGGCGACTAATGTTGGTTTCTCATCAGAGAAACCGATCCCGAATTAAATAAACGACATAACAAGAATTCTAATCATTTTGAATTTCTGAATGATAAATAAAAATTATTTACAATGTAAATAACAATATAAATGATTTAATGCAACAATAAAAATTATTAATAATAATTATATACAATTTAAATAATGTAAAAATAATGCTAATTATTAAAAGAACAATAAAAATGAAGAATATATGATTTTATTACAACAACCTTTAGTTCTCATTTTTTTTTTATGGCAATAAAATAAGTCCAAATGCATAAATTGATAATCACACAATTTGGGTGATTTCGTTCCATTAAACACACTCTTTCATTTCTCAATAGATTTTCTTCAACAATAGCTTATTTTTTTTTGGAAAAATAAAGGCTTTTAGTAAAAAATATCAAAAGTAATAAAATATTTTTATTTCTTAATGAAATTTGCAACTATTTTGTCTTTTTTTGGAAATTTTTCTGAAAAATAAAGAAAATCCCCGAAATTTGAATTTATTCCGCCAAAACTAACAACTCGACCAAAAAATGGTGTTTGCATTGTTTGTAAGAAATTTTATTAGCTTTTATTTGATATATCATTTGTTTGATTAGTGTTGTTGGTTCTGGAGATATATGCAATTAAGTGGAACCAACTTTTTTTTTTCGTTGAAAACCCTACAGTGGCAATATCTCGAAAACGGAGTGACAGAAAAAAAAAATAATTTTTTTTTCGGAATTAGCGACCGATTTTACATGAGAAAAGGATAGTGGCATTCAAAGTACAAACAACTTTTCGTTATTTGAAAACCAGTGATATTTACTAAAATACAAATTTATAAAATTTTGGCGGATTTAAAAAACGGCCAATGTCATGTCCCCCGTTAAGCAGTAGTTTTTGTACAAGATCAATCAAGTATTTTTTAGACCAAAATAGCAAAGAACGTTTTCTTATTTACAAAAATTAACAAAAAACCAAATATGTTGGATTTTCTGCTTATATATGCATTATCGGAAAGAGAGAATACGACAATAAAGACCATAACATTAATGTATATGGGGCATTCCACGCAAAGTGGTATATTTTAGCAAAAAAAAAAGCATAATTTCTAATTTTTAACAACAGAGCAGTGAACCTACATGAGTTAAGTCCCTTATGGCACAATATCTTTTTTCTGGCTCATCACTGCAATGATAAATATATATATATATACTTCTGATATCGTCAAAGAGATCAATGCTAAAAATTAACTCAAAGTTTTTCTCAATTTTGTCTTTCATATACGTAAATAATTGTTATGTAATTGATTTTATTCAATACCGCATGTTTGTTTCAAGAAATGATTGAGCTGCAAACTTTGAACTGAATATGTTGAAATATTGTAGCTCCGTGGAAATGGAAAATAAAAAGAAGGAAGGATTAATAATTTTGAAGTGTTTCTTTATTTTGAGATTTTGATCTTACCGTGGTTGTGGTTTAACAAAAAGTGAGCGTTTTAGTCTTAAGCACAATCGAATTAACCTTACTTAGAATACATACAAATCAAATCTTACAACTAAAAGAGCGGCAGATAATTTGTGGATCCCAATTCGGCTCTAAGGGTTGCCATCTAGGAAGGAACTCGATCTAAGCTGGATTTTACATTTCGCATAAACATCGCCGCCCGCCTTGCAGTATGGCTGCAATAAAAGTTATCGGAAGATCAACTTGAAAGAAAACAAAGTTGGATTAAAACAGTTCATATGGATTGTAATTTTAAATTCATAAACAATAATGGATTAAGTTAAAGATAGGATAAAGTGAAAAATTTAAGGAATATAACTCATAATTTCATTTAGTCTATGATAATATACATTTGGTTATATATAAAACCAAATGCAGAATTGGAACTTATAGAATATACTAAAATATCGTTTAGATAGCGCAGGAGCCAGATAAAATCCATCCGAAGACGGTGTTTTGCGCTAACGGAAGGCCATTTGTGCTGGGCATCAAACCAGGTAGGATGATCTTCGCATACAAATCAGCACCTAGAATAATTGATAAATGTGCTGACTTGTAAAATTTGGGATCGGCAAGTACGACATTCTGGAATTTCTCCTTTATTGATTCCTCGATGGATTTCGAAGGAGTTCGCATGGTTATGCGATGATCAACACTAGCGCTTGCTTCTATTTTAAAGCTTGGATCATATGGAGATCGTATAATGATGGAGCACATTTCTTGGTCGCCAACAGAAGTGGTAGGAAGCCTCAATTTCTTGGCAAGTTCGGATGAAATGCGACTCAGTGGCCGACATGGATCCAATAACGATCGTGCGAAGATTCGTTTTCCGTGAACTTCGAGCTGCACTACAGCCGAAGGGAGTAACGTAACGATGTGTTGGGAAATAATGGATGCGATGGATGGGCGTGGTGGAGTTCCATCATTCAAAACAACAGATCGAGGATTTCGCAGGCGGTCGTGCATATGTAGAAGTGTGTGATGATCCCCTTTGCAGTAGTGACAACCGGTGTTGCTGCGGCATGATCCGCTGGAATGCTTAAGAGCCAAGCAATTGGAGCAGTACTTATGGAGAAGTACAATGCGCATTCTCTTTTCGGTGTTCATCGCTAGGAATACGGTACAGAAACGGAGCGCATGGTTTTCGTCACAGATACGGCAAGGAAATGTCTTTCTGTTGGATTGACGTACCAGGCTTTGATTTTTGGAGTGATGAGTCTTGGAGATTTGACTACGGTTTCGTTTACCCTTGGATTCAGTAACCATATTGTCTAAAAAAGTAAGAGAAATATGTTGATATGAAAAACGATAAATGGAAAAGACAAATACATGAAAAAATTGGAGGAAGTAAGACGTGTTAGTTAACGGGAAGAGTGACAAGTTTGACTATAGGCCGTGTAATAGTGCCGCGTTCCGTTAATACATCAGCAACTCGAACTCGTTTATCGTTACCATAATAAGTTTTGGTAACACGACCCAGTCGCCATTCGTTGGGAGGTAGATTTTCGTCTTTTATGACTACTATAACATTTTCCTGCAGATTAGGTTCAGGAGTTTTCCATTTGTTTCTTTTTTGGAGCTCTTTTAGGTATTCGTGTTTCCATCGAGCACAAAAATTCTGATGAAGAGCCTTGAGTCTTTGCCATCGGTTGATAATAGAAATCGGTTGTTCTGGAATATCGGGCTCTAATGGAGCTAAAATTGGAGTTCCAATTAGGAAATGACCTGGAGTTAAAGACGAAAAATCAGATGGATTTTCGGACATCGGAGATAGAGGTCGAGAGTTTAAACATGCCTCGATTTTGGAAAGAAGTGTGGAGAACTCCTCAAAGGTATATTTAAAAGAACCTGCTATTTTTCGAAAGTGCGTTTTGAAACTTTTAACGCCAGCCTCCCATAAGCCCCCCATGTGGGGACCACCAGGCGGAATAAAATGCCATGAAATGTTTTGCTGGCTATAAGTAGAGATAACTGCTTCACGAGTAGCTCGGTTGAAGTCAGTCGTTAACGCCTTTGACGCACCCACAAAATTTGTTCCGTTGTCAGAATAGACATGGAGTGGACATCCACGTCTAGATGCAAATCTATTAAAGGCAGCTAGGAATGACGGAGTAGATAGACTCGATGTGGCCTCAAGATGTATTGCTTTCGTTGAGAAACATACGAAAACACATACGTATCCTTTGGTAATAAGGCAAGCTCTACCAGTATAATTTTTAATTTCAAATGGGCCAGCAAAATCCATCCCTGTGTGAGCAAATGGCCTCGATAATACTGTTCGTTCGGGTGGCAAGGAAGCCATCAATTGGCTTTGGACCTTTTTTTTATAAATAACACATATTTTGCATTTATGAATTGTTGTCTTTATGATATTTTTAACTATAGGAATCCAAAATTGCAGTCGAATGAGTCTCAGAACAAGTTGATTGCCTCCATGGAGGGAGATCTGATGAGTGAACTGAACAAGAATGCGTGATAAATTACAATTATATGGAAGTATAATGGGATGTCGTTCATCGTAAGATAACGTTGGGGAGGAAACAAGTCGACCGCAAACTCTTAGTAAGCTGGAATCATCGACAAATGGATTAAGACTTAAAATGCTGCTGGAAGCGGATAGCGGCTGCTTTTTAACAAGATTAAGGTATTCATCAGAATATGCATTTTTCTGGGCAAGAATTATAAGTCGCGTTTTAACGTGGCGAACCTCTCGAGAAGTCACGAGAATAGAATTTTCTTTGAAATTAAACGAATGCTTTGGATGCGTATGGTGAAAAAATCTGAAAATATATGCAATAACTCTTAAGGCCTTTGGAAATGTAGAAAACCGTTCGGTTATGTCTTCAAAATTTTGGAAAAAGGCGAAATTAGATTTAATTGGTTTCATTTCAAGCTCGGTTTCTGAGGAATCATCGTGATTCTTGCTTGGCCACTGATTAGAAGAATGTTGAAGCCAATTAGGGCCATGCCACCACAGATCGTTACTAACGAGATCCTGTGGAAGTACCCCACGACTAGCTAAATCAGCTGGGTTTGAAGCGGAATCAACGTGAAACCAATTGCTTGAACCGACGCCTTGAACAATCTTAGACACTCTATTTGCCACAAAAGTTACCCAATGACATGGAGGCTTTTGCAGCCATGCTAGCACAATAGTGGAATCTGTCCAAAAGAACATATTACACCTTTTAACTTCGAGCTTAGTTAAAAGATGATCAACCATATCAGACAAGAGAGTTGCACCGCATAATTCAAGTCTTGGGAGGGAAATGGTTTTCACGGGCGCTACTTTGGTCTTGGCAGCCAGTAAATGAGTGGAAACTCTAGAACCGTGAACTATTCGAACATAAATAGCTGCCGCGTAGGCTTTTTCTGATGCATCGCAAAACGAATGGAGTTGGATATCACATTCAGGAGAATACTCTATCCACCTAGGAATTTGTATATGATTTATAATTTTATAGTTAGTGACAAAGGAGTGCCACTTCTTAAGGCAGTTTTCAGATATAACCTCATCCCAATCGATTTTTTCAAGCCATATCTGCTGCATTAACATCTTTGCGTAAACGATGCATGGAGCTAACCAGCCAGCAGGATCGAATAACTTCGCGATTTCAGATAATACTTCTCGTTTAGTAAAGATATCCTTGTATGGAATGGGCTTAGTGATAAAATAAAAAGAGTCTGAATGAGCATTCCAACGAATGCCTAAAGTTTTTACGTGACTTGTGTCATCAAGTTGTAGAAAGTCTTCTTTGAGAAGGTCATTTCGAGGAAGTCCTTTAAGAAGCTGTTTGGAATTTGATGTCCATTTTCTTAATGAGAATCCAGCAGAATTCAATGCCGCAATAAGCTCATCCCGAGCTTGAACTGCGGTTTGAAGATCATGAGACCCTGCTAGGGCATCATCGACATACATGTTATGTCTTAGGATATTACTTGCGTGCGGATATTGCTCTTTGACATCATCTGCCAACTGTAGAAGGGTGCGAATAGCAAGATAAGGTGCGCAATTTACCCCAAAAGTTACTGTTTGTAACTCATAATCTTGTATTTCATTTTTTGGATTATCACGATATAAAATACGCTGAAGAGATGTTTGAGAGGGATCTATTAGGATCTGGCGGTACATTTTTTCAATATCAGCATTGAACACGAACTGATAAAAACGCCATTTTAGAATTAAAAGTGTTAAGTCCGTTTGGAGAACTGGACCGGTGTGAAGGATATCATTGAGACTATTACCATTTGATGATGGATTGGAAGCATTGAACACAACACGAACTTTAGTAGTTGTGCTATCTGGCTTAATAACAGCGTGATGTGGAAGGTAATAGTGATTTGGAATGTATGAATTCTTTGGAGAAGCGACCATTTTCATGTGGTTAAACGTTAAATATTCTCGTAGAACACTGTCGTACTCAGCTTTGAATTCTAAATTTTTGCAAAGTCGCGCTTCATTTCCAAGAAATTGTGATTTTGCACTGGGTCTGGAAAACCCTAGTTTTGACGAATCCTGGAGTCCGTTTTTTAATGGAAGAGAAACTACATATCGACCATCGTCTCTTCTCTTCGTAGTTTGAATATAGTTTTCTTCACAAAAACGATCAGATTCCGTCATATAGTGTTTTTGTGGAAGATCCTCTACCTCCCAAAAACGAGAAATTTGCTTGTCGAGTGCGACTTCGCTGAAATAGGAAACAACTGCAGAGGGAGCTGCAGTTATCTTATCGGACAATGGACCGGACAAAATCCATCCAAAAATGGTTTCTTGGGCCAATAATGACCCCCAAATTCTATTTTTAACACCATCAAGAATGATGGATGGGAAGAGATCACAGCCTATTAAAAGATCAACTTGTGAACTTTTGAAAAAATTAGCATCAGCTAGTCGTATATTTGGAATCTGTGATAAAATTGATGAGTCTATAGAACATGTCGGCAGATTTCCTGTGAGTTGCGGAAGAACAAGAGCTGATGCCTCTATTTTAATTTCAGGATTAATAGGAGAGCTCAGAATGAAGGAACATGATTTTTGTATTTTACAGGAAATTACCTGGTTAAGTCCAGAAACTTGAGCATTTATTGTGGAACATGGAAGTTTTAGGAGCTTGAATAGGCGGTCAGAAATGAATGTTCCTTCTGATCCAGAATCCAAGAGGGCCCTTGCAGTGAAAGTTGTACCTAGATGGCAAATATGTACCATAGCTGTACCTAAGAGAATACCCTTTGAATTGGATGCGAAGCAGGACTGAATGTTTTGGATATGACTTGAATCGTCAGTGGACTGTACTTGTGTTAGATGAGAGCGTTGAAAAGTTTGACTTGAGCTTGGTTGCTCGTATATCGCTTGTGGAGTTAAATTAGATCGAATTGGAGTAAAAGAGCTGGAAGTGTTGGAAGATACATCATTATGTAATAATGTATTGTGTCTTTTGTTGCAAGTGTAGCAATTATGAGTACTCTTGCAGTTTTTTATGGAATGAGCACGAGCCAAGCAATTTAGGCAAAGTCCATGTTTTTTGACTACTGTCATTCTTTCAGAAGGGTTCATTTGAAGAAAACGTGGACATTGACGGATTGTATGGTGCTCGTTTGGACATATTTTGCAAGTTGGAATTGCAACATTTGTATGGTAAGTATTTACCTTTCTAATTCCAGGAGTTCGTGAATTGGAAGGAAATTTGTTTGAACCTGGGGACTTGGAACTAGTAGAAGAGCGGATGTCCGCTACAGTTTCAAGTGTCTGATACCGATTTGTAAGGAATGAATCTAAATTTTTCCAAACAGGTATATCTGTTTTGTTTTGAATTGATTGCTCCCAAAGAGCCAATGTTGCATCAGGAAGACGGGAAGAGCACTTGAATACGAAAATCGCATCCCAGTTATCGATAGCAATATCGTACAATTGGAGGGCAGAAATACAACTGTTAATGTCCCTTTGGAGTTTTTTTATCGCAGTCCCCGACTCTGAGGATACAGCGGGGAGATTAAACAGGATGCGCAATTGGCTGTTCACCAAAATTCGCTTGTTTTCAAAGCGATCCTTTAGATTGTTCCACGCTATGAAAAATCCATCGTTGGTGAGTGGAGTTTTTTTGACTATGTCACGAGCCTCACCTCGAGTTTTCTGATTAAGGTGGAATAATTTTTCCACCGGACTTAATCGAGAATTATTTATGTATATCGCTTGGAACATGTCTCGAAATGTTGGCCATGATAAATAATCTCCGCTGAAAATTTCCGTGTCGCAAGGTGGAAGGTGGAAATTGCTGCTTGGAACTGGAACTTAATTACTTCTTTGATGAGTGAATGATGTATCAACACGTAATGTTAACTGCTCATTGTACTCGCCGATTTTTGAAACACAACGTACATATGTTTCGTAGGAATTACGGTAGCGAGCCTTCATTGTTTCCAGATCGGCGCCTTCATCATCGCTCTGGTCATCCACAACTTCCTTCATACAAGCTTCGTATGCCGTTTTTACTTTCGTCCAAATCGATCTCATTTCCTCCCGATGCACTTCTAAAGAATGACGTGAGAAGGCTGCTACTGGTAGTGAATTGAAATCAGCTTCGAATTCGACGAGAGCATCGGTTAAACGTATAAAAAAACCGAGGGATGCCATTGTAGAAAATCAGTGGAGTGACGAAAGAAGTAGTGCAGGTGGAAACAAATACAATAGTATGGAGTTAGGAATGAAAGTACTGAAAACAGCCAAATTTTTTTTAAAAAAGGTCTATATTAAAGATTCTCCAGAACCAAAATTAGAAATGGGACTAGTTGGCTTAGAAATGAACCGGAGAAGGAGAATCGATTGTAAAAACGATATAGAATCTTGGCGAAGAAATGGAAGAAATGAAATTAGAAATGGATCTAGAAATTCAAATTAACCAATCGATATTAAAATGTATCGAAGACGAACGAGAGGAGTATGGAATGTAACTGGCGATAGTAAAAAAAAACAAGTTACGCCCAAATTGGATTTGGATGTTCAGCTGAAGAGTCTTGAACTCACGAATTCAATGCGAGAGTACTAATTTATGAATTATAATTCGCAATGGAATGCAATGAATTTAAAAAGTTTAAGTTTGAAAACTAAAAAAAAAAACCAAACAGGAAATCAGCAAAAGTGTTGAAATTATTGAAAAGAGTGTAAACTGAGTAGTTATACAATATAACTCAGAATATTATTTTAATTTATTCGATAAATTAATTTTGCTTCACGAATTAAATTTGTCTTAAAACACAATGTTTGAATTTGTGATGTTGTTCTTTTCTTTTTTTTTTTTTATTTTAGGACAGAACCTAAACAATCAAAAAATTGATTTAATCGTCACGCAAAATTTTAATTTGAATTAAAAGGCTGGAATTCTGAAATGTTGGAAAATTAAAAATTATTTGCTGGATTACTGGTACACCTAGGAAGCTGAAACACTATAAAGAATTAATGGAAATGTAATTCAATAAATTAATGAAGTGATAACAATTCGTCTATCAAATCAAAAATGTAAACATAATATTCTGATAGATTTTTTTTTTTTTTTGTTTAAATGACCATATATATAATAAGTAAATTCAAAGATGAAGCTATGCAATGTTGCTGAATTTATGCGCGAGAACGTTGCTTGGAATTTTAATTTATTGTATATAAAGCTTCTAAATGGATATGTTGATAGCTTTCAAATAGTTATTAGCAATGTTGATGGCTTTTCAAATAATTATTAACAATGTTGATAGGTCTCAAAAAGGGCTAAAACAAATTTTAAGGCTTTATGTTGCGAAGTGCAGGTTGTAGTGTTGATTTTCAAGTTTGTGTCTTAAGTCTAAAACACTACTCGGGGTATATGGAGGAAATGTTGCAGAAATGTTGACTTAAGCTTAGCTTGAAGATATGGAAATATTGCTGAGAAAGACTCAAGTTTGTGTATTAAGTCTTACACACGGCTCGGAGTATGTGGAGGAAATGTTGCAGAAATGTTGACTTAAGCTTAGCTTGAAGATATGGAAATGTTGCTGAGAAAGACTCAAGTTTGTGTCTTAAGTCTTACACACTGCTCGGAGTATGTGGAAGAAATGTTGCAGAAATGTTGGCTTAAGCTTAGCTTTAAGATGTGGAAATGTGTCTGAGTAAAAATCCAAGTTTGTGTCTTAAGTCTTAATATATGGAACTGTTGCTGAGAAAAGACTTAAGTTTGTGTCTTAAGTCTAAAACACTACTCTGGGTTAGGTGGAAGAGATGTTGCAGAAATGTTGCTGAAATGTAAGTTGAAATGTTGCGTATCTTCTCTCTTTAACACGATGCCAACATTTGTTAAGTTTGGAGCAGAGATTGCAACAATGTTGATTAAGATTAGAAACCTCACTTATTTCTTACCAATAAGTGGAGACTTTGTTCTCTTTAAAACGTTTAAACATAAAAGAATGGTAGTATGCGTGTAGAATAGTTCGAAAATGAGAACTTTCGCGGAATTAGATAAAATATTAGCAGAGGTTTGGAACTTTGCTAAAAAATGTGTGCATATGTATGCTTATAGCGGCTTCTATTTAGTTTCACGCTGAGAATTTTAACTTTAAACGTACAGTGGGTACAATTGGAAATATTACGACACAAAATTTTAATGTTTTAAATTGGATGCGATTTTTATATATAATTTTTTAAAAAACGGAATTGAATTCGTAAAAACAGATATATATATATATAAATATATTATGTGTGCATATACATGGATGGATAAATGTATGTTTATATGTGTCACTTAACTGTAGATGCGAGCGGTTTTATATATATTTTTTTTTTTTTTTTTTTTCTATTTGGTTTTAGACAGATTTTTCCAGAAAAAATTCTTGCTTTCAGTAATATATTCTGTCTTGGTTTTTCTTGTGTTTTTTTTTTTTTTTTGTTATAAATAGTTATTTTCAAAAGAATTTAAGAATTTTCGAACTATGTCCACTGTCGTCTTAGCACTTTTTTCTCTTTATTTTTTATATATATTTTATTTTATATTTTTTTTTTTTTTTGCTTCGCTCTACAGTTTCACACACACACACTTTTTCGTATTTTTGCACTTTAAATAATTGCACTTTTCACCTGTTTTATTCCTGTGGACTTTATTGATGAAATAGTGATGAAAAGTTGGAAAAGGTTGGAAATGTTCCTCCTGTTATCCGCTGCTATCCGGTTCGAAGATGGACCAAATGTTTGTTTCAAGAAATGATTGAGCTGCAAACTTTGAACTGAATATGTTGAAATATTGTAGCTCCGTGGAAATGGAAAATAAAAAGAAGGAAGGATTAATAATTTTGAAGTGTTTCTTTATTTTGAGATTTTGATCTTACCGTGGTTGTGGTTTAACAAAAAGTGAGCGTTTTAGTCTTAAGCACAATCGAATTAACCTTACTTAGAATACATACAAATCAAATCTTACAACTAAAAGAGCGGCAGATAATTTGTGGATCCCAATTCGGCTCTAAGGGTTGCCATCTAGGAAGGAACTCGATCTAAGCTGGATTTTACATTTCGCATAAACACCGCATATCGTGTTGTTACTATCACAACCTTCATTTCTCCAAGGAATAGTTTCATTAGAGTAAAATCGATAATATTATAATTGGTAAATCGGTGTCGTGTATGTCACGCTTAAAATATATATATTGTCATCACTAAAGTAAGAGTGAAGGTGGAATTTTTTCACATCACTACTAAACAGACAAAGTGTCAACAATTGTAAAACTACTGAATCTCCAGACTTTTTCATTTTTAATGTATTTAAAATTAACAGTTAATTGTTTATCGCGTACGTCACACAGTTTATGGAAGTTTTTGCGTAAGGACAATGTGGGGAAACAACAAAAGTTGCAGAATAAAGTGCTATCATTCTCGATGAATTTTAAACGCAGATCTAGAAATGGTATTCGTTTTTCATCATCAGTTCGAACTTAGGAGTTATAGGCAAAAATCAGAAAATTTGTCTTTTTTTCAATAATTGCACTATATCTTTTAAATGCGGTGGCGGATTTCGATCGTATTTAAATGTTCATATTTAAAATATATGTTATTTCAATTTGTGAACCCAAAGTTGAATTATCTTTTTTAGTTTGCGAAAAATGTCCCATCAAAGCTGAAAAATATTAAAATTTTAACATATTTTGAGACTGCAACTTTTTATCCTCTCTTAAATTTTCATAATTGTTTTTTATATGGTGAAAAACTAGTTTTAAAAACTTTACAGAAAACTTTTTATCAAAAATATATATTTTTTTCTCAATCTTTGACAGTTGAAGAGATATTTTGAAAAATGTATCAATGTACCAAATAGCTATCCTTGGAACAATATAAGCCAACTAACAGAGTTTTTCTAATAGTGACACGCCCCTTTGTTGAGTCCCACCAACTTTCTTAATCTCGATTTGTAAAAATTCTACCTACACCTTTACCGAATTTCAGTACCCTAGTATGAATACACAGTGTGACGAAAAATGGAAAAATTTTGATTACAAGAACTATTTGTAGAAATTCTCAAAGGTGATCCTTTTGACAGTGCAACGCACCTAGTTTGACCTCTCAATGTCGTCACAATTGTTTTTAATTGATTTTTAAAAATTATGTCTTCGAATGTTGCTGCACCGACATTCAATGACGTTTTGCAGTCATTTTCTTTAGAAGAAATGGAAAACAAAATCCACTTATATTCAGTAGAATTTATGGTAAAATAAGAATGTGCAAAAAGAAATCCGAAAAAAATCCAAACGGAGCGTGGAGCGAAGCCAGTTCTTGTAGTTTTTGTAAATTTCTCAAAAAAATATGTGTTTCTTTTAATTTTATTTCAATAATATGCCAAGAAGGACATTTGTTTTTTCACAAAACTAACCTGCACTATAAAAGACCTTTCGATTGAATCCAATAACATAGACATCGGTTGAGAATTCGCAAAATGCCAGCAATTTTAACGTTTTTTTTTAACCATAAAATACTGATTTTCATAAAAAGCTGCTACCAAACAAAGTGGTCCCATTTACTCAAAAATTAACCGATTTTGGTCATCTTTATCTAGTTGGAAAGACAATATGTAGCAGAAAAGAATTTTGAAAAATAAAATAGTTACTTTGGTACGATTTGTATTATTTTATTTTTGAGCACAGTGCACACTGGAACAGTATGACTTTTTCAAAATATTAATATTGGAATGCATTTAACATTACAGATAGTTGTAAGATTAAGGTAACATCGTAATTTTTTTCAGTAAGTGCCAAGTGGCTGATGAGCTTTGCAGCTTCTCCTGACACATTTGATTTAAGATACCAGATCCTTTGGACCAGTGGCTATTGCTGTTTGTCTGTCATTTGGTGATATAGATTATAAAATTACTGCCATTTCAGATGGACACCGTTGAAATTCGGAATTGTTACCTTTGGTAAGGGTGGTTACTACTAGCCTGAAGCTAATCCGCCTTAATGGACAGTTTGACCAGCTATTGTCTGACCATATCTCCTAATTCATCGACTTTGGTTTGGTCAAAACCTGATGACGCTGGATCTTTCACTTTTTCCAATACTTCATCCTGAAAGCTTTTAAGTTTGTTCCATAATTGATTTATGGTGCTGATATTGATTTTGTAGAATTGGATTGTCTCCTCTTCTTGAGTGGCTGATATTGCATTTAGCAAGCGCCGTAAAGCCGTCATGCGCAATTTTTCGAATCAAACCTTGATGATGATTAGTGAGAGCTGCCGTTGGCAATGTGTTGGGTGTCTCAAGTTGAAGTTCCGGTGTTGTACTAGTCTCTTGATTGGGCCCAGGTTTGTTGATACCAGCATTGAGTTCTGATGCAGCTTGATCTTTCAATCGTATGATTTCATTTTTGAATAGCTCAATGTGTGATTCAACTATTTCACGCGTTTTATCGTACTGCTCTATGAAGTACTCGTGGCTCATTGGCTGGTCGATCTGGCACCTCAGCTTGCTGTCTTGATCTTCATACTCTTCCTAGGACAAATTGAGCCGTCGCAATCGCTCTATGTAATATGCCACTTTCGAATTTCTATCTGCAGAATTTTTTTTGATATTTGTAATGATCCGCCGTGTAACGTTTCCAGTTTTGTTTTCGAGTTCCAATAAATCCTAAAACGTTGTCATGATAGTGGTGGCGATAGTGTCTGTAAGATGTTTAGCTTGATGCTTGATGTTTTGATGATTGATGATAATTTGATATTGATTTCAGTTGATCTTATCTCTTTGTCGGTGTCGGTGTTGTTATCTTGAGTGGATGTTTAATATTGTGTATTTTTTGAGCAAATCGTGAATGTTAAGTATTAAAAAATGACAATATAATTAATGTTATTACTTGTTTGTTTCTTTTTAACAAATAATCTGTGTTATTTCGTGTTATTGTGTTTCATTTTATTATATTTAATATAATATAATATTATTCTTCAAACGAACTAGCTTTGCTTGTTTTTAGTTTTTTTTTCTTGCATTCATCTTGTGCGGTGTTTGTTTATTTAAGCTCAGTGAACGTTGTTGTTGTTTACAACAAACTGTTTTTTCACTACAGTCACTGCATTATCCCTTCAAGCGCTTTTTGAATTTTATAACACTTGCTCGCATAATTTTAATGAAAAAAAATTTATTTTTTTTTTACTTCTAAAAAAAATTTTGTTTTGCTTTTTTTTTTTAATGGATTATGTCTCCGCTGAAAATATCGCTGCTTGTTCTCTAAACGAGCTATTCAGAAGCCAAAATATCCTGAATCGTATGTTCGCGAGCAAATGTTCCATGCTTCTTGCGATGGAATCTCAAAAACGGATTTAATATCTGTATGTTCATGTCTACGCTGGTACTGTGCTATGTGCTGGGCTACGCTGGTACTGTGCTATGTGTTGGGCCTTTCCCCAGATGAACAGTATGCTGAAATTTCGCATTTTGGGGAAAGTTGTAACTCGTTAAACAACAATTTTAGAAAAATTGTTGTTTTTTTAGCGAGGTTAATGCAGCACCGAGTACCAGCGGCACCAAATAAAAATAATAAGAATAAAAAAAAGCGTCATAATTCTCAGTCTATGCAGCCCTTTTATGCTTTCTGAGAAAAGTAACACAGTCATTTTTTCGACACCATCTCCTACTCCTCCACTGGCTAATAGCTCAATTTCAATTTCAACTGAGCCCAAAAATCAGATAAATTTAAGGGCAGTGTAGAGAAAAAAATGGTTTTTATTTCGCATCTTAACCCGACACAACAATTGATAGTATATTGACTTTTGTCAAACATAATAATTTATTGAGTCAAAATGCGTTTTGGGTTTGTAGAAAAATAGGGAATAAATCATACCACGCCTCCTTTATTTTAAGAGTTGCAGCTGAAGAGTTTGCAACTGTTTTAAACTCTAACTTGTGGGGCGATAATATTCTCGTTTCTTATTGATCTCATAATTATTGATAAGAAATTTCCATTTCGTTGTGCATAAAAAACATGAATAAAGTTTCAAATAAGCAAAGAAAATAATTCAATAATATATAAAAAACAGGGCGATTTTAATAGTAATCCTTTAAAATACCATATTTTAATACATATGTGGGAAGACCCATTTTTTTAGATTAAAAAGGCTTGGATGATGCAAAAACACATTTGAGTCCCAAAAGAGAGTTGCTCAAATTGTATTCTTAAAATTTAGCAACGTTTTTTTGGGAATAAAGGTCAACAAAAAATGCGTTTATATAAAATAGTACTCACAGGGTCAAATAATTCTACTTTGCCCAAAATTGTGCGAATAAACTACGTAGAGTCATTCAATTAAGCGCTACTAGTGTCGGCGGATGTGTCTGTGGCGGTACCTTTAGTCCCGTCACTTCCCCGTTACACTACCCACTAGTTGATAAGCTATTTATCGTGTTCTGGCTCTTCGAGCTTTTGGCGACACTTTGTCGTAATCAAACACCACCATGCTATCGCAACGATTTCGGTTAGCGCTGCTGGGTTCGTCACACAAGTGCAAATTCCCAAGCAAATTCCTAACCGCTTAAAATTTCATAATGTAAACTTTGTACATTGCCGCTGTCGTTATCACCACAGCAGACATTTGAGACGGCAACTTTTTACTAAGCATCGAGTTTTTTATACAATTCCGCTGTGCTGGCTATCATGACGAATCGCCATCCGTCTAACTGACAGAACGTCAGACGTGGCGATCGCGCTAATTCTTGAGTGACGAGTCACAGTCGTGCAATCAGCGCAGGCAAGTTTGAGTGTTGTTGTTGTACACACGTTTGTTGTACAACAACAAGCGCTTGCTGTACGCTACTCATAGCGTACGCTGCTTGTGGGTTGGAGTAGGTAACCAACACACAAGCAAGCACGCCGCCAGTAACATTGACTGGTGTTTATGAGTCAGCATAAGCTACGCTTTGGAACGTTCGTCCGTCGCTAGCGCTGGTGACGAAGCGTTATGTAATAAATATTGGCTCCTCTACAAGCAGGTGGAGTCAGTATCATAATGAAAGAAATCGCGATAGTGCTATTGGCTATGGACTATGGTCCATGTTACCAAAGATAATTTAGTCTTGTATAAACCTCACGCGCGCGACGACTTTTTTTCCGATATTCTATTTCGTAGTTTTTTTTAAGTGATTAATTTTAAAAATAAACTTTTAAAAAATATTTAAATTGTAAATATTTAAATTTAAATTTTAAGTCAAATTTAAATTTTTTGTGACTACGCTAAAAATACCACCACATATCCCACAACATTGCATGTACACTAGACCGTGTCACCTTGTATGGCAGAAAAATAAACCTTTTTGACCCCGCCTCAATCGTTAGATATTTCAAAGACATTTTCGAAAAAAAAAAATTTTTTTTTAAAGTGGTCCCTATGGTGCTATTTTGGATTTTTTCGTTATATCTTCGGTGTTTCTTGTTCGATCCGGAAGATTTTATATTTGTGTGTTTGTTGGTGTTATCCAAATATTTTCTGATGTTTTTTTTACCTCAAATGTTTTTTTTTCGACTGATTACACAATCGATCTTCGTTCCTACCATATTATCCTGCTCCAAAAAGTCAAAAAAATTAAAGCTTTGAAAAAATCATTATAACCATGGGAAGAAGTGAAATCGAAAAAATGGATATTAGGAGCACTTCCGACCTATTTTGCAAAGAATAACACTTTGGATCATAATAATTTTTATTTAATTTTCGAAATCTTTTCGGGATTCAAGGTGGTTGTAACGCTCTCAACTGTCAAGAAACTGAGGATGGAAACTCTATGGAAACTGAGGATTTTCCTTTAAAACCACCGACCGGCGTAGAAATGATGAGAGAGATAGTTTGACAATCAAATACAGTTGAACTTCGATTAACTGTGACTCTATTAACTGTGATTATCTATTAACCGTGATGCTGAATGGTTGATTTTTTACCTCTATTAACCGTGATTTACCTCTATTATCCGTGATGGTCGGCAAAATAAGCAGTCCTGTTGGCAACACCGGTTCGTGGTGAGTGCCAGAGCGCATATAACGCATACAATCGAAAAATGCAAAAGTATCGGTTGCCTATCGTTGATATGACTGCTTGTTTGTTTTTTTCGTATAATACACACACATCTCTCATATCAAAATTCGGTGATTCCCCTTTTTCATGAAACTGTAATTTTCATATGCATCAAATTTCATATTCATTCATCAGTGTGAAATTTGATCTGTCAAGACGTGTTTTCCTTACATCATGCCACCGCCAAAAACTTAATCCGCGAAAAGAGCAAGAAAGGTTCTTTCAATTAAAGACAAAATGGATCTGATTAATGAATACTCAAAACATAAAGTACCTTTTAAAATGTTATCTCCATAAAAATATGGAGTTGGCATTCAAACTGTATCCGATTTAATAAAAAACAAAGATCGGATTTTAAAATTTTGCTCCGATACTGATTCAATGCTTGGCCTTAAACACAGATATACACTAAAAACATCCGAAAATCCAAAAGTTGATTTCGCAACATATGAATGGTTTCGGCAAGAAAGATTTAAGGGAACTCCAATTTCAGGTAAGTTAACTGAAATCGAGCTATTGTATGAACTTAAACTGAAATTTGTTCTGAACTTCAGGCGAAATGATTGTCGAAAAGGCAAAAATTTTCCATTTGAAGTTAAACATGAATTCAGAGTGCACTTATTCATTTGGTTGGTTGGATAAATTAAAAAAACGTCATGGAATCCGTCGACTGAAATCTACGGGAGAAAAGGAGTGTGCTGATTATGAGTCTGCTACGATGTTTGTGGACGACTTGGATGAAATCATTAAAAACGAACAACTTACAACTGAACAGATCTACTATGCAGACGAAACCAGTCTATTTTGGAGGTGTTTGCCTCAGAGTTCTTTGGCTAGTGGTAATGAATATTCTATTGAAGGGTACAAGGAATCCAAGGAGAGAATCACAGTGCTAGTTTGTTCAAATGCTGCAGGAACTCACAAATGTAAATTGATGATAATAGGAAAAAGTGCCCATCCAAGAGCTTTAAAAAAGTTGAACACCTTCTTGTGGTTTATAAATCAAATAAGAAAACTTTGGTAACACAACAGCTATTTCTGGAGTGGTTTAATCAAAATTTTGAACCAGAAGCAAAGGAACATCAACGGCGCATCGGTCTCAAAAATAACTGTAAAATACTTTTACTATTAGACAACTGTCCAGCACACCCAGATGTAAATGCTATGATAGCTGAAAACGTTACAGTAAAATATCTCCCACCGAATTGCACGTCCTTGATTCAGCCTATGGATCAAGGAGTAATTCGGAGCTTCAAATGTCACTACCGTAAACTGATCGTTCAAAAACTTGCTAATGACAGACGTGAGTTCGTTAAATCTTTGAATATTAAGACAGCTTTGTGGGCAGCCGCAGCTTCGTGGGACTCTGTAACTCCACAAGTTTTAAGAAGAGTTTGGAATAACTAACTATCTCATAATGAAGATGCTTCAAATAGCCTCGTTGATATACAAACAAATATAACCATACCGTCTGGATGTACGATTGATGCTGTCGAAAAGTGGATGGTGTGCGACTCTGATGTCGCTCCGTTTGCTATTATATCTGAAGACGAAATCGTAGACATGGTTACCCAAAGCCAAGAAGATGAGCTTGATTCAAATTCCGAGGAATCAGATGGAGGAAATGCGGACGAAACACCTACATTGGCTCAGGCAATAGAGGCTAGCAGTATTTTGTTAAGTTTTTTAGAAAATTTTAATTGTCCAAGTATTTCAGAAGCAGATAAAATGCAAATATATCGCATACAAACTCATTTGTTGGAAGAACAATCAAAAGCTAAAAACATAAGACAGACTTTCATAAAAGATTTTTTTAAATAAATTTATGTATTCCTAGAGATATGATAAGTTGTTTATAGACGCAGATTAACATGTTTTTGTCAAAAATAAATAAAAATAATAAAATTTATGCATGTAAAATTTTACCTCTTTTAACCGTGATTTTCGGTTATCCGTGATAAGCCCGGTCCCGAGCATCACGGTTAATCGAAGTTCAACTGTAATAGACAACTACATTGGTCGCAGCCGGGCCTAGACAGCGGGGCTTTTTAGTATAAATTTATAAAGAAATAAAAACCCCACAATTGGTCGCAACCACGCTTAGGCAGCGGCCCTTTGTTGTATTCAATAAATTAAATAAAACTAATTAAAAAACAAACGTCTTGTCTCTTCCGTCTCTGGTCTCCCTTCTCCGCGTGAAAGCACGGAGACCATCGAACGTAAAATACAACATTTAACATATTCAATTCATACTTAAGGGTTAATCGCATGCGTTTTCTCCCTTAACATTTCCAACTATACATTGTTATACAATTTTTTTTAATTTAAAAAAATTTCAAAAAGTTTGGGTACTGATTATCCGATTTCTACGTTTAAAAAAATCAGATAAAATGGAACAATTAGACTAAAAAAAGTAATAAATGCCTTTTTTTGACTTATTCAATGTTAATTTTGCCTTTTTTTATTTCTTAATCCCACAAAATCTGGGCCCTGCTAATACTCATTTATACTATTATATAAAGTGCTTGTGTTTGTATGTTCCACTATCACGCGAGAACCACTGAAGCAATTTCAACGAAAAAGATAAACATCCTCGTTGAAAACAATGTTTGCCTCAAGTCGTACTTTTTTCATTCGCGATATTATACAAGTTTCTATTAAATTTTTTGCTTCAATTTAAAGATTTATTTAATTAAAGAATTTAAATTAAATTTGCCGTGGTCTCCTGAATCTGCTCTATATTAATTTTTGCTGAGATTCATCAAGAAAGCGTTAAAATAATCCTTTTAATTATTTGCATATTTGCTTTTATTTATTGCTTTTAGCTTGTTTGCATAAATTGTTTTTATAAGGGCAACTGGGCTCTTCGATTTCAATTTCAATTTAATTTATCTAATTAATTCGTTGGCATATAAGACTTGGTTTCTTTTGCATGCCGCAGGAAAAGAGACTAGATAACAAGTTTAACAATTGGATTATTAAATACAAGAACAACATGGTATAATTTAAATAAAAAAATTAAGCAAATAGATTGTCAAATAAAATAACAAGTTATGATTTAAAACATTTAAAATTTAAAGAAATAGCATACAGTGGTTCTGAGGAAATAATAACTTTAAAGAAACAATTAAATATTGATTGCAACTTATCCATAAGAATATTAAAATTTTAAAATCAAAAATAAATCAACCTATAAATTAATCTAACATAATTAACAATTTATAAAAAGAGGAAGAAGAATAATAGACAAAATTAGAGTAAAGTAAGGAGAAATATTGGAGGACTAAACGCTTAAAGGCTTTTTTGTTGGAAACGACCTTAATGCTATGTGGTAGAGAATTCCACAGTCTAATTGCACTGACGAAAAACAGCCTGCTAGAATTTTTGTAATAGTAGCTCGGAATCAATAGGTTCATGCTTCTACTTGACCTGCAGAACTGAAGTTTTTCATACAAATAATGTGGACAACGCTAGTAGATTATTTTATGCAAAAATATACAATTTCTTGCTTCGAGATACCGAAATAAGTACCGACCAAGTAGCTTAGTGCGAAGGAAGGATACATGATCGAACCTCTTCAGTCCATAAACGTAACGGGCGGCATTATTTAGAGCAATTCACAGCTTGTGTGATGCGCGCGAATCTAAACTGCTATACACGACTTCCGAGTAGGTTATAATAGGCATCAGCAGTTGTAAGACAAGTTTTCGTCTTGTTTCGACGGGAACAAACGCTGCAGTTATTCGTGGGTTACGTAAAACATAGTCAACTTTACTCACGCAGGAATTAATATGATCATCACAAGACAGGGAACTATTTATTTGAAACCCAAGGTTAGATGCCTTCATAACAACTTTCAATTCAACAGTATTGAGTAGAATTGGGGGAAAATCTAAATTTATGAAGGGTGTTATAAAGATCGGTAGAACGTATGATTTAAGAGGGTTAAGCTTGAGTTTCAGTATCAGTATCTTAATCTCCATTTAATCTCTCACATTAATCTTCAATAAGCCCGCTAGGTCTAGACAAATAAAATTGAAGATCATCCGCATACCCTACTTTAACTCTCTGTGACCTTCCGCTTAAGTAGCTTTCCAATAGCCGAACTGAAGTATTGGAGAATCCAAAATTAAACTTTAGTGTTTTACACAAAATACTATGGTTTACTGAATCAAACGCTTTTGAGAAGTCCAGTAAGCATAGTAAGGTCAAATATTCCAAATCAAATGGTATTATAACATCATCCATTACTTTAACTATGGCAGAGGAGCAGCAATGGCCAGGCCGGAACCCAGATTGAAGATCTGAAAAGAGACCAAGTGTGTTTACATGGCTTGAGATCTGCTCAGCCATTAGAGATTCGCACACCTTTGAAATTGAAGATAGCAAGCTTATAGGTCTAAAGTCAGATGGCTCACGCGCACTCGATTTTTTCGCCATTGGAATAATTGTTGCAACCTTCCAAATTGCAGGGAAACATGAGGTTGTAAAGATGTGTTTTATTAAGTGCGCGAATGGGCTGAAAACATAAGGCAATATAAGTTTGACAAATCTTATGCATATACCATCTTCACCAGACGCGTTTGATTTTATTTTAGTTATGCAGCGCGCAACATCAATTTCACTTACCCCGTTAAAATAAAACAGAGTAGGAAAGTGAGAGGAACTATTATAGTTAATGAAAAAATTGTAAAGGTGATTAGAATCAATTGGGCAAGTTTCAATATTTTAATTACAAATTCCTATACTTTTCAAGTTGCTCCACAACTTTTTCGATGACAATGTGGGACTATAAGTTGGATAAATAAAACCGTTTTTTGGACAATCTTAGAGCTGACGTAGCTCCGTTCCTAGATATTAAATGAGCCCCCAATTCACTACGGTTGGATGACGTTTCCACCTGCCATAGGTTTTGTTACGCTTTTTTATAGCCATTTTCACAGCAGACGTGAGCCAGGGACAGGATCGGTTAGCAACTCGAAATGTGCTAAGGGGAACATGAGTTTCAAAATGATAAGTTATTTTTTCAATAAAAAAATTTAATTTTTCATCAACTGAGCTCAAAAACCCACAATCAGTCCAGTCAATGAGAGACAAGCTATTAAATAGTGGTCCATATTCAATACTCTTTAAGTTTCGGTAAGAAAAAGTGGCATCAGTAGCAGCTGGGGAGAGATCAATATCCAGTGTACAATATATGAGATCATGGTCTGAAAGGAATGATAGTTGATCAAAGAGCTAGAAAAATATCCAGCAAGCTAGGAGAAGAATTATTGACTACGTTAAGGCCAACTTCGGATAAACTATTGATGAAATTTGTACGGAGGCCATCGTTTGCAAGTATATTTATGTTAAAATCACCACAAAGAATGAAGTGTTGGAAGTCTATGGCACAAGAAGAGATATGATTAAGTAAAGGTTCTAAGCTACAGTTGCGATTGGGGTTGTACATTAGAGTGGGTCGAAAAAAAAGTTAGAAAAAACCACCCCCTATTTTAAAGTTGACCTCGAGAGGATTCCGAAAACAAAAAAATTTTTTTTTTGGACCACCGGAAAAACAGCCAAAATGGTCTTTTTTGCATAACTTAAGCATTACATTTCTGATCTTAAAAAATTATATGTCGCTGAAAAGGGCTTTACGAGCACTACAATGTCTTTTCAGAACATTTTTATTTTTGAGGTCATATTCAACTAGTAAGCCCCATTAGCCCGGTTTACCTCGCTTAAATTTTTTTTTTTTTTCTCATAAGATTAAACTCCTTAAAATTTGTATAATTTGTGTTCAAAAAATTATATATTAAGTTTCTTTTACAATTTTGTTTATATTATGTGCTTGTTCGTTGACTAAACTAAAAGTAAATTTTTTATAAAAAAAAGGATTATATCAAATATTTCAACTATTATAACTTCTTTGTTTTTAAACTTAATAAATAATTTTTTGAACACAAATTAAACTCATTTGAAGGAGTTTAATTATATGAAAAAAAAATAAATTTAAGGGGGATAAATCGGGCTAATGGGGCTTGCTAGTTGAATATGACCTCAAAAATAAAAATGTTTTAAGAACACATTGTAGTGCTCGTAAAGCCCTTTTCAGCGACATATAATTTTTTAAGATCAGAAATGTAATGCTTAAGTTATGCAAAAAATACCATTTTGGCTGCTTTTCCGGTGGTCCAAAAAAAATTTTTTGTTTTCGGAATCCTCTCGAGGTCAACTTTAAAATAGGGGGTGGTTTTTTCAAACTTTTTTTTTGTATGGAGGCCGACCCACTCTATTGTACACACATGAAAGAAATACTTTAGTTCTGTTAATATTAATTTCAACACTCAGATACTCAACATCTGAACCTATTGATTTATTGAGCACTCTAACATTTAGATATTTTGTGCAATATATTGCAACGCCACCGCCTTCTTTCATCAATCTGTCATGCCGAAATAGGTTAACATTTTAAAGATTTAAAAAAGAATTTTTAAGATTTAAAAAAAAATTTTTTAAATCAGCATAGAACCAGGTTTCCGAAACACCTCACTTAAATATAAGAAACTTGTTATTGTTCAGCCTGTTAGGTCTATATTTTTCTCACGCTTTGCTCCTCTTACATCCGAAGAAGATATTTTACGTCACATAAACTCAAAGTTAAAACTTGTTAATAAGAACATTTCGGTTCACAAATTCAAGTTTTCATATAAGCGGTTCTGTTCTTCTTTTAAAATTAAATTACCAGGTGATTTCTTTGTTAAAGTCATGGATCAACGTTTTTGGCCTGAAAATACCGTGGCTCATGAATTTATTCCTAGGTCAACACCGAAAATGCCTTTAGATACTTTACCTGCCTACACCACAAACTCAAAAACTAGATTGTTGCTATCAGTTCCTAGTCGTATACCAGAATGTCCGAGGTTTAAATACGAAGTTGACAGATTTGTTAATTTAAAGCCATAATCTTCACTTTGACATTATTGCTTTCAGTGAGACTTGGCTTAAACCTAATACTTTAAATACTGAAATTCTGTCTAACAATTTTAATATATACCGTAAAGACAGAAACTCTGTTGAGACATAGCATAAAAAACACAACATATAAAAGTAAGCAGGTGGCAGTGAACTCAAACTTGATGTTTAGCAGAACATTGCCAAAGCAATTTAATACTTGTCACCAAGGCCAATTCATGTGCCCAAAAGTGCTTACATTGCACAATAGTGCAATGAACTTGCGCTAGCTGAGTAGCTGTTCATTGCACTCTATATGTTGTTTCCAATTTATAATATTAATATGTATGTATATAATAATTTATCTGTATTAATTGTATTAAATCTAAGTGTATAAATAGTAGGTAAGAGCAATTAATATAGTGAGTATTATTATTAAGGCCAAATAAATCGGTGTTTTTAATTCACTCAACAGTATAATTGGATTATGCGCTAATTATACAATCAACAATTAGAACACGGCTCATTGTGCCTGTTCTTAACAAAAACAAAGGCAAAAAGCTTATTGTTCATTTTTGTGACCCCGACGTGATATCCTGGTTCATGTGCCAGTGGAATCATCACACCATCACAAGTATCCTGTAACCAGCAGACGACAACATAAGTATCCTGTAGCCAGCAGATGACAACATAAGTGTCCTGTAACCAGCAGACGACAACATAAGTGTCCTGCAACCAGCAGACGACATCAAACAGACGTCATCAGACGCATCCTGTTTACATAAAAATATATACATACATCAATATACATCATCATCATGGGCATTGATCACTTGTCATCAAACGCCGCATGATCGACGGTCAGCAGAGTTTATCGCCTCAAAGTCCAGGGAGCTGGATAGCTTGTGGGTGCAATTCAAAAAACTTGACAACGTCATCCGCTAACAACATGGCAGGGAAGCTAACCACCCGTATTTTGTGAAGGATATACACAGCGCCATTCGCTTGAAATACCGAGAAGCACGAGACGAAATAAACAAAGCAGAAGAAGCCATCAAACATGTCCAGGCCAAGCGAACACGGTCGCCTCAGCCAGTCACTCGACAAATCGAAACGAACACCATGGTAACGGCCACCGGAAGAATGTCAAGTCAGCTATGCTCATTAATTAACAAACAAAAAAGGTCAATTGATGCAGCTACCAAACTGTTAAGCCAAGTGCTTAATAGTGTGACACAACAAACGTCGCAATATTAGTAATGCAGGCGAAGACAGTGGAAAGGCATTGGGAATCCGCCCAGGACCTACACCAAAAAATTTGGCTATCGGATGAACCCAGCACTTACGATTATGAGGGTTTTACGCAGATTGAGCAAACAATCACTTCAAAAATCTTGCAACTTCAGAACATGGCCCAAGAATCAGAACCTACAACTATTCAAGCCCCTGCTACAGCAATCAACAGGCAAACAGCAAACATGATCACATCAGGTCTGAATCTGCCCAAAGTTGAACTGCCAAAATTCGATGGCAGCTACCACAAGTGGAGGCAGTTCCATGATCCATTTATTGAATTAGTCGACAAGCAACCAATTCCGGCTTGTCAAAAGATGTGGTTCTTGAAATCCAGTCTATCCGGTCAGGCGGAAGTACTAATTCGGCACTTCACAGCATCGGCAAGCGATTACGAGCCCGCTTGGACGGTGGACAAAGATCGATACGAGAACTCAAGGCTGCTTATAAACGCAACATTAAGCAGACTGCTCTCCCAACCAATAATCATCAATGATCAAGCAACTGCAATCAAAATCCTCCACGACACCACCAAGGAATGTATCATGACTCTACAAGGCCTCGGAGTAGACACCGTCAGCTGGGACCCCATTCTCATGTACATTCTAACCCAAAACTTGCACAAAACCACTCACGCATTGTGGGAGCAATCTTTAAAACAGCCGAAGGAGATACCATCCCTAGACGAATTCTTGAAATTCCTTGAACTTAGGTTCCAGTCATTAGAAGCTCTAGGAGGAAGACCCAACAAAGATGTGGCAGAACAAGAGTGACGAAAAACTTATCAAGCGCTAAGTAAGTGGCAGCAGATTCAACATGCATTTCATGCAACCAACATCATGCTCTGTTCCAGTGTCAAGAATTTCTCAAGTTGACACCAAGTCAGCGCTTAAACGCAGTCCAAAAGGCAAAGCACTGCGTAAACTGTTTGAAAGGTGGGCACAATGCCATTTCTTGCGTAAATAAAATATAAATAAAAAACAAAACATTGCTTCACTTGGGAGGCTCGTAATGCACGCAGACATCAAGCAATGTTAACCAGTTGCAGTCGTCGGAAACAACGCAAAGGGCTCCGGTATCACTTGCGGCTGTTCAAGATCAACCAATTAAATCAACCACTGTATTGCTGAGTACGATTTCGGTAACTATAATCGATAAGTGTGGACATCAAAATCATTGCCGAGCACTCTAAGACAACGGGTCGCAAGCCAACTTCATCACCAGGCGGCTTGTGAACAAACTCGGAATAAAGAAGAATCAGTGCATCATTGGAATTGAAGGTATTGGTCAATCACAGAGCCGTATCGCTGAAAGGGTAAACTTGCAGCTGAAATCAAGAACGACAGGCTTCAGCAAGAGAACATAAACATATGCAATTGGAACATTCCAAGCAACCTGCAATTAGCTGACTCCAATTTCTATGAATCTAGAGGCATCGATTTACTAATTGGAGCAGGAGTTTTCTATTCGATATTGTGCGTTGGAAAAATACCACTAGGAGAAGGACAACCGGTGCTGCAAAATATTCTTTTAGTAATAATTAGCTAAAGTCGATTATTCACGATGACAACGCCCAACGAAAGATAAAAAATGAATGCAACACAAAGGGAATCAACTTTGAATTCATCTCACCACGTGCACCACACTTCGGTGGCCTCTGGGAAGCAGCGGTGAAATCGGCCAAGACTTTATTACAAAAAATCTTGGCATCCGCATCACTTACCTATGAAGAAATGGGGACCGTCCTGGCCGAAGCAGAGGCCATAATGAATTCAAGACCAATTACAGCAATTTCAACGAATCCGAATGACTTTCAAGCACTCACTCCTGGACACTTTCTCATAGGAGAGCCGTTGACCTCAACAATTGATCCTAATGCTCAACCAAACAACGCCAAAAATCCCACCAGATGGAATTTGGTTATGCAACTCAAGGCAGAATTTTGAAGGAGATGGTCCAATGAGTATCTTCACAATTTACAACATCGATACAAATGGCATCATGAATCCAAAAACGTCAAACCAGGTGATAATTAAAGATGACAACTTGCCCCCATTGAAATGGCCTCTAGGTAGAATTTCAAAGGTGATACGAGGTCACGACGGTGAAGAGCAATCCACAAGCTAGCACCACTTCCAGTCGATGAAGAAGATACAGACGACAAGGAGGACGCAACAGCGTCATCTAGAACGCCCCCGGATTCGACCACAAACAAACCTGCAGTACCAACCTAAAGGATGCGACTGCCACAATTGGCTCTCAATAACATAGTACTAATAACCTTGTTTATACTACGAATAATACGGGGAAGTACGATTGAGGTTACACAGTTTAACAAAAGTTCCGGTATACACTTCGAGGCCATAGGATTAGTCACAAAGGAATGAAATTTAATTGTTTTCTACGATATGGCTCCATTTCGAGCTGAATTATATAACCTGACATATGGAACAAGTTTTCAAAGCCAATTATGTAATCAAATCCATAAAAGACCTACCTGCACGATCCTAGTCGACCAATTCATGCGTGCACAAGAGGAACTCAAGCAAGAAAATAGTCTCTTCTTTGCAAAGAAAAGGCGCGCAAGAGGTGCGGTAGATCTTATTGGCAATATTGGCCATTCGTTGTTAGGAATTCTGGATTCAGCATATGCCAATAAAATGTCTCAAACCATTGACAAAGTGCATTCTAATGAAGAACATGTACGAAGCTTGCTGAGAAAACAAACATCGCATCAAAATAATGAAGCAGCATCAGAACGGGACCAAGATCAAATTAGGATTGATCGACCATCAAATTGAAGAAATTGCTATCCGAATCAATATCACATCAGAAAAAAAAGCTAATGATAGGACAATTAGACTGTTATTGTCATTAGCAGTTCAAATGACATTAACACTATCAAATCTACAACGAATTCAGTCATCATTATAAGATGTTTTAATTGACACTCATCATGAGAGAATTCACCCAATGCTAATAAGCCCCCAACAATGTCGGCAAGAAATAATGCGCATCAAGAATCACCTCCCATCCCAATTTCAATTACCTGTAGAGTATGACGAGTTATTGTCCTTCTACAAACTAATGAGGGTTAAGGGTGGTGTCTCGGCCGATTATGTGATATTTGACATCAGAATACCAATGGTCATTCAAGAATTATTTGAAGTCTTCACGGTGATACCCATTCCGGTCTTGGTCAACAATACGATGATAACAATAAAACCAACAACTAGTCTCATGGCAGTCAATTTACATCGTGATCGATATTTTCCTACATCATCCACAACACTTAAACACTGTAGTCAAGCCAAAGAAGACACATTTTTATGCGCCAATATTCATTCTATTTATAACAAAGGTGTGGGTGAGCAGTCATGTAAAATGAATTTACTCAACAACGAGACCATTACTAGCTGCGAACTCATAAGAACCAGCTCCAAGCAAGCCTGGATTCAAATGGAACATGCAAATCAATGGATCTTTGCCGTATCATCTACACGAATGTCAGCAGTATGCAGCAACACAGTTTTTCAAGTTGCCCTAACAGGATCTGGTTGGCTAAGCCTGCAACCAGACTGTACTCTAAAAGATGATTACATTACCATACAAGGACACTTCATAGTCACTAGCTCCACGCATTTGTCATATACAAAATTTGGCATCATGGCAGAGCTAGACAGTCCTAACAATATTGAACCATTTCTTCTGGACGTTAAGGAAACAGCGATAGAAGATCAAATCAGCCAATTGACGGCTCTCCAGAATGTGATAGCGAATCTACGCATCGATAATCCGAACAACATTCGACCACATGATATCCATCAATACGTTGTAAGCTATTCTTGTATCTTCATCATCATGTGCATCAAATCTTGGTCTGTATGGAAACGAATAAAAAATCTCCGCAACATCGATCGAGCAACCCCACAACAAACTCCAAGAGATATCATCAACGCGTTCGGTATCGACCACAAACCAGAACTTGAAATTATAACAACATATGGAAGATAAGGTTGGTCGACACACGCTCAACGCCGTATAATTGGTTTATGCGCTAATTATACAATCTATATAATTAATAGGCTAAGGTTTTTTTTGTGACTTCAACTCCTCCCAGACCAATGGACCGATTTTATCGATTCAGATGTCATTAAATCAGGTTTAGGCTGTAGATGTGCAAACCACTTTTAAAAATTGTGATTTCGCTTCAGGGGGTTCCCAACCTTTTAAAACATAAATAAAATTTTTGAACAAAAATCCGCTATTTAATCAATTTGAAATTTAGTTTAAGAAGAGCTTATGAATTCGTCGAATTTGAATTTTTTTCAAAACTAAAAATTTTTAACCAAAATTATCTTTTATGCATTCCTCAAATGTCAATTGTCCGAAAAATGCAGTTCCAAAATCAAAAATTCCACTTTCCGAGCAAACAACTCACAAGGAAAGGTCCCCAGGTGACAGTCTCCGATTTGAATGATTTTCGGATATGTGATAGAAGACAAAAATCTAAGGTTGACGTATTTTTTTATATGTGCTCAATCGATGGTTTAGGGTTTCAAACTCGCGTTCAAAAATCAGCGAAAATTTCGTTTTTTCGCTATAATTTCGCTATTTTCCATGAAAATATTTACAAATTTGGTACCAAACGAAAGCTTTTACAAAACCACACACGATGACATCAATTTTTTATAAGAAAATTTTGTTGTAATTTTGTTGTTGTAATTTTACGTAATGTTTAGTCGATATCATAGAAGTATATTGACACAATTATTTCATATTAATTTATGTTGGATTTAAGACAATTTTTAAACTTACCTTTTTTTTGTTTTTTAAATTTTTTTACTGTGTATATTAAAATTTTAGTTTTATTAAAATGCATTTATTTACTTTAGAGAAAAAATTTCATTACATTAAAAGTACCCAATATGGGTATCAAAAATTTTATTTTCTTATGGCCTATTCTTATGTTTAAATATTTTATCAAAAAAGTTGACAATTCATAGGGCTTCCATACAAAATGTGTGTTTTTTCTTGTAAGTCTCATCGCACCAGTAAACAATAGTTTTAATCATCCAAAGTACCAAATATGGACATTTTTACGATATGCAAAAGAAATGGAATGCATTCTTTCATATTTCTTTAAAAAAAAATTTTTGATTTTTAACAGTAAAAATCATAAAAAATCTTCTTCTAATTTCAAAACATCAACTTTGTGAATGAATAACTCATCAGATATGAAAATAATTTTTTTATCTAATTTAATAATAAAAAACATTAATTTTAAAATAAGTCCACGTCCTTCAAAGTGCATTTCGGCTTAAATTCGATTTGATATGGTTTTTTTAAAATAACATTATATTTTTGATAGATCTTTAAAAAAGTACCACTCAATGCAAGTTTTTATTAATTATTTTTTAATTCAAAATTTTGTATTTCACCCTTTATTAATGTGCTTTAATTAATATTGTGTTAAATACCAGATGTTAAGCACAAAAGTAAAAATGACTTAAATATTCACTTTTCACAAGGGTACCCCTTGTTAATTTTTAAAATTTTAAAACAAAAAAATATTTTACATAATTCTTATTCTTTATACATTTTTACAGTAAATCATATTAATATTATTAAGAGATAATAATACAAATTTTGAATTAAAAAATATTTACTAAAAAATTGCAGTGAGTGGTACTTTTTTAAATATCTATCAAAAATATAATGTTATTTTAAAAAAACCATATCAAATCGAATTTAAGCCGAAATGCACTTTGAAGGGCGTGAACTTATTTTAAAATTAATGTTTTTTATTATTAAATTTAAATAAAAAAAATTATTTTCATATCTGATGAGTTATTCATTCACAAAGTTGATGTTTTGAAATTAGAAGAAGATTTTTTATGATTTTTACTGTTAAAAATCAAAAAATTTTTTTTTAAAGAAATATGAAAGAATGCATTCCATTTCTTTTGCATATCGTAAAAATGTCCATATTTGGTACTTTGGATGATTAAAACTATTGTTTACTGGTGCGATGAGACTTACAAGAAAAAACACACATTTTGTATGGAAGCCCTATGAATTGTCAACTTTTTTGATAAAATATTTAAACATAAGAGTAGGCCATAAGAAAATAAAATTTTTTATACCCATATTGGGTACTTTTAATGTAATGAAATTTTTTCTCTATAGTAAATAAATGCATTTTAATAAAACAAAAATTTTAATATACACAGTAAAAAAATTTAAAAAACAAAAAAAGGTAAGTTTAAAAATTGTCTTAAATCCAACATAAATTAATATGAAATAATTGTGTCAATATACTTCTATGATATCGACTAAACATTACTAAAAATTACAACAACAAAATTACAACAAAATTTTCTTATAAAAAATTGATGCCATCGTGTGTGGTTTTGTAAAAGCTGTCGTTTGGTACCAATTTGTAAATATTTTCATGGAAAATAGCGAAATTATAGCAAAAAAACGAAATTTTCGCTGATTTTTGAACGCGAGTTTGAAACCCTAAACCATCGATTGAGCACATATAACAAAATACGTCAACCTTAGATTTTTGTCTTCTATCACATATCCGAAAATCATTCAAATCGGAGACTGTCACCTGGGGACCTTTCCTTGTCAGTCAAATTTCAACAGTTTTCAAAATTTTTTTTATATTTTTTTTTAATGTTTGTTTAATTTTCTTTGAAATATGTTGGCAATTACGGTAATTATCTTGCCAAATGTATTTTTAATGAATTTTCTTAAAATTGTCTTTAGTTGTTTAACGTGTATTTTTATCAAACGCCAAGGCAGAGAAAAAAACTGTCTGAAATTTAAAGTTCTATATTTGGAAGCGAATATCTCTGCCACTTTTTAAAAAATTTCATTTATTTTTTTTTTTGTATTTAATTGCAATTAATTGACTTTTAAATTATTACAAAGTTTTTACCGTTACTTTTTTATTTATATTTTAATCATTGCCTTTAAAAAGAGTCCAATAAAATGAATGTTTCCTCAAAAAATGTATTAAAAATTGTTTTTGTTGTAAAAATAAAAAAATTTAAAATTTGCATTTTTGATTTTCTTTCATTGTATATAGTTTATTTAAGACGAATTTTTTTTTGTTTGACAGAAAAATTAATAAATACTATGTGTCATCGAAAAAACAAGGCTACCCCCTATGGTTTTTTGCTCGAAAATTTTTTTTTTTAAAATGTTGTTCTTATATTTTTAAATCTTCAACAAGCTTCAAAAACAATATATTTGAAAAAAATTTAATTATAGCTACAACCAATTAATAGTTATAGCCACGAATCTGTTTTAATCATCCTGCTTATCTATATAATTAATAGGCTAAGGTTTTTTTTGTGACTTCAACTCCTCCCAGACCAATGGACCGATTTTATCGATTCCGATGTCATTAAATCAGGTTTAGGCTGTAGATGTGCAAACCACTTTTAAAAATTGTGATTTCGCTTCAGGGGTTCCCAACCTTTTAAAACATAAATAACATTTTTGAACAAAAATCCGCTATTTAATCAATTTGAAATTTAGTTTAAGAAGAGCTTATGAATTGGTCGAATTTGAATTTTTTTCAAAACTAAAAATTTTTAACCAAAATTATCTTTTATGCATTCCTCAAATGTCAATTGTCCGAAAAATGCAGTTCCAAAATCAAAAATTCCACTTTCCGTGCAAACAACTCAGTCAAATTTCAACAGTTTTCAAAAAAAAACTTTTTGGGTTTTTTGGTGTTTTTTCATCTAAATGTGTTATAAATTGATGTTGTAGATGTTCTGTAAGTATTTTTTATTAATTTTTGAAATATATCTTTGTATTATGTCTCAAATTTTTTTTTGACTGCGTTTTTTTTTTTAATTTTTTATAGCTGGAAGAGTTAAGCTGCGATGTTTTCGAATAATAATTATGTTTGTCTCAGTAGTAAAATAAGTGTAATTCCGTCTTTGTATTTTGACAGTTACATTAAAAAATTTAGTGTCAGATCATACGTTTCAAGTCAAACCATTAAGATAATGATCTTTTATATCATTATTGAGACTGAATATATCGTTATTGAGTATAATAGCTTCTTGAATAGAATATCATATATTAAACTTTTATAATGTTTCTAACACTTAATTTTTATTGAATTGCTCGAATTCGGGCAACAGGTTTACTAGTCAAAAATTAAAACACGGCTCATTGTGCCTGTTCTTAACAAAAACAAAGGCAATATAAAAGCATATTGTACAAACTCTATTGCTGGTTATTTTTGTAGTGGTGTTGGCGTTTTTATTGCCGTTAAGTCTTCACACTTCTCGCAAGAAATAATAACATATGTAAAGAAAGTTCTTAGACAAATTCACAACTACGCCATTTCAAGAAATAAAAAAGGGTTTCGAATTTTTTTTTAATGGTGGTCTAATTTATTTCCAATCTGTCGAATAAAATAGTTACAATGCACTTAATGGACCATTATCTTCGATTTTTCGCAGTATACTTCGAACTTTCAAAATCATGTTTTGGACGATCAATAAGTTAACTTCCTTCAATTTTCGCTTGATTTGTGCTATCAACTGTTGCTCGTTCTTGGCTTCCCAGCCCTTTTCTTTTCGTTTAAGAACAGCCCAGAAATCTTCAATTGGACGTGCCTGTGGAACGTTTGGTGGATTGTCTTTTTTCGGTACAAATGGTATATTTCGCTCTGTTAGCCATTGCAGCGTCTTTTTGGCATAATGACAACTTGCCAGGTCTGGCCAAAAAATTATTTCATCTCGGGGGTGATACTTCTCAACGAATTGTTTTAACTTTGGTAAGCATTGTTTGACATATGTGTCAGAATCAATCGCTTTGGCTTTATTTGTACGAATTACTGGTACTGAAGTACCCTTTGATGAAATAGCGCACCACACTAACACCTTCGGCTCGAATTTTGCTTTGGCGGCATATTTAACATTCTCTGGTGTTGTTTCAACATTATCAGTGTAAAATCCATCATTTCCACTTATTTCATTATGCGAAAAAGTAAAGTAAGATTCATCATCCAAAATCATGAATTTTTCACCTGCAAAGTGTTTACGACGAAGTTCACGGCAACATTTTGGTATTATTTCGATCTGTCTGGCCGTATATTTTGGTGCTCGCTTACGTTTTCGATAAAAAATATTGTTTTTCTTTAAAATGTTTGCCACTGTTGTGTGTGAAACACAAAATTTTCGCGATAATCGCCGTGTAGATTGACCAATCTTATTTTTTGCACTTGAAAGCAGAATTTTTGTTGTTTTGGCACTCAATTTTTGTGGACGACCGGATTTTTTTTTATTTTTCTGTTCTTTACCTTCACGACAATCTTTAATAACTTTATAAATAGTTGCACGTGAGATTGGCTTGTCCTTAAATACTTTCAGAATTTCTTTCGTACTTAGCCGTCCAAAGAGGTTGGAGACCGATTTACGTAAATCCAGCTTGTACGCCATTCTTATTGGATATATTTACAAATTCTGTGATTGAAAGTCAAGCACAGGTACCGTTAAGTCTGATGTGTGTATTAGTTTATATTGGTCTGTTCGCTTTTGTAGTGAATTACTGCCTGAATTTAGTCTAAGAACTTTCTTTACATATGTTAATACCTGAGTATTTAGATATTGAATTTTGATGTGTTCTTGTGATGTTTGGTTCTTTGAGAATTTCAACCTTCCTAATGTTTCTTGGAACCGTTGTGTTGAAAATTCTGCAATATTCCTGCCATCTTCAGAACATCCATCTGTCAACTCATTTTTAAATGAGCTTTCGAGTCAAGGACTTTTTCAAATCAAATATCACTATAATAGAAATAACCATTTGTTAGACCTAATATATTTTGATGATAGTAATATTGTTTCAGTTATAGGTCTGATCCACTTGTGTATCCTGAGGACTCACATCATCCGACTGTTGAAATCACTCTGAATTTTCCCAAACAATCTATATCAAACCGTTTGAATCCTCCCTCAAAGTTCAACTTTAAAAGAACAAATTATGTAATTTTAAGAAATAATTTGTCAATTATCAACTGGGCATCACTACTTAATATCAATACTACAATAATATTGCCACAAACCTTTGATTCTGCTGTGTGTGCCTTTAACAATGCTCTAAATAATTGCTTTTCAACTTCAGTTCCTCAGAGAAAAGCCTCTTTATAGAGGTCCCACTTGGTATAACAAAGATCTGAAAAATCTGAGAAACTTAAAATCAAAACATTATAAAAAATATTTAAATTTATATTGTTATTAAATTATTATAATATTATGTGTTTGTGATTTTACTTCTAATACCTCAACTAAATATAAGTACTAAATATAAGTATTTATAAGAAATATTGTTATAATTTATATAAGAAAACAGCTGTACAAAATCATTTATAAGGAGGACCAAATTTAGAAATAAACTAATTAAGACTTGAGCTTCCATCAGCTTAGTTTTACTTCACTAGAGCTTCCATCAGCTCTTTTTATAAAAAAGCCTTCAGAGCATTCATCTGCCCAGGGTTCTTTTTTTTGAGAAAAATTAATATTCGCGTTTAAAACTTGCATATATATTAAACTTCAACTTTGTTTATCATTGTCTATCATGGCGATCCTGCTCAATACGGACCGAATTTTATACGCGATTGCAGATTGCGTCCAACCAGGCGGCGGCACCAGAGAGCGTCGACACATACCGACATAAAGAAGATTGTTGAGTTTTAAAATAAAAATAAATCAATTCATATGTAAAAAATAAAAAGTAATATAAAAGCTAAATTATAAAAAAAAAAAAAAAATTTTTTAAGAAAATAATTTTGAAAATATAAATTTCTCCATAATAAGGGAAGAAAAAAATTTGCCAAAAATGTCTAATTTCGATATAAATATAGTAGGTTAAAACCTACAAGTTTTCAAAGGTAATTTTGATCAATTAGAGGATTTTATAACGCAATCAGAGTTATTGCATGATCTCACAAAAGATGAAGATAGACCCATTTTTATAAAATACGTCTATAATTTTAAATTGTCAGCCCAAGTTCGCAGCATACTTGGACTCTCAAATAAGCCTGTAACATTTTTAGAGCTGAAGAATTCATTGGAAAAAGCTTACACTGATCCAAAGAATTTACAGCAAGTTTTAAGTGAATTCAGGGCACTTAAACAAAATAGACTGAATATATAAGAATTTAGAGAGAAAATAGCGGAACTTTCCGATCAGTTAAGTTATTTCGAAATAAAAACATTAAATAATCCAAAACAATTAGAAAAAGATGTAATTTAAAAAGTTAATGAGAGTATGTCTCTGAATATTTTTGCAAAAGGCGTAAAAAGGGACTATCAGAATATTTTATGGGCAAATCCGCCAAAAACTTTTAACGAAGCAGTAGAAAGATGCATGACTGTCGAAAAAAGTCTAAAAACAGAAAGCAACGCAATTTTTCATATTCGAAAAGGAAATCAATTTGGTATACATAATAGAAGGTACCATGATGACCAAAATCAATATTATAATAATAACTATTTTTTTTTTTTTTTTTTTTTTTTTTGGATTCGCCAAAGGAGTGAGAAATCTCATAAATACGTATAGCCCGTACTATACGCATGCACGACTTACATTCTACAACAGTCCGGATTAACCGGAAAGATAGAATGCACCTACGTACTAAAAAACACACCCAGTTGGCGAAGTATGAATTTCCACTAAGCACATAACTGGCTTTTCAGCGGAACTTAAAAATTTTATACAAAAACACGAATTTATTAAGAATTTATGAATTTGAAAAAGTAAACAACATCAAATAAGTAGTAAACTTTACAAAAAACTCAAAAACAAAGAGACCAAAGTAACTATAAATAATATGAATATAAGTAAGTTTGCGGCAACTATCCAAACCAATTCCAATTATAACGGAGATATATACGTGTAAATATGTACAAACATATATGTGTATATATATACGGGTCACTATGTAATTTTGGAACACCGTGCTAATGTTATTAGTTGGATATGTATTTGGGCCAACGCAGGCATAAACTTGCATGGAAAAGAGATAAACTCTTGCGCACCAAACTAAGTAACTAATAAGTCAACTGAATAAGAAAACTTTTAAAATTTTTTGATTAAAAACAAACAAGTTAAAGCATACATATCGTATTCGATGGTGTTTACTTCATCAAACGCAATATTATAAAGGAAAAACAACTGAAACGGTCTCGAATATATGGAATAACTTCAGCCAACAGAATAACAGAATATAACAATATTATTAACCGAGTTAATATTTGAAACAAAATTCTAAAATGTATCAATTATTTAAATGTAAAATCATTTTCCGTTTCAAGGCATACACCGAATCACAAAAATTAATTAAGCTGTAGCTACACAGTAAAAAATATGAGGATAAATTTTATACTATTTGGTATAAATATAAATCAATTCCAAATATATTATAAAATTTATACCATAACATCGTATAAACCAAATTTATACAAAGTTGGTATAGATTTTATCCGAAAAGTGTATAAAATATGTTTACACCAGGTTGGTATACATTTTTATAAGCAAAAGTATAAAATCTTTTTAAACCACATTTGGTCACATTTTATAGCAAATGTGGTACATTTTTATTGTATAAACATATGTGGCACATTTGTAAACATACATTAAATATGTTAATATGTGTTACATTTGAAGTCATAAATCAGGAATAATATTTAGATTTTAATTGATATATTTCCTGATATATTATTTTTTTATATTTTCAAAAACAATTTGACAGGAAAAATAAAGAGTAAAATATTGTTCTCAGAAATTTGCATGTTTAATCATGTTGGCAGAGCTTCCCATTCAAGCGCAATATTTGTGTATTTATGTGTGTGTACAAAAAAATATTCAACGGAACTATTTGTGCATAACATGATTACTGACTGAACCAAGATGAAGAACAAACGCAAACTGATTGCCTGCTAGCATCGCTGAAGTTCGGTAGCTTCGAAAACTCGACTTGTACGTGAAAGCCGAGTGGCTCCGTGAGGTTTTCGTGTGTATAACTGGAATAAATATGTCATTTTTATAAATTTATGGCATAAAATTTATACTATTTTGGAATAAAATAGCTGTTTGAATGGAAATGCAAGTTTTATAATATTGAGTGGGATAAAACTTATAATAAATTTGGAATAAAACGAGTTTATACTACAGAAATGTTATAAAAAAGATAAAATTTATCCTCAAACTTTTTACTGTTGGCGAAGTATGAATTTCCACTAAGCACATTAATTGGCTTTTCAGCGGAACTAAGAAATTTTATACAAAAACACGAATTTATTAAGAATTTTTGAATTTAAAAAAGTAAAAAACATCAAATAAGTAGTAAACTTGACATAAAACTCTAAAACAAAGAGACCAAAGTAACTATAAATAATATGAATATTAGTAAGTTTGCGGCCACTATCCAACCCAAGATCCTACGTGGAAAAGAAATTATACTCTTAAACACCAAACCAATTCCAAATATAACGCAGATATATACGTGTAAATATGTATAAACAAATATGTGTATATATACGGGTCACTATGTAATTTTGGAACACCGTGCTAATGTTATTAACTGGATATGTATTTGGGCCAACGCAGGCATAAACTTGCATGGAAAAAAGATAAACTCTTGCACACCAAACTAAGTATCTAATAAGTCAAATGAATAACAAAAATTGACAATTTTTTGATTAAAAAAAAACAACTTTAAGCATACATATCATATTCAATGGTGTTTATTTCATCAAACGCAATATTATAAAGGAAAAACAACTGAAACGGACTCGAATATATGGAATTACTTCAGCCAACATTTTAACAGAATATAACAATATTATTAACCGAGTTAATGTTTGAAACAAAATTCTAAAATGTATCAATTATTTAAATGTAAAATCATTTTCCGTTTCAAGGCATCCGCGAATCACAAAAATTAATTAAGCTGTAGCTATTGTTGAAATCACTACACATACATCGTAAAGGGTCATGAAGGGCAAAATTTGAAGTGCACTGGCTCAACTTAAAAAGCACAAAATGTCTAGATCCTCTTCTTGGGATGTTAAAGTTAAGAGATGAGAGAATATATTGGGAGTCAATTTCACCACAAAGTAATTTATATAGGAAGGTGACATTAAGCACCATCCTTCTGGTTCTCAGGGAAGGCAGTAAAATTTGTTTAAGGCGGGTTTCATACGAAGGAAGAATAATATCTGGGTTCCAACGATGATGACGTAAAGCAAAAAGTAAAAACTGTTTTTGAACCGATTCTATTGCATCAATGTAGACGTGATATTGAGGGTTCCATACTACGGAAGCATATTCAAGAATAGGTCTTACGAGAGATATATATAGTACTTTAGTTGTGAAGGCATCATTGAATTCTTTCGCCCATCATTTAATGAAACCAAGAACACCTCTAGCCTTATTTACAGCCAAATTTATTTGGAGATTGAAGCGAAGTTTTGGATCCATAATTACACCAAGATCAACAAAACTATGAACAATTTCTAAATGGATGTTATTTATAGTGTAATTTGTGCTGTGAGAAGGTCATTAATTTGCATTTTTTTAAGTTAAGGTTTAATAGGTTGAAGTTACACCAATCCACTAGTCTGTTTAAATCAGATTGTAATAGGTGTTGTTCGTCGAGTGACTTGTAGGTAAGAAAAAGTTTCACATCGTCAGCATACATTAAGACGTCACAGTGTTTAATCGCGAGGGAAGGTCATTAATAAATAGTAAGAATACCGGTCCAAGATGACTTCCTTGCGGAACACCAGACGTAACCATAATATTTTGTGATAGAGAATTCTGATATAAAACTTTTTGAAAACGTCGCGATAAATACGATTCTATCCAATTTAGAAGCCTTACGTTTTGAATTAACAAAAGTATAGAAGAGTTTCGGATTATCATTAAATTGAGATTTGATGTTGGCTATATAAGCAGAATAACACTGTTTATTCAATAGCTGGTATCTGCAACGACAAGATGAATAACAAGCAAAGTCTATATTAGAACCAGATTTTTTATATTTTTTAAATTTCGACATAACCAACATGGCAAAAATCGTTCATTTTCACCTTTAGTGGAGCAGCCAGGCTTAGCACAAACCATTTTTTATTAATTTTTTTTTTTTTTGTTTTTTTTATTTAACAATTTAATTCAATTTAAACAAAAAACAAGAAAACAAAATAAAAAATAATAGTGACAAAAGTTTAAAAACAAATAAATAAAAACTTTGAGAAAATTAGTATAAAAAATTTCAAAAAATTTATCAAATTACATCATTTTAAAATGTAAAATTACGAACAAAGATCTAAATTTTTTTGTACACACAGGAGCCGATATCTCCATTTGTAAAATCAATAATATAAATAATGTTAATAAAAAAAATCATTCAACACTAACAGGTATAACGAGTGAGGAAATTGAATGCATTGGTACAACCAATTTAGATTTCAAAGTAGAAACAGAACAAATTCGGCATACTTTTCATATAGTTGAAGACGATTTTCCAATCGCAACAGATGGAATCGTAGGGCGAGATATTCTAGAAAAATTCATGTCAAAAATAGATTTTGAAACATTTACACTCACTTTAATAATAAATGAAAAAGAATTCATTTTACCCATCATTTTCAAAGAATCAAATAATTCAAATATATACAAAATTGCAAAAATGTATGCCAATACAAACACATCATCGCGAATAACATTAAATAGATGTACACAGAAAGCAATGATTCCAATTGGATTGTAACATGCAAGTAAACAAATACTAGCCATTACAAGGAGTATGGATAAAAAAAACCATACAAAAAACTGGGATTTTAACAACAAAAATGTCTTTCCAGCAAAACGACTGATTAACTAATTGCTTGGGAAACAGAAAAAAATTTTAAGGGTACTCAGATATACATAGAAAATAATGAAGTAATTGCAAGATGCAGCGATAATCCTTTGTTCACACAGCTGACTCTGGAGAAACTGTCGTCAAAAATACATAAGTTAGAAATAGAAGAATTAGCACTAAATACGAATGATATAATATTTAAAACAGTAGAAAAAGAAAAATTTAAAAAGATTTATAATAGTTTGAAAAGAGATAAAATAAATTTAAAGATATTGATTTATAGAGAACCGGAAAAAGTAATAGATACATAAAAGTATACAGAAAATTTATTTATTAATTCATCTGTCGAACAAGTCTATCAGATAGATACAATTTAGGTTACCAAAGAATTTTTATATATATATATATGCATTTATACCTTAGATCCTAAAGAATATTTAACAATGAACGTTTAAAAGATTCTCTATCAATTCTTATGTCTATTTCGTTACATACCGAGTTGAACGCAGCACAAGAATTGGTAATATCATCATTACCTCCATAGTTTGTTCTGTGAAACTCGATAAAGAATAGACTCCGCTGCCGAATATATCTTTCAGGTGCATATAATTTAATAAGATTTAAAAGTGGTGTACAATTTATGTGATTCATTAGTATATCCCTCGCAAATAAAATTCGGAAATACTTTCTACGCGACTGCAATATTTTCAACCCAAGTAGAGCGCAACGGCTGTCGAACGAGATTGTTAATTCCCAATTAAGTTTTTTAATCGCAAAGCGTGTGAATCTTTTCTGGATATTTTCAATCCTAGTGATATGACGCTTGTAAAAAGGTTCCCACACAACAGAACTGCGTTAGAAATCCAAGCATAGCATTTCCTTTTGAAATTATACTATCGAATTTTGCCAGAAAATTAAGCTTTTGGTCTAATAAAATCCCTAAATCATACTTCATGATTACTCTAGGTAGAATATTACCATCAATTAAATAGCCAAATTCACATATATCTGTACGCATACCAAAAGAAAGAACATCACATTTGGAGACGTTAAAAAATAATCTGTTTACTTCGCACCATTTAGAGAGGTTATTGAGATCATTCTGTAAATCGCAAGAATTTGAAGCATTTTTTACCGATTTATAAACTTTCACGTCATCTGCATACATCAAGCAGGCAGAATGATTAAGATAACTCGGCAAATCATTAATAAAAAGCAGAAATAGAATTGGACCTAGATGACTCTCTTGCGGAACTGAGTAATTAAAAACTATATTTGATTTGATTTGACCTATTTGAACAAATTGTTTACGGTCGGACAAATAATTTTTGAGCCATTTTAGCAGTGAGGAATGGAACCCCATTTGCTCCAATTTCATTAATAGAATACTGTGCTGTACTCTGTAAAAATTTTGCGAAGTCTGTAAAAATCACATCGACCTGATTACCGCTTTCCATTTCATTTCTGACATAGTTCGTGAATAAAGCTAGATTTGAAGTAGTTGATCTTCCACTCATAAATCCATGTTGGCAATCTGATATAAAATTCTTAACATTAGCATATATTCGCTCTTTAACCAGCGATTCAAAGACCTTCGGGATCAAAGGCAGTTTTGAAATTGGTCTGTAATTTACAATATTCTGTTTATTTCCAGTCTTAAAAATTGGCGTTATCAAAGATTCTTTCCATTCTTCCAAAAATTCACCCTTAGCTAACGATGGATTAAAAATGTTTGCTAAAGGCTTAGCTAAACTGAAAGCACACATTTTAAGGTACAAAGGAGGAACATTATCAGGCCCCATTTTTTTCGCAACATCTAAGTTTAATAGTTTTTCTTTAATTTCAGATTCAGTAAGTGCTAGAAATCCCAAATCGGTAATTGGAGTTCCATTATAAATAGGCTCTTCACAACTGCTTTCCGTTGAATCTACTATAAAATTTGATTGAAAATATGAAGCGAACATGTTGCATACCTCCTCTACATTGCAAGCTACTTTTCCGTTATAAATCATAGTTTTAGGTAAGCCATAAGTTTTACTCTTAAGGTTAACGAACTTCCAAAAAGCTTTAGAATTATTTTTTATATTTGCTTCAGTATTTTGAACGTATTGGGTGTATAAATATTTCTTTAACAAATCGTATTCTTTTTTAGCTCTTAGATATTCATCTCTTAACAAAGGATTTACTTTACTTTTTTTGTATCTTTTATTCAATATGTTTTTCAAATTTTTTAATTGCTTAGTAAACCAAATAGGTTTACCGTTTTTAACTTTTTTGACCTTTTTTAGCGGTCTCCAATGGAGACTAAAGACGCGAAAACAGCCGCAAAAACTATAATCGAAAACTTAATTCTGATATATCGATGGCTTCATTCCAAAGTATGCTAAGTCTAAAAAGTGAATTTTGCAGGAGACGCGTTCAAAGTTTATTTGGAATTTCTTTTTTTAACGTGTACGAATTTAAAATACTGGTAGCAGAACATGGTTAAAAATGACTTAGACCACTTAAGAATGTACAAAAAGTTTTGAGTTGTTCAAGGACACATAGCTTATTTTGGTTTGGAGAATGAAAACGTAACACCATTGAAACCATTTAAATAAAATGTTATACATTCCATTTTAACGTAAAGCCAAAATTATCAATTCAATTGAAAGTTTAAGTAATTGTTATTCAAAATAACAGTTATAATATAAATTATTCAGCATCTAATGTGACCGCATAACTGTCCAAAAATACAAAAAACATTTAATGGCTGTTAGATGTTTTTTGATTTGTACGGTTTTTTGAATTTTAAATGTTTTGTTTTATTATAATACTTTTGTCCTTTTTTAATTAAGTACTTTACTTGAACTTATTATATTTTCACTTAACTGCCTTTTACACTTGACACTTAAAATGTTATAAACATTATGCAAAAAACAGTTAAACTCCTTTACACATTTTACCCATAAATATTCAAAGTAAAATAAGATGAGAGAACAAAGTTATGTAAAGCAAAAACCAAGTAAAAGTTTAAACCAAACACAAAAGTCTAATTATCTCAAAACTATGAAAATGCAGTTAACTGTTTTTTGTTTTGCACGGCAGATAAGTGCATCCTTCTGTTCCTTTTACCTGCATGTAGAAAGCGTGTTGAGGAACATTGGTTTGCAAACAGCTTCACTCATCTCCTTCTCGTCTTTCAAAAATGTAGTAAAGTACAGTCGTGATTCTGTGAATTTACAATATTTTTCACAACTTTTTTCTCGTATTATGTTATTAAATAAGAAATGCATGCCCATTTACACCAATTTAATTACACTTTTTAGCATTAGATATGAGAAGACAATGCCTTATTCCTGGATTTATTTAAAGTCAATTTCACAAATGTTGCAGAACTCTAACTCGCCAGATTTATAAAAATTTACAACAAACAACACTTCAGACACTCACAACTTTCTCCAAACTAAACTGTTCTATGTTTACTTAAACGCGTAAACTGCTTTTGTTTATTCGGGGAAGAACATGCCAAGTACACATAGTGACATTAAAAAATGTACAATGTGTATGCTAAGTAGACTTAGAAAACAAAACAAAAATAAATGCACCTTCTGAAGAATGCTATGTTTACTTAGATTTCAAAAAAATTTACAATTCCCTTCTAAACAATGCTTATTGTACTTAGCCTTTTTTGGAATGGAAGTTTTTTAAAACTTTAGTCGTAGGCAAAGTACAATTTTGAGCATAACTTTTGACAGAATTGTCCTATAAATTCGAGCTTTTGACAGGACTCAAGTTACATAAGTCCGAATTCAAAAAAACAATCTCCTTGAAAACATGCTAAGGTTGACTTAGCATACTTTGGAATTAAGCCATCGATATGGTCATTTTAAAATTTTAAAGTCAGATAGAGGTACAGAGTTTACTAACGAATTACTTTCAGAGATATGCAACTTATTAGAGATAAAACAAATTTTAAGTACTCCATACCATCATGAAACACTTGGTTCTATAGAACGTAATCATAGAGTATTAAATAAATTTTTAAAAAGGTGACGAATGGGATCAATGGATACCATACTTCACATTTGCTTAGAATACTACACCTCATGTTGATACAAATAGCACGCCATTTGAGCATATTTTTGGCTGGTTAGCGAACCTTCCAAATGATAATTCAGTAAATTCAAAATATTACAATACAGATAACAATGCGCAAGAACTAAAAGCAAGATGAGCATATTCAATAAAAAAGACTGAAGAATTCATTCCGAGATAATGTAATAATAAAAAAGATGAAAAGAAAGAAAAATCAACCACCTTATCATGGTCCATATAGAATAATCGATAAAAATGGAGTGAATTCAATTATAGATGCAATTTCAGTTGATCTCGTCCCTTTGTCGTTGTCGGTTGTTTAGTTATATTAACGTTTGGTTTGTGGTGTTGTTATTGTTATTGTTATTGTGATTAAATAAAATTGTTAAACGTAAGTGTTGTTGCAGTATATATATTGAGCTACTTGTTGCAGTAATTTTGTATTGAAGTGGTTTTGTTTCTGTTTTAATATAGTGTTTATTTTAATTTTAATTTTATTTAAATTACTAATAAACATAGTTGGCGTGCTATTTTTGTGTATAAATTGTGCTTGATTTGTTATTTTTTTCAATTCTTCTTTGTGCGGTGTCCGTACCTGTTAGTCAGTGTCAGTGTTATTTGTTGCTAGCACATAACTGTGCGCTCTGTGTATTTAATTTTGTGTACTTAACCCTTTGAGACACTTTTGAAACAAATCTGCTCCTTTAAATTAAATTTTTAAACATGACTTATTTTCAAGTCGAAAATTTCGCTGCTTGCTCATTAAATGGGCAATGCAGAAGTCAGAACATTTTAAATACAATGTTTCATTGTTCTGGCCCATGCGAGCAAATGTTTCACGCTTCGTGTGCTAATATTTCTAACTCATGTGTACATGATTTACTTTCGGTACACTCAGGACTTCGTTGGTACTGTCCTACGTGCAGGGTCGTCTCCCCAGCAGAGTTATATTCAAAAATAAAGCTCTTTGGGGATAGCCTTAATTTGCTTAATAATAATTTTAAATTTATTCTGACGTCATTAAGCGAAATAAGTGCTGACAATTGCAATAGTACCACGGATGAAATTTTTTCGCCAATTAGGGCTAACCTTCTTTTGACTGAGACTGAAACTCTCGTCTCTCCCAACGTATCCTCAAATGAAGTCCTAACTACGGAATTAGTACACAAGCAGAGTAATAATTCAAAAAATAACTCTAAAAATAAGAGGAAAAACAATAAGCGCAAACGTGCCAATCATAGTGTATCGTCTAGTCCCCAGGCTAAGCGAGTTTTAGTTCCCACCTCCTCGTCACATGGATCTAATATAATGTCGACTAATAGTTATAATACTAATAACAATAATAATAACAAAAATGATAACAATAAAAATAATAATATTAATAAAATTAACATTGTTAACAATAATAATGATAATAATACTAATATTAATGATGATAAAGATAAAGAAAATGATAATGAAAATAATAATGTTAATAATAATATTATTAATGCAGTACCTCAGTTGTCTGCCCCATTACCTAAAGTGTTAGTTATTTCTGCACCTAGTGATAGTGTTGTGTCTGAAATTTCAGAACATTCTATCGCTAATACCTTGGTTGGTACGCCATCCGTTCAATCTTCAACTGAGCTAACCACTCTAAGAGCAGTTTCGAGGACAAAGAACATTTTTATTTCAAGGCTACAACCCGACACATCAACTAATAATATTCTGACGTTTGTCGAACAATGTAGTTTGATATCCCAAAATGCTTTCCGCTCATGTAAGAAAATTGGCAATTAGCCCACCCACGCTTCATTTATTCTCACAGTTGCACCCGAGGTTTTTTCAACTGTTCTCAATTCTAATATGTGGGCCGATAATATCCTCGTTTCAGAATTTATACCTAAAAACAAGTCAAGGAGCTCAAATAATAAAGCTCGTCGGAACCAAAAAAACTAAATAGGCTATCCCTTTACTATCAAAATGTAAGGGGATTGCGCTCCAAAACGCGAGACTTATTTCTTTCTACTCAGAATTGTTCTGAGGACATTATCGCGTTTACTGAAACGTGGTTGAATGAAAGCATTACTGACTTGGAATTGTTTGACAATAGTTTCCAAGTATTTAGAAAGGACAGATACTCCAGCGATATTTCTTCTGTTGGTGGTGGTGTTCTTATTGCTGTAAGGAACTGCTTTGTCAGTTCCTTTGTTGATATACCCTGCGCTTCTAATTTTGAACTAATATGCGTTAAGGTTATACATTGTAGCTCAAATGTATACATAATTAATGCATATGTTCCTCCAAACAGTAGTGCAGAGTTATATACAAGTCTGGCAGATTGTCTAGACTATATTCTTAATATTCTTGACGTTAATGACGACATTTTATTGTTGGGCGATTTTAATCTGCCCAACTTAAAGTGGCATTCTTCTGACGATGATACATTTTTTTGTGCATCTAATGCGAAGACTCTTGGAGAGCATATATTCGTTGACAGTATATGTTCTGACTTACAACAAGTGAGTTGTATTTATAATAGTCTGGAAAGACTTCTTGACCTGGTCTTAACTACGGACAGTAACAATGTCATTGTTAAGAGGGCCTTCCATGCTCTAACTACTATTGATGTATATCATCCACCATTGAGTATTTGGTATAAATCGGATAGAGAGAATATAGTTAATTCTAGTTCAATGGATAAAGTTTATGAATTCAATTTCAAAAAAGCTGACTTTTTGAGGTTGAATCATTTACTTAACAATAAACTTAACGTAATTTTAGAATATATTAATGGACATAATCTTGATGATTCCATTAATTTTTTTTATTTAGAACTCTTTGCTGTAATTTCTCAGTCCGTACCTTATAGCCTCAAACTTATAGCCAAAAAATCTGCATACCCTTGGTACACAAAGGAGTTGAAAACACTTCGCAATAACAGGAATAGGGCTTGGAAGAGATACGTCTGTAGTTTGGACTCAAATGACCTAGAAATCTACAAAAGTTTGTTTCTGGAATTTCAAAACCTTTCAGCTCTTTTGTATAATGAATATTTAGACAATATTAAGTTGAGAATATTGTCAGATCCAAAGAAATTTTGGGGGTTCATAAATACTAAGAAAAAATCTGATGGATTTCCCTCATCCTTCAAAACTCTTGACGGATTTACGGATGATCCTTCTATAATTTGTGGCCTTTTTGCCAATCTTTTCAAGGAATCTTTTTGTTCAGATTCGTTTAATCCTGATGAAGGTTACTTTGACTACATGAACTCTTCACCCAGGGTCTCTTTGGAGTCTATATCCTTTACCTCCGAGGATATTTTAAAGTATATTGGGACAATTGATGAGGACTTTGGCGCTGGACCCGATGGAATTCCTGCCGCAGTGTTAACTCAATGCGGTTCCGTTTTGTGTCAACCACTTGCTTTATTATTTAGTAAATCAATAACAGAAAGTTATTTTCCAGTTTTTTGGAAAAAATCATTTATAAGTCCTATATATAAAAAAGGTTGCAGGAATGATGTTAATAATTATAGGCCCATCGCTAAGCTTTCGTCGTTTCCCAAACTTTTTGAGCGAATTGTGTACGATCGTGTTAAAATTCATTGTGGAGAAGTCATAACAACTCGTCAGCATGGTTTTGTTAATGGAAGATCCACAGTGTCTAATCTTCTTGATTTTACAACATTCTGCTTAAATTCAATGGAATCTGGTAACCAGGTCGACTGTATTTATACTGACTTTAGTAAAGCATTTGATAAATTACCGCATGACTTAATTTTATTCAAACTTAAATTAATGGGATTTCCACAATATTTTGTATGCTGGATAAAATCGTATTTGACTGAGCGATCTTATCAAATACGGTTCCGAGGGGTGTTGTCTGCAGAATTTATTGCTGAATCAGGTGTACCTCAGGGTAGCCACCTTGGTCCACTTCTGTTTATTTTAGCAATAAATGACGTCACACACGTCATTGAACACTCTCGTCTGCTGATTTATGCAGACGATATGAAAATATACAGAAAAATAAATACTAAAGATGATTCCAACCTACTCCAGGCTGATCTGAAATCCTTTGAAGTTTGGTGTTCTAAAAATAATATGTTTCTCAATCCTAGTAAATGCCAAACTATGACCTTTTCGCGAAAAAGGAATAATTTATTATTTGATTACAATATAAAAGATACTGCTTTAAGTCGTGTAGATGCAGTCAAAGACCTTGGTATATGCATGGATCCTAAGTTATCGTTCAACATTCATATTGATAATATTTGTAAAAAAGCGTCTTCAATGCTTGGATTTATAAAACGCTGGGCCAAAGAATTCAATAGCATGATCACAACTACAACGTTGTATTATGCAATAGTGCGTCCTCACTTGGAGTACGCAAGTCAAGTCTGGTCCCCAAGTTATAATATGCATGTTGAACGAATAGAGAGGATCCAAAAACGTTTTGTTCGGTTTGCTCTGGGGGGCTTAAGTGGAACTGACATTTTAAACCTTCCTCCTTATGAGAATCGTTTAAAACTACTAAGATTGCAGTCACTAAGTGAGCGAAGGAGGTCTGCAGATATCGTTTATTTACACCAACTTATAACCGGTGTATTTGATTCTCCAGAACTCCTTTCTCTTATTAATTTTAACACTAACCGTAGAAGCAGCAGAAACGCAAACAACTTAATTTATGTACCTTTTAGTAGAACGAACTATATGTTAACTGCTCCTTTAAACCGTATGAGTACCTTTGTTAACAACTGTAGCGTTTTTGATGTTAACTTGTCAAAAGGTCAACTCAAAAGTAGACTAAAAGAGATTATGTAATTATAGATCTTTGTATGCATGGTTAGTAGTTATTGTCCTGTGTTGTCCCTGAGCCCAATCCAAACTTTGGATGGTAAATTTTTTCCACATTAACTTGTTTTCAGCCACTGGAATCCTTAACATAAAATTCATTTTATGCTATGGGTCGTGGTTTTAAATGGGTTAATGCTGAGAAAGTGCGAAAAAGCTGTAGTAGCTGAACTCTTTTGTTATTGCATGTAAATGGAAAAATTAAAGAATATCATTATAATTTATTAAAAAACTGGATTGAATGAACTTAATACTCAAAGTAAAAGTATCACATATATAGTACATAATACTATTATTGAATTGTATAACTAGTTGTAAGTAAGTTTAAACTCATATTTATCTCTTGAATTATATAATATAAGAAAAATTTGAAAAATTATTATCTTGAAATCAAATTATTTTTATCTTGTGGATGGGGGTGTAGAATACCCTATAACCACCTGCACTATCACAATATTTAACACGCACATCACTTCTTATATTTATTTTGTTTATATTAATATTTGCGCACTTTGTTTATGCGCTTGCATTTTTATCATATCTTTTACACTTTACTGTTTAAGTTAAGTTTTACTCATTTAAGTTATGTATAAGAAATATTGTTATTATTTATATAAGAAAACAACTGTACAAAATCATTTATTAGGAGGACCAAATTAAGAAATAAACTAATTAAGACTTGAGCTTCCATCAGCTTAGTTTTACTTCACTAGAGCTTCCATCAGCTCTTTTTATTAAAAAGCCTTCAGAGCATTCATCTGCTCAGGGTTCTTTTTTTTATTAGAGCCTGTGGCGTTTTTACATGCCGGCAAAAACCCATATGCCTTATGACAAAAATTAATATTCGCGTTTAATACTCGCATATATATTAAACTTCAACTTTGTCTATCATAATAAAACCCGAACATTACAATAAAAGACATTTGAGTCGTATGTTGATATTACTATATGTAACCTTTTTGCAGATTTTTTTAAGACTACTTATTTATCTGCTTCTTACGATAGTTAAAGTTATTCTTTAAATCTGCAACCTGGCGATATATGTTCTCCAATAATTGATATTAACACGGTTTCAACCTACTTGAAAAATCTCAAGACATTTTATAAAAGCGGTCCTGAAAATATGCCTTCTTGTATATTGAAATATTGCTGTGAAGAACTTGTACTTGAACTTGCTTTTTACTGCATCGTTACAATCTTGCTATTTTCCAGTGGCATGGAAATCTTCTTTTATTATTCCGCTGCATAAATCTGGCAATAGGTCTTTGATAGACAACTATCGGGGAATTGCAAAGCTCAGCGTCCTACCTATGCTTTTTGAGGCTATTGTAACCTCACAATTATCACATAGCGTTAAATCTTTAATATCTCCATTTCAACATGGATTCTTATCTGGAAAATCTACTGTTACTAATCTTCTAGAATTTACATCTAAAACTATTGAGAATTTTGGAAAAGGTCTACAAACAGATGTTATTTATACAGACTTTAGCAAATCCTTCGATGTTGTTAATCATAAGCTCTGAGTTATAAAACTGTAATAAGGTGACTATACACTTGAGTTTTTAAAGGTTTTCGATGATTTCGAAGTTACTATGGACACCAAATCGGCAGAGCTAATAGTACTCTAGGATTTATTAAACGATGGTCCAAAGAGTTTAAAGATCCTTTTATAACTAAAACCTTATTCACATCGCTAGTGAGGCCCATTCTAGAATACGCGTCAATTGTTTGGTGCCCTCGTTATGGGTGTTACATTGACGATATAGAATCTGTTCAAAAGCAATTTCTTCTATTCTGCTTACGTGATCTATATTGTAATTCAAACTTTAATTAACCTTCTTATGAATATCGATTACAGCTTATTAATCTACCTTTTGTAAAAAATAGGAGAACTATGCTAAATGTTAGTTGGATTTTAAAACTCTTACATGGATATGTCGACAGTCCATATTTACTGAGTAAAATTTACTTTAATGTTCCTCTTCGACCTAGAAGATATTTTGAGCTACTTTTTATGAACTTTTGCAGAACTAGTTGCAGAACTAAAACTTAATTCCGTTTCAGATGTTATTACATTAAATGAATCTATGTACTCAATTAAACTTAAAATTTCAGATTATCTGCAGTACCGCCACTTAGTCTGATAACTGATGCTCTTTTCAACTAACACAATTTTCGATTGGTGATGGATACAAAACTGCATATAATCTGAATGAACCTGAACCTGTTTGGACCTCCTCACTAAATCTAATCGAACATACTTTGTAAATGCTAACTCATCTTTCGGCCGTATCAAGCTGGTTGTTTTTTTTTTCTGCAACCATGCAAGAACGATTTGTATTGTATATATAATTATAAAACTGGCCAATAACACCTAGTTGTCTTAGTGCCTGCGTTCACAACCATTTCTTGGTATGGAATGAAATTGGTGTGGTGTATATGACCTAGTTTTTCGTAATACTACGTTGCTTAACCAGGACTCCATTGGCTATTAAGACAGAACGGTTTATATATATGCATATTGCAATTATATATATGCATATGCTTATCAGTGTGGCATTTTAATTTTGAATTGAATGAATTTTTTAGCAGCAAGAATTCCAATGAAAAAAAAATTGTTCTCTGCAATATGCACATTTATTTTGTTTGCAGCGCTGCGCGCAGAAATGATAAAGTGCTGCACATCTGTTTTAAGCATAAATCTTTGTTGTTGTGTTTAGAATTACTTAAAGTTCTTTGGCGATAAAAAAAAAAAATGTATTTCGATTTAAATTCGAATGCAAAACATAGTAAAAATATTCTCAGAAGACAATTGAATTAGAATTATATATAAACGTCAGGAGAAAAGTCAATAAATATAATACTTCTTAAACTTTAAACCCGTTGTTTTCGAAAAGTGCTGTTAGCAACTTGTGGACAGCATTACTCGAAAACTTTTGAATGGATCGCTACCAAATTTTTTTTCAAATGTAAAGCAAACACCATTACTGCATTTAGTCAAAAATGGGGTTTTAACTGCCATTTTCGTAAAAGTCAATATTTTGCTAAAATCTTCGATTAAAAGCTCAAAAAGATTCAAAGAAACATAAATTATTATTTATGTTGTTTTTGGATGAACAAGCTCCGAAAAATCGTGTCCACCGCATATGCCAGGTGCTTTGCCATACATTACTTAGGTGGCCATGACAACCCGTTGTCGGGTTACGGCCGACTTCATCAGCTCTCGCCAGGCGTCTCGGCTTCGCGCGCGGGTCATGTCGACATCAGCGGCGTCACTTACAAACTCTCACACTTCTTACAAAATGCCAATCAATTGGGCAATATAAACATTTTCCATTTTCTACATATATTTACCAACGCAGTAATTAAGCATATTTATTAACACTTCATTTTAATAACCTACACTTCATTCATTAATTGCTAAACTCTTACAAACCCATATTTCATTCATAAGTTGCTAAACACTTTTGTCAAACTCGAAAACAAAAGTGTCACATTGCACATTGCTGCACTGCACTGCACAACCCATATCATTTATTTTTATTGCAAAACCCATTTGCCAGTTTGACCGAATATCGGCAACGACAAACAGAATATCACATTACAATTTCGATTGCACCAACAGACCCAAAAGTCCACTTAAGTGTTTTGTAGTTTCATAAGTGTTTTGAAATCTTCGCTGCAATACAAGAATGCAACGAAGAAAAGAGAAAGAAGAGAATTAATGTGTAGAAGTAAGTTTATGTAAACAAATATGTATTAGTTAACTTTTTCATATATTTTAAGTATTGAACATTCTGTTAGTTTAAAAAGTAAGTTCCATTTTATATCTTCAATAAAACAGACGTTAAAATTAAAACACAATTTGTTTTTTTTAAATTTGTTCGGAAGTAACAACTTGAGTGGCGCAGTCGAAACGGAATAAAAATCAAAAGATTTTTATAAAATAACTTAAAGCTCTAAAGTCTCGATTTTAAAAAAAATTTTAAGCAAAATTTTAACGTGTTAGAAAGCAAAAGATATATAGTGAAAAAGTGGAACTCACTTAAATCTTAAGATTTATTTTACCGTACTTGTTCGAATCCAAAGATTTGTTTTAAAGTCGTGAACACAAAAAAACAAAAAAAAACAAGTTGACTATTAAGTGCCTATGCCTAAGCTTGGAAAAACTAAAGCTAGATTACAACAATATCAAAAAACGACCAATATGTTGCACAACGAACAGCATGCATTCACCACAACAGCTCAACAGGTTCCAGCATCAGATATCATTAGGGAAGCAGCTAGAATAAAGGAATTCCATGGAACTAAAGAGTATGATCTATCAGCGTTCATAAGAGAGGTGGAATTAATACTCCCTCTCTTCGATGAAAATCCCACCCTTAAGGAATTCATATTCCAACGACACGTAAGGACAAAAATCCAAGGCCCAGCACTCCAAACAATAAGAACACTTGGAAGTAACCCAACATGGAAGGAAATCAAGGAAGAACTAGTGAGGAATTTTGGAGTTAAAGAGACGTATCATAACCTTTATCACTAAGCAATAAACATAAAAAGCCGCAATGTAAGTGAATACTTTTATAAGTCAAGAGCTATATTAGATAAGCTGAACACTAAGTATGACTTCGATGTTACAAAACCGGTCGAATTTTCACCGGAAATAAATGAGTCTATTATATTGAAAACTTTTGTAAGCGGCCTAGACGCAAGTCTAGCAAGCATAATTTACAGTAGAGACATTAGAAATCTAAGACATGCATACTATACTCTATAAGAAACGGGTATTCTTGACCAATACGAAAGAAGAACTTACAATAAATACGGCAATTACAGACAAGACTCATATACTGTAGGCAATCCATTTAGACAACACAGTAACTCTGTAAATCTAAATAACCAAAATAACCAAAATCCATTTAGACAACACAGTAACTCTGTAAATCTAAATAACCAAAATAACCAAAATCCATATAGACAACACAGTAGCTCTGCAAATCTAAATAACCAAAATAACCAAAATCCATTTAGACAGAACGCAAACTCGAGACAATTTCAACTAAACTCAAATGCAAATTACAATAACAGAAATTCTGGACAGACTAGGAACAATAGACCTCAACCAATGGAAGTAGACCATTTTCAACAAGAAGAGGTAAATTTTCAATTACCAGAAGAAAACCTAATTTACCGATAGTAGAACTGACTATAGGAGATGAACAAATTAAGTGCTTGATCGACACAGGATCAACCACAACACTTATTAATGAGGACAAACTGAAAAAATATAAAAGAATACAATTAAAAAATAATTTACAATTTAACACACTAAGCGGACAAACGACCATAAGCCAAGAAATAATAACAGAACTCCCAAAAGAGTTCAACGAAAAAAAATACTTGAGTTGGAAACTTACGAAATTTAAAAACAAACAATTTGACGGACTTATTGGACAGAATATACTTGGACCAATGCAAGCAATCATTAACCTAGAAGATGGATACATTGAAATTAATAAAGTAAAAACAATATTTTTAAATTCATGTCCGTATAAATTTGAGGAAATTTATACACTTGAAAATGCGAATATTGACCAAAGTGTCATGGATAAATTGCATAGAACAGATATGAACCCTGAAGAGGTGAAAAAATTAACATATCTAATAAATAAGCATCAAGACTTATTTTATCAAGAAGGACAAACACATATTCACACTCACGAAATACAGCATGAAATAGTGACTACAACAAGTAGGCCTCTTTACTCAAAAATATATAGATACCCGCAAATACGCGAGACTGAAATTAACAAACAAATTAAAGATATGTTGGAGCAAGGAATAATAACGGAAAGCAACTCTCCATATAATTCACCGCTTTGGATCGTCCCAAAGAAAGTTGACAACTCGGGCACAAAGAAATGGCGTATAGTCATCGATTACAGAAAACTCAACGAAGAAACTATAAGCGATAAATTTCCCATCCCAAATATTGAGAATATTTTAGAGAAACTAGGCAGGTCTCAATATTTTACTACTTTAGATTTAGCTAAAGGTTTCCACCAGGTTTTAATAAAAAAATGTGACAGACAGAAGACAGCTTTTTCAACACCACTTGGCCATTACGAATTTACGAGAATGCCATTTGGGCTCAAAAATGCCCCAGCTACGTTCCAAAGATTAATTAACTCAGTCCTTAGGGAATTTATAAACAAAATATGTGTCGTATACCTTGACGACATACTTATTTTTAGCACCTCGTTAGAAGAACACGTTGACAGCATTGAGAAAATCTTTAATAAATTAAGACAACACAACTTAAAAATTCAAGTAGACAAATGTAAATTCTTTGCAAGAGAAACGGAATACTTAGGGCATATTTTAACAACAGAAGGAGTCAAACCGAATGCTAGTAAAATTGAAAACATTCAAAAATTAAAACTCCCCGAAACAGCGAAACAAATTAAATCTTTTTTGGGAATAAGATTTAATTTGTCTGGCAACTCCGTCGAACTATCAGCATCGAAAATTTCTGTTCGTGTTTTAATTGTTTTTCAATTTGTGATTTGTGTTCTTTAATAAACGGTTTAAATACGTTATTTCGATATTTTAATTCGTTTATAGAATTGAGTGTTCTGTGCCTTCAATAATTGTGCACAGTTTCCGCGAATTGCGATAATTTGCGCGTTCAAAATATATATATAAGTGCATAAGTTTAAAGTGCTTGACACTTGTGCTTATTTTTATAAGCAGTGAAAAAAAAAAAAAAAAACTCAACAAAACAAAAACATACAAACATTGTTGTGCTTTATTTCTATTCTTTAAATTCTGTTCTTGTTGTTCTTTTTATTTTTTGACATTTCGCTATTTTTTTTTCTTAGCTTCTCTTAAGTTAAGTAAAATAGCGTTGCAAACCTGTAGGCACTTCTTTAAGCTATTCCCACAGGGTGTCTCAGAGTTTTTATCTCTTTGTTTTTAAACTTTCGCCACTATTTATTTTTATATCTTTTTACTTTATTGTTTTCTTTTTCTTTCTTAAATTAAATACATTGAAGTAAAAAAAAAAAACAAAAAAAAAAATAAAACAATGGTTTGTGCTAAGCCTGGCTGCTCCACTAAAGGTGAAAATGAACGATGTTTGTCATGTTGGTTATGTGACAATATCGTTCACATCAAGTGTGCAGGAGTGTCAGGTCGAGTGGCAGATGCCATTGAAGAAGGTAAAGGGTTGCGTTGGTCTTGTGAGAAGTGTAGGTTGGCCGACATTAACCTTTATAAGCTTTTTAAGCAAACGAAGCAAGGTTTCTCGGAAATAAGTAGAGAACTTTCTTCACTTTCTGATAAATTTTTAAAATATCAAACTCATTTCAACGAATTTAAATATATTGATGAGTCAATTCCTTCACCAAAGCGAAAAAAGAAACATATGACCCTTCGAAGCAAACAGAAAACTGACTCGACACCAACACAACCTTCTATAGAACAAGACAACGTTGACGACATGGACACGGATGCTCCTCCTCCTATTCTTTCTTCTTCGGCAAATTTGTCTATGTCTGCTCCTTTTCCATTATCAGCTCCACCTCTCGTTTTGCCTGAAATAACGTATGCACAAGCTGCTTCTCTGGCTCCTACTGTTGCTGATGTCCAACAAATTCCAATTACTTCTGACATTTCTGTTCCTAAACCTTTGATTGCTATTCCTCCAACTAAATCAATCTTTGTTTCGCGCTTAGCATCTAATACAACAGATAATGATATAGATTTTTTCATTAAATCAAAGTTGAAATGTTCATCGACTCTTTCTATTTCTATTCATAAATTCAAATATGTAAACGCACGTCTGACTACTTCCTTTAGATTGACAGTTCCAGAAAATTTATTTAATACTATTGTTGATGTAAGTTTCTGGCCACGAAATACAATCGTACGCGAATTCGAATTCAAAAATAATCCGCGATTAGTAAATGTTGTACACTTGCCTCGCCCGCGAAATAGCCCGCAATCTCATCCAAAAAACGATTAACAAATCGTAAGTCTAAATTAGAACTTGTGTATCAAAACGTAAGGGGTCTTAATTCCAAACTTTCTGCAATGTTCATTAACAGTTTTGATTTCGAATATAACATTTTAATTTTCACGGAGACTTGGCTTCGCTCTAATATTCTAAATTCTGAAATAATGTGTAAAAATTATCAAATTTTCCGTAAAGACCGTTATAATAAGATCGGTGGTGGTGTTCTGATAGCTGTTCATATCTCGTTTGCATCTGATGAATTAACAATTCTCGACACAAGTGAACTGGAGTTTATTTGTGTTTCAGTTAAATTAAATAACTGCATTGCTTATCTTACCTGTTCTTACATTCCTCCAAATTGTGACATATCAATTTACTTAAGACATATAAACGCCATTGAGCAAGTTCATAATATGTTAAAAAATAATGATGTTCTTATTGTGTTGGGCGATTTTAACCTACCCTTTGTGTCTTGGAATTCGACAGATGACTCTTCATTTCTTACACCTGTTTCCACTAGTAATTGGATAAATGATTTTTTAGATAAGTTATCTGACCTGTGTCTTCAACAAGTCAATAATACTTTTAATAAAAACCATAGAACGCTGGACCTTGTGTTTGTAGATAGATGCACTACTGTATATCTCAATCGATCAAACCCTGTATCATTTCCGGAAGATGAACATCATCCAACTCTTGAAATAACAGTTTTACTTGCTCATGAAAATGAAAATAAACTTACACCTGATAAGCGAAATACAAAATCATATAATTTCAAAAGTACAGACTATGTTAAACTCAACACCTTACTCTCGCCTCACCTACTCTCTCGTATTCATATTATGACGTCGAAACCTCGGTACAGTTTTTTAATGATACTTTGCAAAGGTGCTTCTTATTGTGCGTCCCAACAAAGCAAATTAATTCTAAACCCTTAAGTCCACCCTGGCTAACAAGTGAACTTAAGTCACTAAAAAATTTAAAAAATCGATTATTTAAAAAATATAAAAAATCTGGTTCTAATACTGACTTTTCATGTTATACATCTTGTCGTTGCAGATACCAGCTATTAAATAAACAGTGTTATTCTGCTTATATAGCCAACATCAAATCTCAATTTAATGATAATTCGAAACTCTTCTATACTTTTGTTAATTCAAAACGTAAGGCTTCCAACTTTCCACCCCTTATGAGATTCAATCAAGAGGAATCGTCTTGTGACAATGTTATTTCCAACATGTTTGCAAGCTTCTTCAAATCAACTTACTCCAACATACCATTTAATATGTGTTCTGAGCATCCTTATTTACCTCCAGTTAGCTCTTTTGAAACTCCAGTAATAGACTCAATTATTGTTATGCATAACCTTCGTCAAGTTAAATGCTCTTTTTCGACTGGCCCTGATGAAATTCCGAGTTGCATTCTAAAGGAATGTGCTAGCAACCTGTGTGCTCCTCTATCATACATATTTAATATATCCCTGCAAAGTGGACATTTTCCCATTATATGGAAAGATTCATATATTATACCCCTTCATAAATCTGGCTCTAAAATTGATGTCACTAACTACCGAGGCATCGCCAAATTAAGCGCAATCCCTAAATTATTTGAGAAAATCATAACTGAACAACTAACCCACTTCGTTTCATCTTCCATTTCTGTCACTCAGCATGGTTTTTTAAAGGGTAAATCAACTTCAACAAACCTTTTGGAGTTTACAACTCGTGTAATAAAAGGTTTCACTTTGGGAAAACAGACTGACGTTATTTATACGGACTTTAGCAAGGCTTTTGACAGTGTCAATCATAAACTTCTATTGAATAAACTTAAGCTAATTGGGTTGCCTGTAAAATTGCTGAATTGGATAGAATCTTATTTATCGAGACGTTTTCAAAAAGTTTTATATAAAAATTCTCTATCACAAAATATTATGGTTACATCTGGTGTTCCGCAAGGAAGTCATCTTGGACCGGTTTTATTCTTACTATTTATTAATGACCTTCCCTCGACAATTAAACATTGTGACGTCTAAAGGTATGCTGACGATGTGAAACTTTTTCTAACCTACAAGTCACTCGACGAACAACACCTTTTACAATCTGATTTAAGCAGACTAGTGGATTGGTGTAACTTCAACCTATTACACCTTAACTTAAAAAAATGCAAATCAATGACCTTCTCACGTAGAACTGCTCATAGCACAAATTACACTATAAATAACATCCATTTAGAAATTGTTCATAGTTTTGTTGATCTTGGTGTAATTATGGATCCAAAACTTTGCTTCAATCTCCAAATAAATTTGGCTGTAAATAAGGCTAGAGGTGTTCTTGGTTTCATTAAATGATGGGCGAAAGAATTCAATGATGCCTTCACTACTAAATTACTATATATATATCTCGTAAGACCAATCCTTGAATATGCTTCCGTAGTATGGAACCCTCAATATCACGTCCACATTGATGCAATAGAATCGGTTCAAAAACAGTTTTTACTTTTTGCTTTACGTCATCATCGTTGGAACCCAGATATTATTCTTCCTTCGTATGAAACCCGCCTTAAGCAAATTTTACTGCCTTCTTGAGAAGCAGAAGAATGGTGCTTAATGTCACCTTCCTATATAAATTACTTTGTGGTGATATTGACTCCCAATATATTCTCTCATCTCTTAACTTTAACATCCCAAGAAGAGGATCTAGACATTTTGTGCTTTTTAAGTTGAGCCAGTGCACTTCAAATTTTGCCCTTCATGACCCTTTACGATGTATGTGTAGTGATTTCAACAATAGCTACAGCTTAATTAATTTTTGTGATTCAGTGTATGCCTTGAAACGGAAATTGATTTTACATTTAAATAATTGATACATTTTAGAATTTTGTTTCAAACATTAACTCGGTAAATAATATTGTTATATTCTGTTAAAATGTTGGCTGAAGTTATTCCATATATTCGAGACCGTTTCAGTTGTTTTTCCCTTATAATATTGCGTTTGATGAAGTAAACACCATCGAATACGATATGTATGCTTTAACTTGTTTGCTTTTAATCAAAAAAAATTTTAAAATTTTTCTTATTCAGTTGACTTATTAGTTACTAAGTTTGGTGCGCAAGAGTTTATCTCTTTTCCATGCAAGTTTATGCCTGCGTTGGCCCAAATACATATCCAATTAATAACATTAGCACGGTGTTCCAAAATTACAAAGTGACCCGTATATATATACACATTAGACCGTACCTCAAAAAAAAAGTGCGCCGTAAACCAGCGAATATGACTCATTTGTGCAAGACAATTACGAAAAAAAATTTTTTTTTTTTTTTGACCGAACGTAGGGGTCGCGCATTGACATATTTCTTCATATCTCTGGTGTTTACAGTCGGATTTTAAAGTTTGGTACAACAATTTTTTTGTCTCAAGAAGATCAATATGACCTCTTTAGAAGTCATTGACCTCAGGTGTACCGTTCTGGTACTTACCCTCCAGATCTCAGTTGCTACCATCCTAATGTACCATTCTTATATTAAAAAAATAAAGCTCTTAAAATATCATTAATCTTTTGCCCAGGAAGTATATCGAAATTTCAAGCAGAACTATTTTTAAAAAATTTTTGAAAATTTTTTGCCGAACGTAGGGCTCCCTTTTTTCATTTTCATCATATCTTCGGTATTAAAAGTCTGATCATATTGAATGACATATCGATGTTTTTGTTTAAAAGAGACCAATTATTTTTATTCCAAAATAAAAAAAAAATATTACTACAAGTCCTTGGAAGGTCTTTAATTGTTTTTGAGGAACGTTAAAGCTCGTAAAGAGCTCTAAAAAAGATTTCAACGCTATTTTTGTTGTGATTTTCTAAATGTACAATGGATTATTAGTTTCACAGCCACATCGAAAATATCAATTTCAAACACTGGCTATTGCAATTCGTGTTTCCCCGTGAAAAAACAGTTGAAAATTGCGTCTGTCTAATATTTATTTCAAACGAGAGTTTTATAGAGTTTTGATCATTTTCAATAAAAATCGAACAAAAAACATTGAAAAAACAAATGTCTTTTATTGCGAGTGACTTAAATAATACCAAATTTCTAACGGAGTATGATGTTATAAATTTTTTATTGTATCTGCGGCATAACAGTGATAAAAGTCGAAAGTTGGATGTTTTTCAATAAGAAGCTGTTATTAATGTAATCGTTTTGTGGCAACGCGCCGGCATACCAATTATAATCCTAACGGCGGTTCGGAAACGTGTTGATGTACTTGTGAATACCTATTATACAATTTCTAAAAATCGATTGAGATATACCCTGAATGATTGGAATAAATTGTTTAAAATTTCGATTTGTTTTAAAAATCCATCAAATTTTGACGTGATTCAAGTTGGCTATATTTCTGACAGCTCTCGAGTTTTGATAAAATGTGGCCCATGCGTTGTTCATCGGTGACCGCCGAAGCAGATTCATTTACTACATGAACAAAACGCTCGGTGTTTTGAGAATGGCATGGATAAGCTGTGAAGTTATATAGGTTTACTATAAAAATTAATCAAATTAAGTCATTTTCATTGTGCGAACCTGGTAATTTGATTAATTTGTTTGAATATTGCAATGATTCTTGCTGGTCTTAACAAAATATTCTCCGGGTGCGAGAAGTACGCATTGTTTTTTATAAAAGGACGAACTGCCAGTTATAATATCTTATGACTTATTGTTTAACTTTCGACTTTTATCACTGTTATGCCGCAGATACAATAAAAAATTTGTAACATCATACTCCGTTGGTAATTTGGTATTATTTAAGTCATTCGCAATAAAAGACATTTTTTTAAATGTTTTTTGGCCAATTTTCATTGAAAAAGATCAAAACTCTATAAAACTCTCGTTTGAAATAAATATTACACGGAAGTAATTTTTAACTGTTTTTTCACGGGGAAAAACGAATTGCAATAGCCAGTGTTTGAAATTGCTATTTTAAATGTGGCTGTGAAAATAATTATACATTGTATATTTAGAAAATCACAACAAAAATAGTGTTGATACCTCTGTTAGCATTGGCATTATTTTTTATTCTTTTACGAGCTTTAAAGTTCCTCAAAATCAGTTGGAGGCCTTCCAAGGACTTGTAGGAATATTTGTTTTTCATTTTGGAAAAAAATAATTGGTCTCTTTTAAACAAAAACATCGATATGTTATTCAATATGATCAGACTTTAAATACCGAAGATATGATGAAAATAAAAAAAGGGAGCCCTACGTTCGGCAAAAAAATTTCAAAAATTTTTTTAAAATAGTTCTGCTAGAAATTTCGATATACTTTCTGGGCAAAAGATTAATGATATTTTAAGAGCTTTTTTTTTTTGATATAAGGATGGTACATTAGGATGGTAGCAACTGAGATCTGGAGGGTAAGTACTAGAACGGTACACCTGAGGTCAATGACTTCTAAAGAGGTCATATTGATCTTCTTGAGACAAAAACATTGTTGTACCAAACTTTAAAATCCGACTGTAAACACCAGAGATATGAAGAAATATGTCAATGCGCGACCCCTACGTTCGGTCAAAAAAAAAAAAAATTTTTTTTCGTAATTGTCTTGCACAAATGCGTCATATTCGCTGGTTTACGGCGCACTTTTTTTTTTTTGCATAGGAGGTGGTACGGTCTAATACACATATATGTTTGTACATATTTACACGTATATATCTCCGTTATAATTGGAATCGGTTTGGTGTTTAAGAGTTTACTCTCTTTTCCACGTAGGATCTTGGGTTGGATAGTTGCCGCAAACTTACTAATATTCATATTATTTATAGTTACTTTGGTCTCTTTGTTTTAGAGTTTTATGTAAAGTTTACTACTTATTTGATGTTGTTTACTTTTTCAAATTCATAAATTCTTAATAAATTCGTGTTTCTGTATAAAATTTTTTTAAGTTCCGCTGAAAAGCCAATTAATGTGCTTAGTGGAAATTCACACTTCGCCAACTGGTTGTGTGTTTTAGTACGTAGGTGCATTCTATCTTTCCGGTTAATCCGGAGTGTTGTAGAATGTAAGTCGTGCATGCGTATAGTACGGGCTATACGTATTCATGAGATTTCACACTCCCTTGTCGAATCCAAAAAAAAAAAAATAACAGGCTATTATAGAAAGTTCGTGAAAGATTATGCGAAAGTAGCTCACGGTATGACCAAGGTTGATTTATTTAAGGTTGCGTACATTTTTTGACGCATCCTTATTTTATGTAAACAAAAATATTTTGACGTTTGCAGAGTAGGGTTTTGTGCTGCTCGAGAAAAAAAAAGTATTTTTCAGGGTTTTGTGCAGTTTTCTGTTTTATTGTGTTTACTAAGTCAAGATGTGCTAAAATTTTGATTTTTGTCAAAATTGGAAGTAAAAGTGGTTTTTACGATCACCGTTTTCCAATGCAATGAAAGTTTCGAATATGAAAATATTTATTTGGTCTGTCGTTCTTGATTTTCTTAATATATATTTATTTCATTAAACCTTTTTTAGGGCATAATACTGAAATCCTTCAATCAAAACTAAAATTATGGGGTTAGATCAAACTCAATGACTTAATTTTATCAGGACATCCGAATAAAAAAAGGACCAATAAAAGTACTTAACAAAAATTTTAGTATTCTATTTACCAAATAGTACTACAAAAAACTACCAATAGTATTATATTCAGGCAACCGTGTCAGTTCTTTACTCAAATGACTACGCTCTTTTGCTCTCATTTCAAAATAAGGGTGCCGAAATGAGAAAACGTCAAAAATGTATGCAACCTTATATAAATAAGCCTTGGGTATGACAAAATATTTAAAGAAAAACACAAAAATAAATAAACATGATTCACAATATATTGACTCATTTCAAAAATTGAAGCGATTGTTAACTGAAGCACCTATTCTCAAATATCCAGACTTTAATAAACGCTTTAAAATAGCCGCAGATGCCAGCGACTTTGCTATTGGTGCAGTTCTTATTCAAAACGAACATCCAATTAGTTATGCAAGTAGGACCCTCAACGAACATGAGAGAAAATACTCTACTACGGAGAAAGAACTTTTAGCTATTGTTTGGGCTGTTAATTATTTTAGGCCATATGTCTACGGACGAAATTTTGATTTAATTACTGATCATCAACCCTTGGTCTGGTTGAAATGCAAAAATACAGGTAAGGACATTAACCCTAGGCTACAACGTTGGCTATTAAGACTTGGAGAATATGACTTCGAAATTAATTACATAAAAGGCAAGGAGAATATAGCAGCCGATTTCATGAGCCGAATTAATGCAGACATAGGAGAAATTAATTCTATTGACTCACCTAACCAACAAATAATAGTACAACCCGATGACAATATGAGTACAGATGCTACAATTCATTCTCAAGAAGAAGAACAGAATGACCATTTTTTTATATTAGACACCGTCGCACAGTGCTTTGTTCCATAGGCAAAATTAAAATAAAATAAAGTGCTTAGAATATTTAAGTAATATACATTTTTGTAAAGCTAACAAAGTACCTTAAATAAATTTGTTAATAGAATTTATCATCTCGTCTTTTTGTTAACAGTAGAGGGTGCTAAAGTCAGAAAACGTTTGAGGTAAAACTGTTGAACGGAAAAACTGTTTTTACTGTGTTACAAATTTTTTTTTAAAAATTTCATTTTTTATTGTATTGCTTTGAAACTTAACAGTTTTGTTTATAACTATAGGTACAAAAAACCAAAAATAATTGTTTGTAAATATTTTATATAAAAAAGTTGTTTGTGCCATCGAAAACTTTTGCGATTTTTTGTTTGGAATTCCCAAAATGCAAACGTTTCATAGAGTGAAAATTTTTTTTTTAGAAGAATAGGTAATTTTTTATTTTTGATTTTAGTACACTTGAAAGGTCTTTAATGGAATAAGTGAACAAGTTTTAGATTTTTCACCCGGAAATGTAAAAATGATATGAATTTTTTGAGACATATTTCCTAAGTTTCAGAAAAAGTTGCAAAGACCAAAGTTTATGGTGCTGCCAAAATTTAAAAAAAATAAGTTTTACAATTTTTTTGTTTTTTTTTTATTAAAAATGAATCAAAGTTTAATGTAGTGTATCATTTTTATTAAATAGTGACAAAAACTTACCAAAAATTGAAAGAATATATTTATTTTTTTTAGCGGAAACCCTAAAGTTTTGCAAACTTTGAAAAAATTAAAAAATTATATAAATAAAAAGTAGGCGATTTTTTATTATTCATTTATATACTTTGTTAACAAATCTAACCACTATTATAAAAAAAATTTAAAATTTTTAACCGGAAATTTGAAATTTTGTATTTTTTGAAAACATCTATATTTTTGAGTTTTACAAAGACCAAAAATATGATAATATAATTTTTTCCAAGTAAAGGGCTCCAGCGACGTTCAATGTTCAATTCAATTTTTGCAAGCTGTGCAATTTTATTGACTGTAGGTCTGTTTGAGAACTTTTCGAGTTAAAAATATAAAGTAACTTTTACTGGGAGAGTAAGAATGATTTTACTCTCTCATTTAAAAATATTACAAAAAGTAAACGAACGACATCCAGTAAAAAGTATCAAGGAATCAACATTTGGTTGTAAACAGCTGATTCATGTTTTCCTTTTTGCTTTTCGTTACATTGGTTTTCCTATGTTTCAACTCATTTACTCCGTGAAAACTTGTTATTTACATTTTGCTATTTTCCGTTATTTTTTATATTTGAGCAAGAGATGAGAGCATGTTTATTTCAGTTTAACGTGATTATTTTCTAATAGTTTGCGATTGTTTTGAAGTTTTCACCATTTTTGTATCAATAATATTTGAATTAATTTTGGAATTACCACTAAAACATTAAATGAATACCTAGTCAATATTGAAATAACCTCGTGCTGCAGTAGTCATTATAATCTAATAGTGAGCCCTCGTGAGTTAAATAATCTTACTGGTTCATCTCTATATATGTATGCATATGCATAATAAAACTATTCTGTCAAATTTATTTACTAGTTGTGAAGCAATATTTTTCGATAATGACAAAATGTATTATTAATTCCGATATAATTGATTTTTGGTTATCAGTGTCTTCAAAAAATAAAAGCCCAGAAGTATATAAATTTATAAAAGACAAAATTGGGGATTCAAGTCTTGAAAAAGAAGTGTTGTTAAGAAAAATTAAATTGTTTGACAATAAAATAAAAAAATATTGGAGCGAGAGTAGATCCAATAGACAATTCTTCGATAAAAAGTGGTTGAATTGGAAATTTTTCGAAATTTAAGTTGTATATTGATATTCTTTTTAATCTAAGTAAAAAAGTTTAACTTTAAAACTAAAATATTTAGTTGAGCAAATTTAGAAACAAATATATTAATAACCCTTTTTAAAGAGAATATTAAATTATTTGCATTCTGATCACAAATGTAGCTAAAATTTAGTTTTTGGTAAAAAGGATATATGGGAGATGGTCATGTCCTTGTATCGAATGAAGCGAAATTTCCAAGAGAGCCCAAAAATATAGTTTTATAAGTTGTTATAAGTTTTCAGTGCATTCTGATCACTAATGTAGTTACAATTTAAAATATACAAATTAAAATTTAGTTTATACAAATTAAACTAAAATATTTAGTTGAGCAAATTTAGAAACAAATATATTAATAACCCTTTTTAAAGAGAATATTAAATTATTTGCATTCTGATCACAAATGTAGCTAAAATTTAGTTTTTGGTAAAAAGGATATATGGGAGATGGTCATGTCCTTGTATCGAATGAAGCGAAATTTCCCAGAGAGCCCTTAAATATAGTTTTATAAGTTGTTATAAGTTTTCAGTGCATTCTGATCACAAATATAGCTAAAATTTAGTTTTTGGTAAAAATGATATATGGGAGATGGTCATGTCCATGTATCGAATGAAGCGAAATTTCCAAGAGAGCCTAAAAATATAGTTTTATAAGTTGTTATAAGTTTTCAGTGCATTCTGATCACTAATGTAGTTACAATTTAAAATATACAAATTAAAATTTAGTTTATACAAATTAAACTAAAATATTTAGTTGAGCAAATTTAGAAACAAATATATTAATAACCCTTTTTAAAGAGAATATTAAATTATTTGCATTCTGATCACAAATGTAGCTAAAATTTAGTTTTTGGTAAAAAGGATATATGGGAGATGGTCATGTCCTTGTATCGAATGAAGCGAAATTTCCCAGAGAGCCCTTAAATATAGTTTTATAAGTTGTTATAAGTTTTCAGTGCATTCTGATCACAAATATAGCTAAAATTTAGTTTTTGGTAAAAATGATATATGGGAGATGGTCATGTCCATGTATCGAATGAAGCGAAATTTCCAAGAGAGCCCAAAAATATAGTTTTATAAGTTGTTATAAGTTTTCAGTGCATTCTGATCACTAATGTAGTTACAATTTAGTTTTTGAGAAAAATTATATATGGGAGATACTCATGTCCTTGCACCGAATGAAACAAAATTAACCACTAAGCTAAAAGACATATTTTAACAGATAGTTACCAACTTTCAATTTATTCTATATACAATTATAGATAAAATTAAACTTTTAAATTTAAAGGTGTATGGGAGGTAGTCATGTCCTTGCACCGATTTTTCCGAAACTTCGAATTTTTCTTAATTAACATATTTTGAACCAGCACACCAAATTTCATTTTTCTGCGATAACTTCTCTAATTTTGCCGATTCACTATATGGGGACAAAGCACTGTGCGTCGTGAACAGGTTCAACACTCAATTGATATTGACAAATAATAAGGTTAGAGAAATAGAAGTTATTAATAATAAAAGAAAAATTTTTGTTAGTTCAGAAGACATCAGAAACAATTTTATGATAGATATATTCAGGAGGTATCTAAAACACAGAACAACAGAAATTTATTCGGAGGTGACTAACCATGAAAACAATTTGGTACAGCAAAAACTCATAGAATTATTTGGCCCAACTTTGAAATTCTATAGATGCTCATATCATGCCAAGGATATGCTAAATGAGGACGATACATTTAAACAGATAGGAAAATACCATAAGCTCGAAACTGGACACGGAGGAATACAGGCAAACTACGATGGACTGAAAAAATTAATTTATTTTAACGACCTAAAGAAATTAATTCAGAAGTACATAAATAATTGTGACACATGCAACAGAGCAAAATATGACAGAAAACCTGTAAAACCCAAATTTTTTTTAACAGAAACTCCGACAGATAAGAATCAAATTATCCATGTAGATGTCTACACAAACAAAAAACATAGTTTTATGTCTTTCATAGATAAATTTTCTAAGTATGCTATTATACTCTACTTAGAAGATAGAAATAATGCAACTCTAATAGAAAAGCTTAGACTCTACCTATCATTAAAAAGCAAACCAAATAAATTTGTAATGGATAACGAATTTAATTCTGTTAATGTTAGAGAGTTTATGAGGCAAGAGGAAATATTAGTACATTTTACTAAACCTAACAGCCATACGGGAAATTCGGACATAGAACGATTTCATAGCACAATTGCTGAAAAATTTAGAACATTAGAAGTAGAGAAATCAAACCTATCGACTCAAGAACGTATATTTAAATGTGTGGAATGGTACAATAGATCAATACACTCAACTATTTAAGAAAAACCAATTGACGTAGAGGAAGGTAAAATTGATAAAGAAAAAATTCGAAAATTAATTCAAGACAAAAAAGAACGAAATATAAATAAACTGAACGAAAAACGAGAAGAATTTGTACAGAATAAAGAAGAAGGTTTTGTTCGAAATTACAAAGCACTCAGACATAAATATGAACCTAGATATAGAAAACTTAATTTACAAAATATCCACCCAACAAACATTAAACGCCCAACAAAATTTTCAGATCAACTGGACATTTCTCGCTTTAACACTAACAATGATGGCAGTTTGGACACAAGGAACGATGATTGTTGACAAAATAGAGACCGACGACGGATACATCGAGGTACAGCTTGACGACGTTCAAATTATTAAAAACTTTAGTAAGATTTTACATGTCATCAACCCCACCGAAATAGAAACAATTATAGACAACCTAGCATATGAAATAAAATTATTAGAATTGGTAGAAAATAAACAATTTTTAGGTTTCCAATTAGAATCATTAAAGCGAAAAGTACAAACTCTTTAACCACACAGACAGAAACGAGGACTTATTAACATAATAGGGACAGGACTTAAATGGTTATATGGAACTATGGATGATAACGATAGGACAGAAATAGAAGAACACCTTAAGGTAATTGACGAAAATAATCATATGGCAATAACAAATTTAAACAAAAATATTCAAATAAATGACCATGTTAATAAAACATTTGAAATGATAAGAAAAACAATAGAATCAGACAGAAACAAAATCAACGAAAGATTTAATGACATCAGACAAAATAATGCAAGAATGTACGGACAATTTCTTTACTTAGACTTTTTATTAAAAATTAAAATTATTGAAGACCATATTGAGCACATACAAAATAACATAGCATCAGCAAGACTTAACCTTATGACAAATAACATCCTAACGAACGAAGAAATAGTAAAATACGACATTGACATTGACAAACTCAGAAACATACTACTAGGCGTAGCGGAATATAGAAATAAACAAATAATATTTGTAATTGAAATACCTGAAAATCTGACAATCACACAAAGGTCATTAATTTTACCCGTTTCAAATGCTAAGTCTGAAGAATTGCTTATAGAAAAACAAGAAGTTGTAAAAATAAATAATACTTACTATGACTTTAAAAACGATTTGTACTTGAAAAATTTGAAGAAATCTAAACTTTGTATTTATAAAGGTAATTGCGTAAAGATAAAAAATAATCAATCTCAAACAATACACATTAAGCCTGGTTTTATATTGTTTAAAAATCAATTAAGTTCATATTTAAATAGTTCTTGCGATTATAGACAAATCAAACTTAACGGAAATTATCTTATCTCATTTAAAAGTTGTAATATACAAGTAGATGATGAACACTTTTCCAATAACAAGGAAATATTTTATGAAAATTTAAGATTATCGCCAAGCCAAAAATTTAATATATCAAAAATTCAACCGACTTTTGATGAGCTGGTCATACAAAAAATAGACAATATAGAAAAAATAAATGAATTAAAATTTCACAAGAAAAAAAATAATGCATATATTCTTATAATACTTGTGGCTGTATTCATTTTAATAACATTTTTAATATTATTATATATCTATATTGTAAGAAAATACAAAACACTTAAAATAAATATAATAAATCCTCAGACTCAGGAGAGCCTTCAATTAAAGGGGGGAGGGGTCATGTCGACATCAGCGGCGTCACTTACAAACTCTCACACTTCTTACAAAATGCCAATCAATTAGGCAATATAAACATTTTCCATTTTCTACATATATTTACCAACGCAGCAATTTAGCATATTTATTAACACTTCATTTTTATAACCTACATTTCATTCATTAATTGCTAAACTCTTACAAACCCATATTTCATTCATAAGTTGCTAAACACTTTTGTCAAACTCGAAAACAAAAGTGTCACATTGCACATTGCTGCACTGCACTGCACAACCCATATCATTTATTTTTAGTATTTAGTATTTAGTATTTAGTATTTATTGAGTCTTTGGAATAATTCCTTACAGACTAAAACAAAAATTACTTAAAGTAAAGGGAACTTAAGTAACTTAAAGCGAAATAATTAACAGGAAATTAATTACAAAAGTCTTAGCAAAGCATACTTAAAATCAACTTTAGTCATACAAAAATCAATAGACCTATCTTTGTATATATTATTAAGCACTGAAAGAGACCTATTAATGGGCTCATTGATGGCATAGTTAGATCTGTGACATTTAATGTGAAAATAGTCAGATGCGCGTAAAGATCTAGATGGTATATTAAAGGTTATAAACTCAAGAAGCAAAGGACAGTCAATATTACAGTTAATAATATCATATATAAAAATTATACTTTGAACCAACCGCCGCTTTTCAAGGCTTTCAAGACTTATAAGCATGGACCGAGAGGTATAGGAGGGAATAGGCTCAGTAAAAACAATCGATCGTAATGCATATTTAAGAAATTTCTTTTGTATACGCTCCAGACGATTGATGTGAATACCGTAATATGGGTTCCAGATGAGTGATGCATAATCCAAGTTAGATCTTACAAATGAAGTATAGAGCTGCTTTAAGGTATAAGGGTCAAGAAAAGCGGAACTATTTCTTTTAATGAAAGCAAGAAGGGAATAAGCCTTCGGAATTATGCGATTAACATGGCAAACAAAACTGAAACGAGAGTCGAAGCAAACACCAAGATCACGTATTTCATTCACTTTTTTTAAAACCACACCGTTAATGTTGTACGAAAAACTTATGGGTGTATTAATCTTCGAGACAGTCATACTGCAACATTTATTCAGATTCAGTGTAAGACCATTATTTTTAAACCAAGTTAGGCAATTGTTCAATTCAGTTTGAAGAACTTGACAATCTGAATAATGTTTTATTTTGTAATAAATTTTCAAGTCATCGGCGTATAATAAAAAGCAAGCTGAAGGAAAACATTTTGAGATATCATTAATGAATAAAATGAATAATAATGGACCGAGGATACTGCCTTGCGGGACTCCAGATGTTACCAAAAAAGGTTCAGAATTCACATTCTCTATGGAAACACAAGATACCCTGTTAGACAAGTAGGAACTAAGCCACGAGAGAACCGATGAATGAAAACCATACTTAGACAATTTCGAAATTAAGAGATTATGTGGAACTTTGTCAAAAGCTTTCGATATATCTGAATAAATAATGTCAACTTGGCTACCATCTTCAAATGAATTAATGCAATATTTTGTGAAAATACTTAAGTTAGTTGTAGCTGACCTTCCCGTAACAAAACCATGCTGGTAAGGACAGATAGTATTCTTTACAGCGAAGTAAACTTTCTCCTTCACAATTTTTTCAAAAACTTTAGATATATTAGTAAGCTTAGAAATTGCTCTATAATTTTCAATATTGTTCTTATTTCCAGATTTAAAAATAGGAGATATAACAGATATTTTCCATTTATTAATAAATATGCCAGAAGCAAGAGATTTGTTGAAAATTAATAAGAGTGGAAAAGAGATAGCTTTAATACATTTTAACAAAATGTGAGAACTTATTCCATCAAGGTCACTTTTAAAGGAATCATTTAAGCTAAGAATACCATTTTCAATATCCGTTAAGGATAGACAGAGGTTGCCGAAATTCAAGAAAGAGTCAACATTTTCTAGTTGAATATTATTAGAATTCTGTTTACTAAAGTTCGAGACGAAAAATTATGCAAATAAATTGGCAGTATCAAACAAAGTGTTCGATACCTTATCATTGTAAAACATGGACGAAGGAATGTAAGACGTACCTTTTTTGGTTTGAACATATCTCCAAAAAGATTTCGGATCAGATTTCATACGGCTCTCTAGATTCAAAATATATTGCTTATACAGAAATTTATTTAGAAAATCAAACTCACGCTTATAATGTATAAATTTTTCATTAAATTCTATAAAACCTGTTGATTTAAATTTCAAACAGTATTTATTCCGAAGGTTCTTTAACTTTTTTAAACCCTTTGTATACCATGGAAGTTTATGAGACTTCTTTTTTAGGGGAATATTAATCAGGACGTGATCCAATAAATATTTTAGGAAAACCTCAAAACAATGCTGAGTATCAAGCCCACTAAAGAGCTGATTCCAGTCTATGCCATCAATTAGACCATTTAGTACATCATAATTACAATTATTATAATCATAAAAATATAAATGGGAGCTATTTACTTTCAAGTAAGAATAAAATTCAATTTCAAAACACAAAGCAGAGTGATGTAATGTTGCCTCAGAGATGGGGCAAGCGCATTCAAATAATTTAAATTTTAAAAGTTTACTTACAAAGATTAAATCTAATATCTTAGATAATTTATTTAGAACAAAATTGATCTGGACCAGATCACAACTTAGAAAACTATCTACCAAGTGAATTTCCAGCGATTTGTTGACATTTAAGGGAATTAATACCGAACTATCATCCGGAGCAGGGGTCCAGATTAAACTGCTAAGGTTGAAGTCTCCAACAACACAAAAATAATTATCACAGCTGACAGCAGTAGACAACGAAATAATATTATCCACATGTTTGCAGTAGAGTTCAGAGGAACTATTTGGTGGAACATAAGATGTGCACAAGACAATACTCCCAAGGGGGTGATATATCATAATACAAAGTTGATCCAAAAGTCCATTAAAAGTATCAATATTACATGCAGATGAACATAACTCTCTTCTGATAACTACCAGCACACCACCACCTCTAGAGAAACCAGTTTGTAGAGAGCTCCGATCTTTCCGATATATTTGAAACTTTGATGAATCAGCAATTTCACAATCATAAAAATCATCATTAAGCCATGTTTCAATTAGCACATAAACATCATAATCAGCATCCGATATAAAATTACAAACAGTCAGTAATTTTGTCCGCATCCCAGAAAGATTTTGGTAATAAAATCTTAAGGGACTAGTACTAGCCAATGGGTGGCTCGATTCAGTTACTTTCTTCTCTGAGTAAGCCCTTTCACTCCGAAAAAAGAAGAAGAAAAAGGTCGGACCATAACATCAATGGGCCATATATTTGCATTATAAACCTTATCATAACACCACGCAGGAATAACTAACTTAAAGGAAATTCTTTTTAAGTTAGACAAATCAGCATCTTTTTTGACCAAACTATAGCAAGCAATTAGTTGTTTATCAATTTGAGCGTGAGACGAAACATATTCAACAATATTTTCCACTGTGACTGTTGGTTTGAAAGAAGAGATATGTAGAGCTTTTGTAAGAGAAGCTACATCAAGCTCAGAATTTGCAAAATTTCCAATAACAAATGCATTATTTTTACGTTTTGTTTTGGTATGAATCTTTTTATTACGAACTAAGTTCCACGGTTCATTTGACGAGGCTTCAGTATGACCATAATTATGCTCATCATCATTTTGCGCATTCACAGACCCAACAACAGATGCAACAACAGAGTCAGCAGGCGGCAAATTCAGCGTAGCAGCATAAGAGAGGCTTTGTTGTACGACCGATGAAACAGCAGACAGTGTTTGATGCGCTGAGGGGCCAGATGAAGAGGCAGCATCAGTAAGCGGCAAAGCAGCGGGCAAACAATTTTCAACAACAACAGCAGCAGCATGCATATTAACATTAGCTTTCTCAGAACCGGTTTTGGCAGAAGACGAAACAGCAATAGCCGGCAAAGCAGAAGGCAGACAATTTTCTACAGCAGTAGCAGCATGTATGTTGGCGACCACACTCTCAAAGTCAGATGTTGGCGAAGAGGGAACAGTGATGAGCGGCAAAGCAGAAGAATGAGCAGCAACAGTAGCGAATACAGCAGCATTGTTGCTTTTATCAGTTTTCTTGCTTTTAACATTATTATTAGGCGACAAAGCAACTTTTAACTCACGAACTTCAGTTATTAAGTTTGTAATCGTTGCAATTAAATTACTTGAATAACCCACACAATTATCACAAAGGTAATTGATATTAGGATGATTATTTATTAAATTAAGTTCACCAGCATCCAAATTAGCACATGAACTATGGCAAGTCACTTTACAAAAACTACAAACGGTGATGCTTGCACCAGCAGTCGACTTAGTGCAGAAACAACAACGCGATCTAAGCTGTTTAGACATCTTATTAGATTGGCGATCCGATTGCGACTGATTATTGCAAAACCCATTTGCCAGTTTGACCGAATATCGGCAACGACAAACAGAATATCACATTACAATTTCGATTGCACCAACAGACCCAAAAGTCCACTTAAGTGTTTTGTAGTTTCATAAGTGTTTTGAAATCTTCGCTGCAATACAAGAATGCAACGAAGAAAAGAGAAAGAAGAGAATTAATGTGTAGAAGTAAGTTTATGTAAACAAATATGTATTAGTTAACTTTTTCATATATTTTAAGTATTGAACATTCTGTTAGTTTAAAAAGTAAGTTCAGTTCCATTTTATATCTTCAATAAAACAGACGTTAAAATTAAAACACAATTTTTTTTTTTTTAAATTTGTTCGGAAGTAACAACTTGAGTCGCGCCGTCTCCAATCTCTTTCACCAAGCGCGGTAAGGGCTTCCTCGGCCTGGTCAATCCATCGGAAGCATGGTCTTCCTCTTCGTCGTCAAAGCTTCTTCATCCATACGAAAGACATGACCCAGCCAACGTAGTCGCTGAATTATTATACGCTGGACTATGTCAATGTCGTTGTAGAGCTCGTACAGTTCGTGGTTCATTCGAATGCGATAGTCGTCGCCAACTCGAACAGGAACGCCGCGCTTCCCTTTTTGCACACAGCATATGCTTTGTTTTGCCTTACGCTTAACCTGCTGGTAGAACTTTCCAGCATCCTTCTTGCCCTGGTACACCTCTTTTTTTCTCGCTCACGCTTTTCTTGCTCTCTTTTCTAACGTCTGAAAAGGCATCTCTCTTGCTTCCTCTTATCGCGATAGTTTTCGTGCATGGGTCGCGTTGCAGCTGACTGCAGCGTCTTTTTATATGCGGCGTATTTTGCTGCTGTCGCGTCGCGACACTCCTGGTCATACCATTGGTTGCCAGGTTGCGGGCGCCGAAAACCAATGACTTTTTCAGCAGCAGTTTGCGTGGAGTGGGATATATGCGCCCAAAGTCCGCCAGCGTCATCGAGGCAAGAGTAAGGTTGGTTGAGCTTAACCGAGAGTTGAGCGGAGTAGGCATCGGCGGTCCGTTGTGATAGCAGCTTATCGACATCAAGCTTTCGTTGTACACCTGTGCGTACATTCTTCGCATTGCACAATAGCATGCGGATCTTGGCTGCAACAAGATGATGGTCGGAGGCAATACTGACCCCACGAAATGTGCGCACATCCAGTACACTTGAAGCGTGCCTTCCGTCGATCACAACATGATCAATTTGGTTTCGTGTTTTTTGATCCGGGGACAGCCAGGTTGCCTTTTGGATATCGAGGTGTTCGAATCTGGTGCTACTTTCTTGTCACCACGAAACCAATTCTTTCCATTGTTCGAAGTTCCGAGCATTTAGGTAATTCAATATATCGCACCCAAGTATGCAGTTCTTGAACTCAGCCAAGTGATCAAACCTGGATAAGCCATAAATATATCTTGTTGCATGATTAAATGCTATTTGTAACTTAAGCCGGGACCTAGAGTCAGGCTTGCTGTATACAACTTCTGCATATGTGATCACTGGTAGAATAAGTTGAATTACTAATTTATGTCTAGTTGAAATTGGTGTGAACTGTGCTGATACTCTTAGATTACGTAGAATGAAATATATTTTACGTATTACATTACAAATATGGTCAGTACACGTTAGAGAGCAATTGATACTGAAACCTAGGCTTTTCACATTATTTACGAGCGGAAGCCTCATATGATTGAAACATAAGTCTGGAATATCATTAAATAGTATTCTGTTTTTTGATATTGGTAATATAAAGGTTTTCTGAGCATTTAATTGGAGTTTGTTTTTTTTTTCCCATTGGCAAACATTTTCTAAGTCTTCATTCAATTTAAATGCTAAATCTTCCATTAAATTTACTCTACCAAATAAATACACTTGTACGTCATGGGCATAAGCATGCATTGACGAGTATTTGCAGCACTGAAAGATGTCATTAACAAAAAAAGGAAAATAGCAAAGGAACAAGAACCGAACCCTGGGGCACACCACTGCTTATTTTTTACGCTGCGAAAAATTATTTCCAGTTCAGTTTAATACATAATAAATTGTTAAATTAAAAAAAAAATAATAAACAAAACCAAAATGGTATAGCCTGGCTGCACTGCTAAGGGTGAAAATGCACGATTTTTGTCATGTTGGTCAATGACAATGTTGTTCAAATCAAGTGTGCAGGAGTGTCAGGGCAAGTTGTAGATTTCATTGATGAAGGTAAACGGTTGCTTGTGTCAAATGAGAAGTGTAGGTTGGCGACATAAACTTTTACAAGCTTTAAATACAAACAAAGCAGGGTGTCTCGGAAAAAAGCAGAGAACTTGCTTCGCTTTTAGAAAAATTATTTAAATATCAAACTCTTTTCAATGAGTTCAAATATATTGATGAGTCAAATCCTTCACAAAAGCAAAAAAATATATACACGACCCTTCTTCTGTTGCTCCTACTGTTGTCGATGTAGGAGCAAATTGCAATTTCGTTTGATATTTCTGTTCCTATTTTACCTAAGCCATTGATTGTAATGCATCCAACTAAATCAAACCTTGTTTCGCGCTAGCATCAAATACAACCAAAAATGATAAAGATTTTTTCATTAAATCGAAGTTGAAGTGTTCATTGACTCTTTCTTATCATTTATTCAAATACCTCAACGCACGACCGTCTACTTAATTTAGATTAATAGTTCCGTAAATTTAATACTATTGATGATGTTAATATCTGGCCGCGATATACAATTGTACGCGAATTCGAATTTAAAAATAATCCACTTTTAGTAAATGTAGTACACTTGCCTCGCCCGCAAAATAGCCCGCAACCTCATCCAAAAAACGATTCGCAAGTCTAAATTAGAGCTTGTGTACCGTTAAAACGTTAAAGGTCTTTATTCCAAACTTTCTGAAATGTTCATTAACAGTTTTGATTTCGAATATAACATTATAATTTTCCCGAAGACTTGGCTTCGCTCGAATATCCTAAATTCTGAAATAAAGTGAAATAATTATCAAATTTAACGCAAAAACCGTTGTGAAAAGATCGGTGGAGCTGTTCTGATAGCTGTTCATAACTCTTTTGCATCTGATGAATTAATAATTCTTGACAAAAGTGATCTGGAGTTTATTTGTGTTACAGTTAAATTACCTAATAGTATTTCTTATCTTGCCCCTCCAGAGAAAATAATCGGTTCAGAACCTATCACGTGATAGGTTAAAAAGTGATATAGTAGCCGGTCCTAATTCTACCACCAACACATGAAACCAACCGGTCCATTTTACATGTCGTTGTCATTGACAGGGGTTAATTGACACCAGCTAGATACCTTTGGACCAATCTTAGAACCGGTTCAAAAATATATCATCAGATGTCATTTGAGACCTCATACATTCCTTTGGACCTAATCAGTAGCCGGTCTTTTTATAGAATGCGGTCCACTTATACGCAAGTTGTTAATGGAATTGAATCAATGTTTTGGAAATTCATATTAAGTCGAGCTTGCTAGCGTTCACGTTTAGTACACGACTGACTTGGGTTCGATCCCCGGCAAAACCACAAAAATAATTTGTTTTTTATTTAAAATATTTTTTAAAATAAAAATTTAAATGTAAAATTTTTTGAAATGTGAATTTAAATGTGAATGTAAATGTTTTTCAAATGTAAAAACGAAATTACGGATTGACTTTCATACATCTTAAGCTTTTTTAGCCGTTGTACCGTGTAATCGCATTGTATATAGTTTCTTTGAACTCTTTGTTTTGGAGTTTTATGTAAAGTTTACTATTTATTCGATTTTGTTTATTTACTTGCATTAAAAAATCTGCACTTTATGGCATCTGTTAAAATGGCATATTTCAGACGTTTTTGGTCGTATTCAACTAAAATTTGGTATATTAGTTCGTATGGTTTATGTCGGCCCACGCCCACTTTTCATAAATCACTGAGTCTGGAGTTGTACATATTTTTAAAGTTACTTTTACCGCCCAACTGTATAAATAAAAATAAAAAGGTGTCAGCAGCCCTCCGATGCACTTATGTCCCCTTTTTAAGTTAAAACAGTTGACTATTGAAAGTTTATAATCTAATTTCATCTTATGATCATTAGGTCTTTGTTGTTGTTTTTATAATTGCTGCAAAGAGAGGAAAAATATGTTCAATCCCTATAGAAATGTTATAATTTGCTTATAAAACAGCTGCGGTGTTTCTCTTTGTTCGTTACCATTCAATAATTATGACATAATATTTATTCAACTTCTTTTCATTCGGCAATGCGGACATTGTAAGTGCGACCGCAGTTGCTACTCCCTGTGCACAAAAACGGATGTCTTTTTATGTTTCGACGGACCCGTTTTGAACCAGTTACGAATCCGTCAAAACAATTGTCAGAACGTTAACATAAAAGGCAGTTACAAAACATTGATTCCAAAACTTTTTGAGCGTATCGTGTATGATTTTGTTATTGTCTATTATTCTCGATTTAACATCTTTTTGCCTAAAAAACATTGAATCAGGTAACCAGGTCGGCTGCATTTTTACTGACTTTAGTAAAGCATTTGATTAATTACCTCACAATTTGATTCTATTTAAACTGAAATCGATGGGATTTCTTCAATATTTTGTTAGCTGGATTCAATCAAATTTCGAGGAGTTTTGTCGTCTGCATTTGTTGTTGTTTCTCAAGGTAGTCACCTAGGTCCACTTCTTTTTGTTTTAGCAATTAATCATGTTACCCACATTATTAAACATTACAAATGCTAAAGATAATTCCGACCAACTCCAGACCGATCTGATATCCTTTGAAGTTTGGTGTTCTAAAAATAATATGTCCTAAATCCAGATAAATGCCAAACTATGACCTTTTCGCGAAAAAGGAACGAATTAATATTTGATTACAATATAAAAGACACTGCTTTAAGTCGTGTATATGTTGTCAAAGACCTTGGTATATGCATGTATTCTACGTTAACGTTCAATATTCATATTGATAATATTTGTAAAGAAACGTCTTCAATGCTTGGATTTATAAAACGCTGGGCCAAAGAATTCAACAGCATGATAACAACCACCACGTTGTATTATGCAATTGTGCGTCCTCACTTGGAGTATGCAAGTCAAGTTTGGTCCCCAAGTTATAATGTGCATGTTGAACGTATAGAGAGAACCCAAAAACGTTTTGTACGGTTTACTCTAAGGGGCTCAAGTGGAACTGACAGTTTAAACCTTCCTCCTTATGAAGATCGTTTGAAACTGTTGAAAATGCAGTCGTTAAGTGATAGAAAGAAATCTGCTGATATCCTATATTTACACAACTTATAACCGGTTTATTCGATTCTCCGGAACTCCTTTCTCTTATTAATTTTAACACTTACTGTAAAAGCAGTAGAAACGCTAAAAACTTAATTTATTTACCATTCAGTAGAACGAACTATATGTTCTCCTTCTCATATACAGGGTGGAAAGACCGGAAAGACCAGAAAGACCGAAGTGGTGTGAATTCCTTATAACTTTTTATTTAAGACATATTTTTTTAATTTTTTGTATTTTAAATACAGTAAATTTAAAGGGAATATTTTTAGATTAGTTATTTAAAATGATATCATGCAAGTGGTGGCCATTTTCTTCTTCGCACAAATGTGCTCTTTCCAACACGTTTTCCATGACCTTTCGCAAAACTTCCGGTGTTATGTTGTTAATTTCGTCTCGAATATTGGTTTTTAATTCCTCAATAATTCTAGGCTTATTTACATAAACTTTCCCTTTTAAATAACCCCAAAGGAAACAGTCTGGAGCGGTTAAGTCCGGGGAACGCGGAAGCCAATTAAAATTGCTTGTACGCGAAATTATTTTTTCACCAAAGATGTCGCGTAAAAGAGCCATTGTGGCCCTCGCAGTGTGCGCTATGGCTCTATCCTGTTGGAACCATATTTGCGGATGGTTTTCCACGGCTGGCCTTACAAAATTTTCCAACATGGCCCGATATCGATCACCATTAACGGAAATGGCAACACCTCGTTAATTTTTAAAAAAATATGGGCCAATGATCCTTTCTGAAGAAACACCGCACCAAACAGTGCACTTTACTGGGTGTAATTGTCGTTGATGAAGTACTCTCGGGTTTTCCGGAGTCCATATCCTACAGTTTTGCTTGTTAACGAACCCATTTAATTGGAAATGGGCTTCGTCACTCATAACTATGTTATGAATAAAATTAGGATTCTCTTGTGCTTTTGCTGGAAATAAATTGCATAGTCAAGTCGTTGCTGGTAATCTGTCGGTTTCAATTCTTGGACAAGTTGAATTTTGTATGGAAACATTCTTATGATATATAACATTCGCTGCAGCGACCCTCTTGAGAGGCCAAGTTGTGTCGAACGTCTCCTGGATGATGTTTCTGGATCCTCCCGAATACTCTCCCGTACCAGTTCAATATTGTCCAACGTGTGCACAGTGTGCACGTGTGCACCAGGAAGGTTCCTTACTGCTCCTTGTTGTCGAAAATTTGCAACCAGACGGTTTATTGTTGACTGAGAGAGTGCAACCCGCACATTAAATTGACGACGGTATGCACGCTTCTCTTGTGCTTTTGCTGGGAATAAATTGCATAGTCAAGTCGTTGCTGGTAATCTGTCAGTTTCAATTCTTGGACAAGTTGAATTTTGTATGGAAACATTCTTATGATATATAAAATTCGCTGCAGCGACCCTCTTGAGAGGCCAAGTTGTGTCGAACGTCTCCTGGTTGATGTTTCTGGATCCTCCCGAATACTCTCCCGTACCAGTTCAATATTGTCCAACGTGTGCACAGTGTGCACGTGTGCACCAGGAAAGTTCCTTTCTGCTCCTTGTTGTCGAAAATTTGCAACCAGACGGTTTATTCTTGACTGAGAGGGTGCAACCCGCACATTAAATTGACGACGGTATGCACGCTGAGTCAACACAATGAACCGTTGATTTAAAAAGTAAATTTCAACGATTTGGGCACGTTGTTTAGTTGTGTATTGCTCCATTATAAATTGTCCAAGTCTTCTTTACAAAATACTGAAAAGAAAAGAAAAACAAACTTATAATAAGAGAGTTATAAGGAATTCACACCACTTCGGTTTTTCTGGGCCACCCTGTAGTAACTCCTTTAAACCGCATGAGTACCTTAGTTAACAACTTTGATGTTAACTTAGATCTTTGTATGCATGGTAGAGATCTAATTAGAGATACTAATAAGATACTAATTGGAGATCTTTGTATGCATGGTTAGGAATTATGTTCTGTGTTGTCCCTGAGCCCAATCCAAACTTTGGAGGGTAAATTTTTTCCACATTAACTTGTTTTTCGCCACTGGAATCCTTAGCATTACATTTTTTTATGCTATGAGTTATTGTTTCAAATGGGTTAATGCTGAGGAAGTGCGAAAAAGCTGTAGTAGCTGAACTCTATTGTTATTGCATGTAAATAAAAACTAAATAAAAAAAATTTTTTTTAATTGTTATAAATTCTTTTATTTTAGTTTCAATGAGTCAGGGTTACGAAATACAATCATGAATTGATTTTAAATAGCTTATTTATATCAGTAGCCACATCTCCGAAGTTCTCCTTCAAACCGAATAGATATGTATTTTCCGCAAATTTTTCTAACTGCGTTTTATACGTTTTGTCTTATACGTTTTGTCTTATGTCAGCTTAAAATATTCTTCCCGAATAGTTATTTGACACAAAAGGTCCGTTTAGATGTCTTTTATTTTATAGTGAATACATTTTCCGTATTCCATAAGTGTTATGGGAATGCTCTATTTAGTTTGTTTGTAGTTGTAATTTAATAAAGTTCACGGGTATAATTATTTCTTGAGTTCAATATTAATTTCACATATTTTTTGTTTATTACCACTAAAATGAATTAACATTAGACTTATTATTATTTAATTATAGTTGAGCGGAAATTTGCTCCTTAGCTCTTTATATTTAATAGAACTATAAGCAGACCGACGCGTGAGACTCTTCGATAGACATAGAGGTGTGGGGAAATGCAATTAGCTGGTACATCAAAACCTTTACATCTCATTCGGACTTAATATGAAATTTTTCCCTAATGCCGGAACCAGCATGATGCACAACCTGCAAAAATGGAAATTCCTTAAGTTTAATTTTTAAATATTTATAAAGATATAGGACAACCTGAAGTGGTGTTTTCGTTTTTATAGAGCAAAAGAAAGACACCAAATAAAACTTCGCGTAGAGTAGATTTTAAGTTGATGTTGTAAAAATGTTAAAGAGAATTGATCGAGTAAAAAAATAAAAACAAAAAAAAAAAGGTATGTGTATGATTCGTGTTGTATAATTGTAGAAATTCTAGTAATCGTCGGAAGGTTCTGTTTCTTCAGTGTATGTCGGTATAGGTAAACGACATATTTTCCACACTGATCGTGTCTATGCGCCATTTTTAGTAAGTAGAGTAATACGCACAGTGTAACGAGAGGGACAAAATGCAAAAAATCGACTTGTTTATTTGAGAAAAAATAAGTATCAGGATGTGTTCGAAAATTTCCAAAGGGTTATTAAGTTAATTCCAAAAGGGTTTTAAGCTATTAATTTCAGTTTGACCGTGAGAAGCTTCGAAACAAATATTTTCCATAATTTTGAACTTTTTGGTTGATTCATTAAAAAATTGCCAAAATTGTGAATTATACGTTAGGTTTGAAAAAATTTTGTAATATATAAGTAATATATTGTAAATACTAATTAAATTAAATTTGAGTGATTATTCAAACATTTATAATTTAATTTTAATAAAATTCTAAGAAAAATAGAAAAAAAATGTTTGGTAAAATGGGAAAAAACCTCACCTGCTGAGAATATGTATCAAAGTATCTTTATTAAGAATAAATAATATAAGCTGCTACAAACGTGCACTTTTTTTATAAATGATTTCTGTTTGAGTTCAACATGTGCACAAACGACAAATCGCACGTGAGAAGTGTGCGACATACATAACAAATATTTTTTTGAAATGTTTATAAAAAATTCGCATTATAAAAATTGAAAACATTGTTGTTACATTTTGTGAATAATCAGAAATAGAAGTCATTTAAAAATTAATACAAGTGCTATTTTTTTAATAATCCAAATATGCACAAATTACTTTAACTCAGAAACACTATTTTCTCTTTTGTTTATTATGTTTTGTGAATTGCCGTTACTTTTGCAAAGCATACGCTTAGTTGGTTTTATGGGCATCCGCCAAGGGTGCAGGGGAGGAAAGTTTCCTCCAATGGCCTAAAAGTAATGAAGCGTCAACGCGAGTACCGTTGTTTGTTTTTTCGTGGTTAGAAGTACTCTTCCAGATGTTTTAAATGAAAAACTGATAAAAAAAAGCATTTTTAAGATTAAGGTCAAACTTAAAAAAACCTATGTACTTAAAATAGAAAATATGTTTAAATTAATAAAATGCGTTCCAAATTTTATTTTTCTTGCTCATATGTACCACTTTTTATAGCGTTGAATCATTATGGGAATCATTACATGGGAGGTGGGCGTATACGTAAACGGAATTTTTGTGCACGTCTTATTTTTGATGTTATATACACACATACCAAATTATATCCATGTAGCTCAAGTATATGCCTCTTTATACAGTTTTACTCTTGTGGGTTGTATTGGAGGTGGACGTAGCTGTAAACGGATCACGCCCATTTTGCACACTTTAGTTTTGATGTGACATATAAACATACCAAATTTTATTGCTGTAGCTCAAATATATGCCTCTTTAAAGAGTTTCACTTTTGTGGGTTGAATGGGAGGTGGGCGAAGGGCGAAGCCGATATTTATTGTGTGGTGTGTAATATTTATGAAATAATGATACATGTCAAATTTCATGTTCCTATGACAACTCCTTCTATTTTTGTCCCTCTTCCCATAGACATCGTTACACTGTGCTACGCGAACTAAGTTGTCGGGTCCAGGATGTAATCCAATTATCCGTCCTAGCAACCATTGGTTTTATGGTAAGCGATCGTTTTTTATTAAGACCAATTCATTAATTTTAAAATTCGGTTCTTCGTAACGCCATTTCGGGTGTGCTTGCAAGTGCGATAGCCAATCTGACGACCATTTCGACCAAAAATGCTGTACAAAGTTTTGTATAGTGAGGTATCGTGATTAACACCAACTGTGACGTTTGTGCCTCAGATGGACATAGAAGTGCGTCGCCAATTAAAATATGTCCTGGCGAGAGCACATCGAGGTCATCGCGATCTGCCCTTAGGGGAAACAGCGGTCTGGAATTGAGGCACGCTTCGATTCTCGTAAGCACCGTTGACAATTCTTCATACGTTTGGCGATTACCTTCTACTGTTCGCTTCAAATAGTATTTAACCGATTTTATATTTGCTTCCCATGTTCCCCCAAAATTTGGAAAATGTGGGGAGTTGAAATGCCATTGGATGCTCTGAGCTGCAAGTTTTGGCACTGTGTTGCGTTCCACTTCTTCGATGAACTTATTAGTGTTGGTTTTGACTACGTTATCGGCACCAAAAAATTTTGGAATAATAACATAAAAATGTTCGAACATGTTAAGCCATAAGCTTATTTTAAACAATAACGTTTTATATATAACCTACATTATATTTCTTTGCACAAATTGTTTAGTTGTTTACCTTATAACAAAAGTGCAGACTCTTAATCAGTACTGTTTATAACATTGCACCATAGTGTGGGGATCAACCTATTTAGCAATTCCAGAAAAAATTCCTGTATGGAACTTTGCTACACATAATTTAGACGTTTCAGCTCTTTGGTATGATAGAAACATTCAAGATCATCAACTAGTTAAAGCAAGCGTTGAGCTTAAATAAAAATTAGCCCACGCTTTCTTCAAATATGCACTTCCCCTAAACCCTCAAAGCCATGAAATGTTTTCGTTACTTAAGGGCCCATTAAAGTTTTTTAAGCGAAAAAATCCCTGAATTAAAAGTTTTATTTTAAAGCGACTGTTTATTTGAGGTAATTGTTTTTTTTTATTATAATTATATAACTTGGAAAAAATTTGCACCTGAAATGGAGGTGAGAACGATTTTTCTGATTTTGTTCATCTGAAAAAAAACACAAAAAATCAAGGATCTTTTTGAGCTTTTAATCGAAGATTTTAGAATAATGTTGATTTTTATTGAAATGTCAGGTTTTACTTTCTTATTCCTAAAAATATATTAAAATATCTTAAAAATGTTCAATACTTAGAAAACTTTTTAGAGATAAAATGCTTTTTAAAAATTTTGTTATTCATAAAAATGTTGTCTCAGCTTATTTGTTAAAATAGGAACACTCTCAATTTGAATGAATGGTTTGTGAATTTGATAAAATTTAATAATTTTTTGTTTATTTGTTACTACTTTATTAATATTTTGACATGCAAACAGTCAAAAAAATTTATTTTTAAATTTTTTCATATATTTTGAAATAGTTTGAAGTATTTTTGACAATATTTGTGCTCAGATGAGAGTAACAATTTTAAAAATGATTTATCAAGGGTTTTTTAAGGTTTCTCATTTAAAAAGAAGCCTTTATAAAAGGTTTTTGTCATTATTGGAATTTTATGAATACTGTTTTTGATATTTTTCTTGTAAAGGCTCATAAATTTTTATGAATACACCCGTTAGGTTATAAAAAAAAGTATTCGCCCAATATAAAAATAGAAGGATTAAAAGAACCCTTCCTTAACAAGTGTAAATAATTTTGTAGCGGTCCACCGGTTTCAAGCACCACTTTTGAAAAAAACGAGTTTAAAGTTTTTTCCATGTATAGTTTTCATTGTCTTCTTTCCGGACGCTTGTTCTTATAAGTACAACAATTGTTATTCAATTGACTTTAAACTTTCTGAGAATGTTATACATTTGATAATAAATAATATAAAAAAAAATAAAGTAAGCAATGATCGAATCTTCTTCATAAGCTTCGAAGCTCACTTGATAATTTCTAAGTGACAATTGTAAGTACAAGTTAACCTAAATGCTTTTTTATTCAGTTATTTTACACAAATGTTATCAATTTTATAACCTCCGTTATGTCTGCGGAAAATTTATAATATCACCCAGCCAGCGTCAAAAATATTTTTCGCTAGAAGTTTTTAGAGATGTGAATTGGGTATCTGATATTGTTTATATCGACTTGCGTTATTAATCTGAATAAATGAAAAAAAAACTGGAGCTGCTATGCCATTTTATATACCGATGATTTGGATAGGTTCAAATTTATATGATTCATATAACTGTTATGCGTGCTTGAACTATATTATCGGTACAAACAGGAAAAAAGTGGTTCTTTGGAATATACTGAAACAATTTATGTTCAATTGCCGGTGCCGGTATGTTTTGTGAAAAAGCTGAATAAATGTATCAACCATCAAATGTCACTGCACCATATAATCACATTGAAATAACGCAAAATCGTTTGGATATTTGGATACGACGCTTGAAACTATCGCAGCGACAATCCATTATTATGGCAAAGGGTTTGAAACAGGTAAATATTTTGGCACCAGATGTTCGGATTTACGGAGCAATCATTCGTCATTCCCGCTTTACAAATTTTTTTCAAATGCATTGAGAATAATTCATTCATATAAAATTCAATAATAATTCACTCGCATATTGCACAAATATCCGTGGCTTGATTTTATTGATGCAAAGTGAATTTAGTCCGATGCATTGGCGCTTGTTTATCGATTCATCTTAAAGTAGTTTAAAAGCGGTTCTCCTACATGTCACCAATTCAAAAAACTCCATACCGATCGCACTAAGTACAAACACTAAAGAAACATAGGAATCATTAAAAAATCATCGATTAAGTGAAATATAATGATCATGTGTGGAAAATTTGTGCAGACTTGAAGGTGGTAACTCTTTTTAGAGGTATGCAAACGGGTTATACTAAAAATATGTGTTAAATGTGTTCATGGGATACTCGTTTCGCCGGCGACCAATATAGCGAACGGAATTGGCCACCACGAGAGGATTTTATATTGCGACGAAACAATATTATAAACATTCCACTTGTGCTAGTGGAAGAAGTTCTGCTGTCACTGCTCCACATTTAGCCCTGAAGGAGAAGCATTTCACCAATTGCGGCTAATTTTCCAAGATTAAGTGGAAAAAAGAAATGTTTGAATCTTAATGCCGATCAATTAAGACATGATTTGTTGGTTATTTAACAGGAATTCCTAATGGGCCAGACATTCGCTGCTTGACGCGAGGCGAAATATTTGGAAACGCACTCAATCCTTTGGAGCATGTGGCATGGGATTGTGTAAAAGTGGTATTAGATAACGTACTCAGAATTCATCGATTCGAAAATTGGCGCATACTGATTGAAGACATGCTCACTGCTTTTCACAAAATTAACGTTCACATGTCATTAAATTCATTTCTTGCATTGCCATGCAGAAAAATTCAACGAGCAAACACCAGCCGAATCCGATGAACATGGCGAACGTTCTCACCAAGTAACGGCAAGGCTCGAGCATTGGTACAGTGGCAAAAAGCTTCATTCTCTTTTAGGCGATATTTGTTGGAATTTGCAGGAGGATGTCGACAGTACGGAAAATTCCGGAAGCGAAACTGAAATTGACACAAATTAAATAAAATATTAAGTTTTTGCGGAAAAATCACTCTTAATTCAACTAAATCGAATTAATATTCTTCAAATTGTTTTTATTTTATGTATATTTTTCGATACAATGGTTATTCTATCACTTTATATCGATTTAATTTTAATAAATTGTAAAAATAAAAAAAAATTACTTCCTTTTTATCTTTAGGTGCGAAATTGATTTACACTCGAATTAAAATATCCCCCTGGGTGGATTTTGCAACTACCCCAGTGTAACCTTTGACGATCCAGAATTGATGTAGCAGGTGTGATAACGTGAGTTTTATGCCAACACGCAAAGTGTTGGCGTGCGAATTGTTGAGAACCAGTTCAGTGATGGGATGATCATTTTGCAAAATCATTGGGTGTTTTCGCGCATACGGCCAGTTTGTACGCTACAAGCGTCCTCGAACGCGTAATATTTGATTTTCGTCAAAAAATGGGGTGAGGTAGACCAATTTACTTTTGTTGGCAGCGGCTGGTTAGATTTTATAAAATACATATCAGAACTTTCTTTTGCACCAGCAGTACGATTCTTTCTAAACGTTTTTGCAACACATTGACTGCGATTGGACCAGTGGTTTTTTTCTTTGCGTTTTTGTACGCAGTTATTAAAGAAAAATATATATGTGTAAAATCGAAAAATGATCGCTGTAACTCGCAGCAATTTATTGAGTGATGAATATTTATATAACCGAGTCTTGCTGAATAGCAAAATGTGTTTGAATTCGTGAAAGTTTTGCATGTAATTTTCAAGGTTGAATTTCGGCCATCTTTCGTTTGGCTCACGAAGCCAAGTGGGTCCATTCCACCATAAGTCAAATTAGCCAGTTGAATGGGAGTCAAACCATGAGTGGCACAATCTGCTGGGTTATCATTAGTGCCAACATGTCCCCATTGTGTTGCTGGTGATTTTTGTTGGATAAGACTGATTCTGTTAGCCACAAAAACTTTCCAACGATTGATATCGCCTTTGATCCAATACAAAACAATTTTTGCATCGGTCCAAAAGTATGTCTTAATCGTAGGATTGTGTAACCGTAGGTTATTTTGAACCCAAGTATTAAATTTGTTGCAAGTAGAGCGCCATAGAGCTCTTCTTCTGGAATTGTTATCGTTTTTGTAGCAGTGACTTTGGTTTTTGATACAAGCAAACAAGTGTACATTTTCTTGTCGTCTGTATGTGTAATGCGTATGTAAACACTTGCGGCATATGGTGACGAAGATCCATCGCTGAATGCATGTAGCTCGATTTTATGGCATTTGGCCTAAAGTGTGCCCAACTTGCACTAGCTATTTTCTCTTTATGTCGAAAAAGCAAATTAAAAGTTGTTGCCATTGTTCGTTTATTGATTCTGGTATTATTTCGTCCTAAGTCATCGAAGTTGTAGTTTTATTTTCACGAGAAATTGTAACTGCATGAATTTGTTTCAACAGAATCGTTTTCACCATGTCAATACTGCTGAGTTATAATAAAGGATTGCTAGAATGGTGTTCAACTGCAATTGATTCGAGAAGTTGTGGTGAGTTGCTCGACCACTTGCGCAGTTCCCTGCCGGCTGACAGTAGTGCCTCAATCAGTTGATCGCTCATTTCGATTGCAGTGACATTCGAGTGACTGCCGGTTTTTACGTCGTCATATTTCTATTGCTCAGATACTCAAAAAAATTTTCCCAAAAGGATTTTTCAAAATTCGAAATAGTTTAGGAGAAACAGGTATTTTTGTGTAGGTATGTTTTCGTCAAAACAACGCATCAGCAAAGTTGTTTATTTGCCTGCAGTCATTAGTCGAAAATTCTGTGGAATTCTTCCAAAATATGTATTGATATTACAAAATATACACACACAGTATGTATACATGCAGTATGTATACATGCATGTTTTGATTTAGGGGTTGAAATGATTTTGAGCCCAGGTGTTCACATGAAAGAAGCAAACGAACGAGATTCAGTTTATTTTCGAACGCTGAAGGCTTCACAAGTATTTTAAAAATAATGTCAACAACGGGTATTGTCATCGGCCCACAAGCCGAGATGTATGCTGAATCTCGCGACGGAAAACGACTTCAACGCTCAGAGCTAAAAACGTACGCATCATCGAAAGAGGGTCGCACAGCCCGCAGAGCCCAAAAAGCCATGGAAAACTCGTTTTATGAGATGGAGGAAGGCACACTTTATGGGGCTGGAATTGCCGATTAATATTCGTAAGTATTGTATTAAAAAAATATGTGTTAATGTCATTTGTGTGCCTCAAAATTGAAGTCAAAACTTTAAACGCGTTTTTCTCGAAACCATGTTTTTCAAAACTTTGCGCACGATAACTCAAACAGTTTTTGACCGATTTTGATATATGAGGCATGAAACGACGCAGAATTTACGCCGCTATAGCCCCTACCTCAAACTTGCCGAAAAAATAATGTTTACTATTTTTTTTCTACTCTAGACTACAAAAAAAAAGGTCGAAATTCGATTTTTCATTTTCAAAGTGGCGGCTCCCCCCCTAAAAAAATTTCGATTTTTGTTTCCGAGGTAGGGGCTATAGGGACATTCATTCTTAGTAACTGAATATTTTTTTTTTTTTTTTCAGACGATGTTTACTCTTGGAATCGTGCGCAATTTGGACCCACCTTTTTTCCGGAGAACCTCGTTACCAGGCCGAGAACTTTCTGAACGGTCCATAAATTCACTTTTTCAAAATTTTGTATTTTTTTCAATAAATTAAGCTACCCAAATCAAAAAACGGAACTAAAATATCTTTACTCGTTCTCTTTCCACAATATTTTGAAAAAAGGCTAAAATTTGGCATAGATTACCAGAGGACCCCCTTAAAAGTTTTATTTTAAAGCGACTGTTTATTTGTGGTAATTGTTTTTTTTTTATTATAATTATATAACTTGGAAAAAAATTTGCACCTGAAATGGAGGTGAGAACGATTTTTCTGATTTTGTTCATCTAAAAAAAACACAAAAAATCAAGGATCTTTTTGAGCTTTTAATCGAAGATTTTAGAAAAATGTTGATTTTTATTGAAATGTCAGGTTTTACTTTCTTATTCCTAAAAATATATTAAAATATCTTAAAAATGTTCAATACTTAGAAAACTTTTTAGAGAAAAAATGCTTTTTAAAAATTTTGTTATTCATAAAAATGTTGTCTCAGCTTATTTGTTAAAATAGGAACACTCTCAATTTGAATGAATGGTTTGTGAATTTGATAAAATTTAATAATTTTTTGTTTATTTGTTACTACTTTATTAATATTTTGACATGCAAACAGTCAAAAAAATTTATTTTTAAATTTTTTCATATATTTTGAAATAGTTTGAAGTATTTTTGACAATATTTGTGCTCAGATGAGAGTAACAATTTTAAAAATGATTTATCAAGGGTTTTTTAAGGTTTCTCATTTAAAAAGAAGCCTTTATAAAAGGTTTTTGTCATTATTGGAATTTTATGAATACTGTTTTTGATATTTTTCTTGTAAAGGCTCATAAATTTTTATGAATACACCCGTTAGGTTATAAAAAAAAGTATTCGCCCAATATAAAAATAAAAGGATTAAAAGAACCCTTCCTTAACAAGTGTAAATAATTTTGTAGCGGTCCACCGGTTTCAAGCACCACTTTTGAAAAAAACGAGTTTAAAGTTTTTTCCATGTATAGTTTTCATTGTCTTCTTTCCGGACGCTTGTTCTTATAAGTACAACAATTGTTATTCTACATAATCATCTTCTACATAAGCTTCGAAGCTCACTTGATAATTTCTAAGTGACAATTGTAAGTACAAGTTAACCTAAATGCTTTTTTATTCAGTTATTTTACACAAATGTTATCAATTTTATAACCTCCGTTATGTCTGCGGAAAATTTATAATATCACCCAGCCAGCGTCAAAAATATTTTTCGCTAGAAGTTTTTAGAGATGTGAATAGGGTATCTGATATTGTTTATATCGACTTGCGTTATTAATCTGAATAAATGAAAAAAAAACTGGAGCTGCTATGTCATTTTATATACCGATGATTTGGATAGGTTCAAATTTATATGATTCATATAACTGTTATGCGTGCTTGAACTATATTATCGGTACAAACAGGAAAAAAGTGGTTCTTTGGCATAGAGCCTGAACAGAATCAAAAGTCGTTGCGACCGACGATATCGCAAAGCACAACAATACATGAAAATATATGAACACGTCCAAAATCAAATCGCAGATCGTTGGTCGCAACGATAAATCGCAGACTTAGAATCTATTCTATTTTTGCTTTTGCGACCGACGATTTTCTCTCTGAGAGCCATTAGTGCTGCCATATTTTTGCTTATAATTGGGTACGTTCAAAGCCATTTTCTTAGTTGTTATTATGAACTGACGTTTGTTTTTTGCTTGTGTTGTATTTACACTAAAAATACCGTTTGAAATTAATTTGAGCAAGATGGACTTGGATGAAAAATTAATTGAAGAAGTGCAAAAGTTTGAATATTTATATAATTTAAAATGTAGAGATTATAAAAATGCACTTAAAAAGGAGGAAGCGTGGAGAGTTATTGCTGGAAGACTCAATTTAAATGGTAATTTTTACATTATTATGGAAACTTCAAATAATACGAAACTCTTTTAGGAGACACTTGCAAGAAACGGTGGAGGAATTTGAGGGACGTGTACAAAAGAGTCAAGCAAAGGGAAGAAGTACGCTCAGGCAGTGCTGCTCCTGAAGCAAAAAAGCCATATAAATATTATAATTTGCTTTCTTTTTTAGATAACTTCCAAAGCAGCAGAAAGTAAGTTTCATTTTATATATAATTAATTATATTTAGTAAAAATTTGAAACTTGCTAACTTTTCGATTTATTTAATTATATTTTTAACAGAACAATTGGCAATTTAAAAGTGGTGGAGGAAGTTATTGTCCTGGAGGATGACCGAAATGTGCACGATGACGAACTCCCAAGCTGTTCGCATCATAATGCTATTAACTCACCAGAGATACTTCAAGATTCCATATGTTCAGGTACTTCTGAACCTGCAAGGAAAAGGAAACGGGAAGATTTGAGAGAAAAATTTGACAGTTTTTTTGATAAAGCGTCGGAAAGCATAAATAAAATATGCTCTACGTATGAAAACTCTCAAAATACAGAAAACAACAGCACAAAACTGCTTTTTACGATCTTGAAATAAATATTACGGCATTTGTGTACCAGAAACTAAACGAAATGCAAAAAAAATAAGGTAAAATTGTAATTTTTTATTATTTTATTAATTTATAAATTTTTAATTTTGTTAAAAATAGGGTAATGTTGGAATTTTTGTTTATACTATTTTTTATGTTTTAAATTTTGTTAAATATAAAGTTATGTTTAAGTTTTGATTATATATTTTATTTTTTATGTTTTAAATTTTGTTAAATATAATGTTGTATTTTTAATTTTATTATGAATTTATATATTTTTAACTTTTAAAAATAAGCCATTGTGGTAATTTTTGATTATTTTATATATTATATGTTTTTGATTTTGTAAAAATTAGGCAATATTGTACTTATTGATAATTTTGTTAATTTATATATTTTTGATTTTGTATAAATTAGGCAATATGTTAGTTTTTGATATTGTAATTAATTTATTTATTTTTGATGTCGTAAAAATAAAACAAGGTTATGATCAAGTTTTTGATTTTTTTACTAATTTATGTTTTCTATTTTTGTTACATTATTTTAAATCTTAGAATATATACGAAATGAATTGGAAGCAAGGAATTGATAAGCATTTTTTATATTTATATTAAAATTTGTGATATGAAAAGTGTTTTCAATAAATAATTTCAGATATAATTAAATATTTATTATCTGTGCTTTTTATTTATAGCTGATTTATTAAATAATTTTTTAGCGTATCTCGCAGTTGGAAAGCTTCATTCGAAGAGCGGTTCGAAAATAAACGTGACGCAGATGGTAATTGGTTTTCTGTTAGGCTCAATTCCACATCATTGCAATTATAGTAATTGCAATCTTTTTGTAACATCAAGAAATTGTGCAAGACAACAGTAGCCAAAACAATTTTATCTACATTTTTTGGGCTGGCAGATATTGTTGTGTGTAACACTCTCCAACGGTTTGCTAATATTCCAAAGGATATCTCTATGTGAACTCTAGCTTTTGATAAATTTTTATTAAAATTTGCCCGTTCAATGGGTAAATTTTTTCCTGGAAAAGGACGCATAAGGTTTGCTTTTAGTGGAAAAGCATTATCAGCCACAAAATAGTACGGAAACATTGTTTCTGTGCCAGGTAAGAAATTAAATTTTGGGTTGGAAAGTGTATTATTTAAAATTTTTTTTCCAAATGCACTTCGTGCAAAAACTCCCCCATCACTCTGGCAGCCAAGAGCTCCAACATCAACACATGTAAAAATGTTATTTGCGTCGCAAGATGCTAACAAAACTACACTATAAGTTTTTTTATAATTGAAGTATAGTGATCCGCTTTGTGCCGGTTTCACAATATTTACATGCTTTCCGTCTATTGCGCCCAAGCAATTAGGCATCCCCGTTTTGGTGTAGAATTCTTCGGATATATGCTTCCAATCACTTTGATTCAGAGGCGCTAAATAAATTTCATATAATTCGTCCCAAATAGCTTGACATGTTTCGTATACTATTTCTCTTATTGTGGAAATACCAATTTTGTGCGACCATGCCAAAAACTCAAAGCAGCATCCATGAGCTAAGTATCTGAAATCATATTATTTAATATAACTAATATTTAAGATTAAAAAGCTAACAAACTTACAATATGGTAACAGCTAAGCGAGTTTCTGGCCCAATAGGCTTTCTTTGCGAGCGTTTTTGTAATTTATTTTTTAATAATTCGTACAACAGTTGAAATTTGTCTACGCTCATCCTTGTAGCTTTAAAAAAATGATCTTCGTCTTTCGATTCAATCTGCTTTAAGCACGTATTAAAAAAACCTTCCTGCTCCCTTGTGAGATTCACTGGGCGCACCCACCATCTCCTTTTTGTTTTATCCAGCAGCTCATATATTTGATAAACTAAAGATGTAATGTATACAATCTTCAAAATAGTAACAATTGGCTCTAATTCTGGCAACATTTTCTTTTTCACTTTATATTATTTTGTTGTGAAGTTTTTTGCACGATAAAAACTGGCGCTAAACGTAATAACAATTTAGTGTTATCAACTTTATAATATATAAAAACCGGTTGCTCCAATAACCGGATAAGTTTTAGTTAGAATATTAGAATAATATATTAATGTTATTTATGAATTTATATTAAAACACAATAATTTAATACATATTGATTAGTTTTTATTTTCTTATTTTATATTTATATTAATACGCATACAAAAAAAAATTTTAGAACTAATTTACATGTGCTAACGTCAACATATTAGCATAATATGTTACTTATAAATTTAAGTTAAACAACAATATTATCTATTATATATTATGAATATGATATCAACTCATTTAACGTCAACCTTAAATATACATAGCAAAAATTTCAAGACTAGTATCGCAAAGTGTAAACCACAACTATTTCCTAACGACAAGCAAACCTGAATCGTTAATCGCAATCGCTTCATTCTGGACGCATTCGCTGCGTTCGACGACCAGAGAGGATCGTCGGTCGCAACGACTTTTGATTCTGTTCAGGCTCATATACTGAAACAATTTATGTTCAATTGCCGGTGCCGGTATGTTTTGTGAAAAAGCTGAATAAATGTATCAACCATCAAATGTCACTGCACCATATAATCACATTGAAATAACGCAAAATCGTTTGGATATTTGGATACGACGCTTGAAACTATCGCAGCGACAATCCATTATTATGGCAAAGGGTTTGAAACAGGTAAATATTTTGGCACCAGATGTTCGGATTTACGGAGCAATCATTCGTCATTCCCGCTTTACAAATTTTTTTCAAATGCATTGAGAATAATTCATTCATATAAAATTCAATAATAATTCACTCGCATATTGCACAAATATCCGTGGCTTGATTTTATTGATGCAAAGTGAATTTAGTCCGATGCATTGGCGCTTGTTTATCGATTCATCTTAAAGTAGTTTAAAAGCGGTTCTCCTACATGTCACCAATTCAAAAAACTCCATACCGATCGCACTAAGTACAAACACTAAAGAAACATAGGAATCATTAAAAAATCATCGATTAAGTGAAATATAATGATCATGTGTGGAAAATTTGTGCAGACTTGAAGGTGGTAACTCTTTTTAGAGGTATGCAAACGGGTTATACTAAAAATATGTGTTAAATGTGTTCATGGGATACTCGTTTCGCCGGCGACCAATATAGCGAACGGAATTGGCCACCACGAGAGGATTTTATATTGCGACGAAACAATATTATAAACATTCCACTTGTGCTAGTGGAAGAAGTTCTGCTGTCACTGCTCCACATTTAGCCCTGAAGGAGAAGCATTTCACCAATTGCGGCTAATTTTCCAAGATTAAGTGGAAAAAAGAAATGTTTGAATCTTAATGCCGATCAATTAAGACATGATTTGTTGGTTATTTAACAGGAATTCCTAATGGGCCAGACATTCGCTGCTTGACGCGAGGCGAAATATTTGGAAACGCACTCAATCCTTTGGAGCATGTGGCATGGGATTGTGTAAAAGTGGTATTAGATAACGTACTCAGAATTCATCGATTCGAAAATTGGCGCATACTGATTGAAGACATGCTCACTGCTTTTCACAATATTAACGTTCACATGTCATTAAATTCATTTCTTGCATTGCCATGCAGAAAAATTCAACGAGCAAACACCAGCCGAATCCGATGAACATGGCGAACGTTCTCACCAAGTAACGGCAAGGCTCGAGCATTGGTACAGTGGCAAAAAGCTTCATTCTCTTTTAGGCGATATTTGTTGGAATTTGCAGGAGGATGTCGACAGTACGAAAAATTCCGGAAGCGAAACTGAAATTGACACAAATTAAATAAAATATTAAGTTTTTGCGGAAAAATCACTCTTAATTCAACTAAATCGAATTAATATTCTTCAAATTGTTTTTATTTTATGTATATTTTTCGATACAATGGTTATTCTATCACTTTATATCGATTTAATTTTAATAAATTGTAAAAATAAAAAAAAATTACTTCCTTTTTATCTTTAGGTGCGAAATTGATTTACACTCGAATTAAAATATCCCCCTGGGTGGATTTTGCAACTAGCCCAGTGTAACCTTTGACGATCCAGAATTGATGTAGCAGGTGTGATAACGTGAGTTTTATGCCAACACGCAAAGTGTTGGCGTGCGAATTGTTGAGAACCAGTTCAGTGATGGGATGATCATTTTGCAAAATCATTGGGTGTTTTCGCGCATACGGCCAGTTTGTACGCTACAAGCGTCCTCGAACGCGTAATATTTGATTTTCGTCAAAAAATGGGGTGAGGTAGACCAATTTACTTTTGTTGGCAGCGGCTGGTTAGATTTTATAAAATACATATCAGAACTTTCTTTTGCACCAGCAGTACGATTCTTGCTAAACGTTTTTGCAACACATTGACTGCGATTGGACCAGTGGTTTTTTTCTTTGCGTTTTTGTACGCAGTTATTAAAGAAAAATATATATGTGTAAAATCGAAAAATGATCGCTGTAACTCGCAGCAATTTATTGAGTGATGAATATTTATATAACCGAGTCTTGCTGAATAGCAAAATGTGTTTGAATTCGTGAAAGTTTTGCATGTAATTTTCAAGGTTGAATTTCGGCCATCTTTCGTTTGGCTCACGAAGCCAAGTGGGTCCATTCCACCATAAGTCAAATTAGCCAGTTGAATGGGAGTCAAACCATGAGTGGCACAATCTGCTGGGTTATCATTAGTGCCAACATGTCCCCATTGTGTTGCTGGTGATTTTTGTTGGATAAGACTGATTCTGTTAGCCACAAAAACTTTCCAACGATTGATATCGCCTTTGATCCAATACAAAACAATTTTTGCATCGGTCCAAAAGTATGTCTTAATCGTAGGATTGTGTAACCGTAGGTTATTTTGAACCCAAGTATTAAATTTGTTGCAAGTAGAGCGCCATAGAGCTCTTCTTCTGGAATTGTTATCGTTTTTGTAGCAGTGACTTTGGTTTTTGATACAAGCAAACAAGTGTACATTTTCTTGTCGTCTGTATGTGTAATGCGTATGTAAACACTTGCGGCATATGGTGACGAAGATCCATCGCTGAATGCATGTAGCTCGATTTTATGGCATTTGGCCTAAAGTGTGCCCAACTTGCACTAGCTATTTTCTCTTTATGTCGAAAAAGCAAATTAAAAGTTGTTGCCATTGTTCGTTTATTGATTCTGGTATTATTTCGTCCTAAGTCATCGAAGTTGTAGTTTTATTTTCACGAGAAATTGTAACTGCATGAATTTGTTTCAACAGAATCGTTTTCACCATGTCAATACTGCTGAGTTATAATAAAGGATTGCTAGAATGGTGTTCAACTGCAATTGATTCGAGAAGTTGTGGTGAGTTGCTCGACCACTTGCGCAGTTCCCTGCCGGCTGACAGTAGTGCCTCAATCAGTTGATCGCTCATTTCGATTGCAGTGACATTCGAGTGACTGCCGGTTTTTACGTCGTCATATTTCTATTGCTCAGATACTCAAAAAAATTTTCCCAAAAGGATTTTTCAAAATTCGAAATAGTTTAGGAGAAACAGGCATTTTTGTGTAGGTATGTTTTCGTCAAAATAACGCATCAGCAAAGTTGTTTATTTGCCTGCAGTCATTAGTCGAAAATTCTGTGGAATTCTTCCAAAATATGTATTGATATTACAAAATATACACACACAGTATGTATACATGCAGTATGTATACATGCATGTTTTGATTTAGGGGTTGAAATGATTTTGAGCCCAGGTGTTCACATGAAAGAAGCAAACGAACGAGATTCAGTTTATTTTCGAACGCTGAAGGCTTCACAAGTATTTTAAAAATAATGTCAACAACGGGTATTGTCATCGGCCCACAAGCCGAGATGTATGCTGAATCTCGCGACGGAAAACGACTTCAACGCTCAGAGCTAAAAACGTACGCATCATCGAAAGAGGGTCGCACAGCCCGCAGAGCCCAAAAAGCCATGGAAAACTCGTTTTATGAGATGGAGGAAGGCACACTTTATGGGGCTGGAATTGCCGATTAATATTCGTAAGTATTGTATTAAAAAAATATGTGTTAATGTCATTTGTGTGCCTCAAAATTGAAGTCAAAACTTTAAACGCGTTTTTCTCGAAACCATGTTTTTCAAAACTTTGCGCACGATAACTCAAACAGTTTTTGACCGATTTTGATATATGAGGCATGAAACGACGCAGAATTTACGCCGCTATAGCCCCTACCTCAAACTTGCCGAAAAAATAATGTTTACTATTTTTTTTCTACTCTAGACTACAAAAAAAAAGGTCGAAATTCGATTTTTCATTTTCAAAGTGGCGGCTCCCCCCCTAAAAAAATTTCGATTTTTGTTTCCGAGGTAGGGGCTATAGGGACATTCATTCTAAGTAACTGAATATTTTTTTTTTTTTTTCAGACGATGTTTACTCTTGGAATCGTGCGCAATTTGGACCCACCTTTTTTCCGGAGAACCTCGTTACCAGGCCGAGAACTTTCTGAACGGTCCATAAATTCACTTTTTCAAAATTTTGTATTTTTTTCAATAAATTAAGCTAGCCAAATCAAAAAACGGAACTTAAATATCTTTACTCGTTCTCTTTCCACAATATTTTGAAAAAAGGCTAAAATTTGGCATAGATTACCAGAGGACCCCCTTAAAAGTTTTATTTTAAAGCGACTGTTTATTTGTGGTAATTGTTTTTTTTTTATTATAATTATATAACTTGGAAAAAAATTTGCACCTGAAATGGAGGTGAGAACGATTTTTCTGATTTTGTTCATCTAAAAAAAAACACAAAAAATCAAGGATCTTTTTGAGCTTTTAATCGAAGATTTTAGAAAAATGTTGATTTTTATTGAAATGTCAGGTTTTACTTTCTTATTCCTAAAAATATATTAAAATATCTTAAAAATGTTCAATACTTAGAAAACTTTTTAGAGATAAAATGCTTTTTAAAAATTTTGTTATTCCTAAAAATGTTGTCTCAGCTTATTTGTTAAAATAGGAACACTCTCAATTTGAATGAATGGTTTGTGAATTTGATAAAATTTAATAATTTTTTGTTTATTTGTTACTACTTTATTAATATTTTGACATGCAAACAGTCAAAAAAATTTATTTTTAAATTTTTTCATATATTTTGAAATAGTTTGAAGTATTTTTGACAATATTTGTGCTCAGATGAGAGTAACAATTTTAAGGACGCTTGTTCTTATAAGTACAACAATTGTTATTCTACATAATCATCTTCTACATAAGCTTCGAAGCTCACTTGATAATTTCTAAGTGACAATTGTAAGTACAAGTTAACCTAAATGCTTTTTTATTCAGTTATTTTACACAAATGTTATCAATTTTATAACCTCCGTTATGTCTGCGGAAAATTTATAATATCACCAAGCCAGCGTCAAAAATATTTTTCGCTAGAAGTTTTTAGAGATGTGAATTGGGTATCTGATATTGTTTATATCGACTTGCGTTATTAATCTGAATAAATGAAAAAAAAGCTGGAGCTGCTATGCCATTTTATATACCGATGATTTGGATAGGTTCAAATTTATATGATTCATATAACTGTTATGCGTGCTTGAACTATATTATCGGTACAAACAGGAAAAAAGTGGTTCTTTGGCATATACTGAAACAATTTATGTTCAATTGCCGGTGCCGGTATGTTTTGTGAAAAAGCTGAATAAATGTATCAACCATCAAATGTCACTGCACCATATAATCACATTGAAATAACGCAAAATCGTTTGGATATTTGGATACGACGCTTGAAACTATCGCAGCGACAATCCATTATTATGGCAAAGGGTTTGAAACAGGTAAATATTTTGGCACCAGATGTTCGGATTTACGGAGCAATCATTCGTCATTCCCGCTTTACAAATTTTTTTCAAATGCATTGAGAATAATTCATTCATATAAAATTCAATAATAATTCACTCGCATATTGCACAAATATCCGTGGCTTGATTTTATTGATGCAAAGTGAATTTAGTCCGATGCATTGGCGCTTGTTTATCGATTCATCTTAAAGTAGTTTAAAAGCGGTTCTCCTACATGTCACCAATTCAAAAAACTCCATACCGATCGCACTAAGTACAAACACTAAAGAAACATAGGAATCATTAAAAAATCATCGATTAAGTGAAATATAATGATCATGTGTGGAAAATTTGTGCAGACTTGAAGGTGGTAACTCTTTTTAGAGGTATGCAAACGGGTTATACTAAAAATATGTGTTAAATGTGTTCATGGGATACTCGTTTCGCCGGCGACCAATATAGCGAACGGAATTGGCCACCACGAGAGGATTTTATATTGCGACGAAACAATATTATAAACATTCCACTTGTGCTAGTGGAAGAAGTTCTGCTGTCACTGCTCCACATTTAGCCCTGAAGGAGAAGCATTTCACCAATTGCGGCTAATTTTCCAAGATTAAGTGGAAAAAAGAAATGTTTGAATCTTAATGCCGATCAATTAAGACATGATTTGTTGGTTATTTAACAGGAATTCCTAATGGGCCAGACATTCGCTGCTTGACGCGAGGCGAAATATTTGGAAACGCACTCAATCCTTTGGAGCATGTGGCATGGGATTGTGTAAAAGTGGTATTAGATAACGTACTCAGAATTCATCGATTCGAAAATTGGCGCATACTGATTGAAGACATGCTCACTGCTTTTCACAATATTAACGTTCACATGTCATTAAATTCATTTCTTGCATTGCCATGCAGAAAAATTCAACGAGCAAACACCAGCCGAATCCGATGAACATGGCGAACGTTCTCACCAAGTAACGGCAAGGCTCGAGCATTGGTACAGTGGCAAAAAGCTTCATTCTCTTTTAGGCGATATTTGTTGGAATTTGCAGGAGGATGTCGACAGTACGAAAAATTCCGGAAGCGAAACTGAAATTGACACAAATTAAATAAAATATTAAGTTTTTGCGGAAAAATCACTCTTAATTCAACTAAATCGAATTAATATTCTTCAAATTGTTTTTATTTTATGTATATTTTTCGATACAATGGTTATTCTATCACTTTATATCGATTTAATTTTAATAAATTGTAAAAATAAAAAAAAATTACTTCCTTTTTATCTTTAGGTGCGAAATTGATTTACACTCGAATTAAAATATCCCCCTGGGTGGATTTTGCAACTAGCCCAGTGTAACCTTTGACGATCCAGAATTGATGTAGCAGGTGTGATAACGTGAGTTTTATGCCAACACGCAAAGTGTTGGCGTGCGAATTGTTGAGAACCAGTTCAGTGATGGGATGATCATTTTGCAAAATCATTGGGTGTTTTCGCGCATACGGCCAGTTTGTACGCTACAAGCGTCCTCGAACGCGTAATATTTGATTTTCGTCAAAAAATGGGGTGAGGTAGACCAATTTACTTTTGTTGGCAGCGGCTGGTTAGATTTTATAAAATACATATCAGAACTTTCTTTTGCACCAGCAGTACGATTCTTGCTAAACGTTTTTGCAACACATTGACTGCGATTGGACCAGTGGTTTTTTTCTTTGCGTTTTTGTACGCAGTTATTAAAGAAAAATATATATGTGTAAAATCGAAAAATGATCGCTGTAACTCGCAGCAATTTATTGAGTGATGAATATTTATATAACCGAGTCTTGCTGAATAGCAAAATGTGTTTGAATTCGTGAAAGTTTTGCATGTAATTTTCAAGGTTGAATTTCGGCCATCTTTCGTTTGGCTCACGAAGCCAAGTGGGTCCATTCCACCATAAGTCAAATTAGCCAGTTGAATGGGAGTCAAACCATGAGTGGCACAATCTGCTGGGTTATCATTAGTGCCAACATGTCCCCATTGTGTTGCTGGTGATTTTTGTTGGATAAGACTGATTCTGTTAGCCACAAAAACTTTCCAACGATTGATATCGCCTTTGATCCAATACAAAACAATTTTTGCATCGGTCCAAAAGTATGTCTTAATCGTAGGATTGTGTAACCGTTTTTGTAGCAGTGACTTTGGTTTTTGATACAAGCAAACAAGTGTACATTTTCTTGTCGTCTGTATGTGTAATGCGTATGTAAACACTTGCGGCATATGGTGACGAAGATCCATCGCTGAATGCATGTAGCTCGATTTTATGGCATTTGGCCTAAAGTGTGCCCAACTTGCACTAGCTATTTTCTCTTTATGTCGAAAAAGCAAATTAAAAGTTGTTGCCATTGTTCGTTTATTGATTCTGGTATTATTTCGTCCTAAGGGTGTGTGCTAATTGGCTACTTTTCCTACTGTCGACGGAAATTTTGGCAGTTCTGAGGTGAATTTTACCTTTCAAAATTTGTAGTAGCCCTAGGGGCTAGTATAATTTTTGACAACAACAAATAAGAAAAAAAATATTTTTCATTTGAATTTTAACAAAATTTTTGAAAAGTGAGATTGCCATTAATTGTCAATCGTTTTTAAATCTAATTGGTAAGTTGTTAATTTTCATTAAATAAATGAAATATTGCTTATAAGCAAAATTTTTAATATTATATGTCAAAATTTGTAAATTCCCAATTGGCACAACAAAAACGTAAATTATTTTCCCCACAGTGTAAATATTTTCAACACTTCTCACCTCGTTGTAAAAGTAGCCAATTAGCACACACCCTAAGTCATCGAAGTTGTAGTTTTATTTTCACGAGAAATTGTAACTGCATGAATTTGTTTCAACAGAATCGTTTTCACCATGTCAATGCTGCTGAGTTATAATAAAGGATTGCTAGAATGGTGTTCAACTGCAATTGATTCGAGAAGTTGTGGTGAGTTGCTCGACCACTTGCGCAGTTCCCTGCCGGCTGACAGTAGTGCCTCAATCAGTTGATCGCTCATTTCGATTGCAGTGACGATCGAGTGACTGCCGGTTTTTACGTCGTCCTCATACATTTCATGTTTGATTACGCGTTCTGCTTGTGGAAAGCGTGACTTTTCGTCATCAGCGAGTTGTTGCATTACTTTGATTGCAATATATGATGCACTCGCAGTACCAAACGTGACGGTTGTGAGACAGTAATCTTGAATATACCTTTGGAGTTTCGCCAATATACGCTGATATTGTGAATCTTCGGAATCCATGTCGATGCAACGATACATTTTTTTTATGTTAGCAACAAAGACGTATTTATGCATTCGCCTCCTGACTCTCCTCCTTTATAACAGAATGGTGAGCTTAAACGCATAAAGTAACAGCAATTTGGTTTGCTTAGTTTTTAGCACAGTGCTGCTTTTCTGTTGTTGTTGCCTCAACGATTTGATTAAGATCAAAAAATTCTTGATTTGCCCCATGGTAACGATTTCGAATGGCATTATTTTAATTAAGACGTCATTATATTAAGTGAAAACGATTGAGGGAAATTTGTCTAGATTTTCCCAATGTTTGGTGCTGATCATATAAAGGTTTTAATGGTAGCCTTACCATGTACTTGTCGTTTGACTGTCGCGAGTGCGTTCTTTTAAAGAAATCTTCGCAGCACTGGTGTTCAGGTGAGAGCACTCTCTGCTAAGGAACCTGATCCAGCTCGAAAAAGCGTTGGACTAACGTATCTAGTTCGATATTTGCTTGGTGACTGAATTTGTATTTATTGCGCTCGTGGTCACTCTGCCCGAAAGAATCCAACCCAAGTGCGTATTTTGAGCAATCGGTTGATTGGACGATCCCAATCTTGTTTCTGGTAAAAGTATCTCTGCAAGTAAATAAGCATAAGGTATAAAGTCTATTTTTAATGATTTTTAAAATGCTGGGTCAGCTAATGAGACCTTATATATGAGGCCACTGCGGTGACACGATTTTTTGCTGGGTACAGAACTTGTCAGCTTATTTAATACGAAGGCTGTTTCGACGAAAAGGCTACAACTCGTGTTGATCATAGAGCTCAGAGTAAAGCTTACAGAATATTTGCATTGATTTATAGCATCAGGGCCAACTCCAGCAATTTCAGCTGAAGTCTGACTTCGTTTTTTTTTTTAACATGCAATAACAATAGAGTTCAGCTACTACAGCTTTTTCGCACATTCTCAGCATTAATGTATTTGAAGCCACAATCCAGATCTCATTAAAATATTTCAATGTTATGAATTCCAGTGGCTCCAAACAAATTAATGTGGGAAAAATTTACCCACCACAGAATGGATTGGGCTCAGGGACAACACAGGACATAACAACTAACCATGCATACAAATCAAGATCTAATTAGACAATAGCTTTCAATCTGCTTTTGAGTTTGACCTTTTGACAAACTAACATTAAAAAATGCTCAGTTGTTAACAGAGGCTCTCATGCGGTTTAAGGGAGCAGTAGCCATGTAATTTGTTCTACTAAATGGTAGATAAATTAAGTTGTTAGCATTTCTACTACTTCTACAGTTAGAGTTAAAGTTTATAAGACAAAGTAATTCCGGAGAATCGAATACACCGGTTATGAGTTGGTGTAAATAGACAATATCCGCAGACTTCCTTCGTTCACTTAAAGATTGCATTTTTAAAAGTTTTAAACGATCCTCGTAAGGAGGAAGGTTTAAAAAATCAATGCCACCTAAGCCTCTAAGAGAAAACCGAACAAAACGTGTTTGGATTCTCTCTATACGTTCAACATGCACACTATAACTTGGGGACCAAACTTGACTTGCGTACTCCAAGTGAGGGCGCACTATTGCATTATACAACGTTGTGGTTGTAATCATGCTATTGAATTCTTTGGCCCAGCGTTTTATAAATGCAAGCATTGAAGATGCTTTTTTACAAATGTAATCAATATGATTGTTGAACGATAGCTTAGAATCCATGCATACACCAAGGTCTTTGACCACCTCTACACGACTTAACGCAGTATCTTTAATATTGTAGTCAAAAATTAAATTATTCCTTTTGCGCGTAAAGGTCATAGTTTGGCATTTAACAGGATTAAGAAACATATTATTTTTAAAGCACCAAACTTCAAAAGATTTCGGGTCAGCCTGGAGTAGGTTGGAGTCGTCTTTAGTATTTATTGTTCTGTATATTTTCATATCATCTGCATAAATTAACAGTTGAGAGTATTTAATAATGTGGGTAATATCATTAATGGCTAAAATAAACAGAAGTGGACCTAAGTGACTGCCTTGAGGAACACCTGATTCCGCAACAAATTCAGGAGACAGAACCCCTCGGAATCAGATTTGATAAGATCGTTCTGTTAAATACGATTTAATCCAGCTGAGAAAATATTTATACCCAATAACTTGAGTTTAAATAAAATTAAATGATGTGGTAATTATCAAACGCTTAACTAAAGTCAGTGTAAATGCAGTCGACCTAGTTATCTGATTCAATTGTATTAAGGCAGAAAGATGTAAAATCGAGAAGGTTGGGCACAGTAGATCTGCCATTAACAAAACCATGCTGACGAGTTGTTATGACTTCTCCACAATGAACCTTTACACCATCGTACACAATTCACTTAAAAAGTTTGGGAATCGACGAAAGCTTAGCGATGGGCCTAAAATTGATAACGTCATTCCTGCAACCTTTTTTATATATAGGACTTATAAATGATTTTTTCCAAAAAACTGGAAAATAACTTTCTGTAATTGATTTGTTAAATAATCAAGAAAGTGGTTGACATAAAACGGAACCGCATTGAGTTAGCAATGCGGGTGGAATTCCATCGGGTCCAGCGCCAAAATCTTCATCGAGTGTCCCAATATACTTTTAAATATCCTCAGAGGTGAAGGATATATACTCCAAAGAGACCCTGGGTGAAGAGTTTATAGAGTCAAAATACCCTTCATCAGGATTAAAAGAATCTGAACAAAAAGATTCCTTGAAAAGATTGGCAAAAAGGCCACAAATTATAGATGGATCTTCCGTAAATCCATCAAGAGTTTGGAAGGATGAAGGAAATCTATCAGATTTTTTCTTGGTATTTATGAACCCCCAAAATCTCTTTGGATCAGACAATATTCTCAGCTTAATATTGTCTAAATATTCATTATATAATACAGCTGAGAGATTCTGAAATTCCAGAAACAAACGTTTGTAGGTTTCTAGGTCACTTGAGCCCAAACTACAGACGTATCTCTTCCAAGCCCTATTCCTGTTATTGCGAAGTGTTTTTAATTCCTTTGTGTACCAAGGGTACGCCGAGTTTTTCGCAAATTTGAGGCTATATGGTACGGACTGAGAAATTACAGCAAAGAGTTCCAAATAAAAAAATTAATGGATTCATTAAGATTATGTCCATTTATATATTCTAAAATTACGTTAACTTTACTATTAAGTAATTGATTCAACTTCAAAAAGTCAGCTTTTTTAAAATTGAATTCATAAACCTTGTCCATTTAACTCGAATTCACTATATTCTCTCTATCCGATTTATACCAAATACTCAATGGTGGATGATATGCATCAATAGTAGTAAGAGCATGGAAGGCCCTCTTAACAATGCCATTGTTACTGTCCGTTTTAAGACCAGGTCAAGAAGTCTTTCCAGACTATTATAAATACAACTCACTTGTTGTAAGTCAGAACATATACTATCAACGAATATATGCTCTCCGAGAGTCTTCTCTGGCAAAACAGTTCCTTACAGCTATAAGAACACCACCACCAACAGAAGGAATATTGCTGGAGTGTCTGTCCTTTCTAAATACTTGGAAACTATTGTCAAACAACTCCAAGTCAGTTATGTCTTCATTCAACCACGTTTCAGTAAACGCGATAATATCTTGAGAACAATTCTGAGTCGACAGAAATATGTCCCGCGTTTTAGAACGCAATCCCCTTACATTTTGATAGTAAAGGGATAAACTATTTAGTTTTTTTGGGTCTGACGGGCGATGTTATTCGACCTCCTAGACTTATTTTTAGGTTTGAACTCGGAAACGAGAATATTATCGGCCCACTTATTAGAATTAAGAACAGTTGCAAAATCTTCAGCTGCAACTGTGAGAATAAAGGAGACGTGGGTGGGCTTATTGCCAAGTTTTTTACATGAACGAAAAGCATTTTGGGGTAATAAATTACACTATTTGACAAACGTCAAAATATTGTTAGTTGATGTGTCGGGTTGTAATCTAGAGATAAAAATGTTCTTAGTCCTCGAAACTGCCTTTAGAGTAATTAACTCAGGTAGAGGTTGAACAGCAACAGCTTGAGCTGCCAAGTTATCGCTTGAATTTTCTACGGAAGTTTCCGGTACAGCATTTATATTAGCTGCAGAAGTAATTGAAGTTTCAGGTAAAGGAATATTCATCTGAGATACAATAATTATATTATCAATATCATTCGTATGAATATTGGAGGCCTGTGACGAGGAAGTGGGAACTGAAAGCCGCTTAGCCTGTGGACTAAAAGACCCACTTTGGTTGGCACGTTTGCGCTTATTATTTTTCTTCTTATTCTTAGAGTTATTACTCTGTCTTTGTGCTAAGCCCCCATCAGGAACATCGCTTGAGGATTGTTTTACTGAGACCAGAGTTTCAGAATCCGTCAAAGGAATGTCTGTTGTGACTCAATCGTCACATGTAACAGTCACACAACAGTCACTAATTGGCGAAGAATTTTTTTCCGTCATATTGCTGCAGTAGTCGGCACTTAATTCGCTTAATGAATTCAAAATAAATTTAAAATTATTATTAAGCAAGTTAAGGCTTTCCCCGAAAAGCTTAATTTTTGAATTTAATTCTGCTGGGGAAACGACCCTGCACGTAAGGCAGTACCAACGAAGTCCCGAGTGTACCGAAAGTAAATCATGTACACGCGAATTGGAAATGTTAACACAAGACGCATGAAACATTTGCTCGCATGGGCCAGAACAATGAAACATAGTACTTAATATGTTCTGACTTTTGCATTGCCCATTTAAGGAACAAGCAGCAAAATTTTCGACTTGAAAATATTCCATGCTTTAAAACTTAATTTAAATAGAGCAAAAATGTTCAATGCACGCTTCTAAGGGTTAAGCAGCACAGAGCCTTACAGTTAAAAAACAAAAACAAACACTGTGTCTACGCTGTACAAGTACGGACACGGCACAAAGAAAAACACAAAAATCTATCAAAACAAGCACAATTTAAGCAGCAAACTAAGTGCGCTAAAAATATTATTTTATAATTTAATTGCTACAACGTTAAAAAACACAATAAATAAATTAATTTAAACAAACGATTAGCACAATACTAAACACAATTTCTTACGACGATTACTTGGTAGTAAATTTTACTTTTTTTTTATATTAAATCAAACACAAATCTAAAAAATATAAACACGTTATTAACACAACACAGCACAACAACCGACAACGACCAAGGGACGAGATCAACTGATCTAAGTCCCTTGCACAAAGCACAAAGTTTATAGAGTGTGTTCAGAAATGATTGTGCCTTCAGAACCTTGATCAATTTAGGCGCGGAGGGTAGTATTATGACCAGTGTCACATACCCTTGGGTATGGACTCAGGGACTGAATCTGCAACTTGCATTTTTGAATTGTTTGGTATTATAGGTTTTGTACTGGTTTTTGGAAAATGCAGTAATGTATGATGTCGCTGACCACAGTCAGCTGCCATGCAATTCTTTGAACTGGTGCATTTAGAAACAGCGCGAGACTTATTCAAACAATTTAGGCACAGTTAAGCATTATCCGTTATTGACCACAGTTATTGTGGTGACCGTGGCATGCAGGTTAAGTGTGTGGCTTAGCATGCTCGGAGCCCGGGTTCGATCCCCAGCCGCGGCGAAAAGTTTTTTCAATAAAAAATTTTTCTGATCGGTCACCACCTCTCTGCAGACAATGGCAAACCTCAGAGAGTAAATAATGCCATGAAAAGCTTCTTGAGAACATGAACTTTAGCCGTTCGGAGTCGGCATAAAACATGTAGGTCCAGTTCTCGGTCAATTGTGTGCAAACATTTAATAACACACACAACACAATTGATCAAAAGAAGCTCGGTCAAAGTCCTTTTAAGGGCTGAAATGGCCAATTTGTTTTTTTTTTTTTTTTTTTTTTTAAGCATTATCCACTATTGTTTCTTTTTCATAGCAATCTTTCGCGAGAAAAATTTGGCAACGACGAAGAATGTGATTCTGACTGCAAAGAGCGCGATGTTCTAAAATTTTTGTACTTTTTGCTGTTATGTGAAAACATTTGTAATCGTGATTGGAAGATTTTTTCTTTTAAAGAAGTTGGATGGCTGTTTTTATGCTGCTCGCTTTAGGAATTTGATCGTATTTGATGTGTAATATTTCTATTTTCGATCGCATCTAGGGTAAACAAGCGACTATTCACTCTTTCGACCCCAACGTTGCTTACAAGCAACTTTGATATCTTAGCACCGTTTTATTTGAAACAAACGAAACTAAAAATTTAATAATTGCAATTTTTGTAGTGTTGATAAATACTCGTCACTCCATCTCTGCCAAAACTGCTGATGAATCTGGCGTATCCACTGCCATTGCTTGAGGCGATTTGCTGGTACCTTGGTGACACTAGACTCAGGCACTGCGAGGAGTGGAGTTACAATCAGAAAGTCTCCTGGAGACAATGCAAACTTTTCTTCTGGATCGTCATACAGTGGAGTGAGCGGACGAGAGTTAAGGCACGCTTCGATTCGTGCTGCCAAAGTCTGCATTTGATTTTGCCACATAGTTTGCGTACCGATGATCCGGACCAAATGGTGTTGCCGATTTGACAGCAGCCTCCCATAGGCCACCTTGATGTGGAGCACTGGGGGTGATAAAGTGCCAATGTGTACCCATGCTCGCCAACGATTGCTGCTTATTTTCGTTGTGCCAGCTAGCCAAATCCTCTTGCATCAAGCGGTTCGCACCAACAAACGCGGTGCCGTTTTACGGCCTTCGTTGCCATACATACGAAAATAGCCAGATATGTTTTGACGGTTGTGCGTGATCGCTTAGCACCTATGCGCAGTGTAGAGGGTCCACAGTAGTCCACGCCTGACGCAAGGAATGGTCGCGACGCATTGACTCTCTGCCTGGGCAATGAGGACATCTGCTGTCTTAACGTTGTGCCACGATGGCGGCGGCAGACGACGCAATTGTGTAAACAACTTTTAACGGCTTGCCTTCCATTCAAAATCCAATATCGACTGCGTATAACGTGCAGCATGAGCTGGGTGCCACCATGTAGGGTGCTTTCGTGGGCTTGACGAATTATCAATTGCAACAAAGCGCCAGATTTGGGAAGTATGATAGGGCATCTCTGATCATGGGCCACTTCGGCTTTGCTGATACGACCTCCAACTCGACAGATGCTATTCTCATCAATATATGGGTTAAGGGAAAGTAACTTACTTGAGTTTGGTAAGCTGGTACCATTTCGAATGTGTTACAGCTCGATTGCAAAAACGCTGCTCTGTTCAATGCGGATGAGAGTCTGCATGGCTTTGTCCAATTCAGCAGCGCTGACAGGAAGATGACAATATTTTTCTTTTGAGGTCCAGCGTAAAACGTATGCCACGATACGTAACAGACGCTGTAGTGAACTAAAACGGTCGGTGAGTGCGATGATTTCACCATTTGGACTACGTGTTGTAAGCGATAAAGCCACGGAAGCAAGGGCTGTAAAGAAAGACACCTTTCCTTCAACTTGCAATACATTCAAATCGTCTTTGCTAAGTTTGATTTCTGCTAAGGGCAAAGGTACATGAGCGATGCATTCTGGCCCGGACCACCATAATCTATGTTCTAACAGCTCTGCCGCACTCATGCCACGGCTGGCACAATCGGCAGGGTTCTGGGCAGGCCGGATATGATTCCAGCGATCCGGTGATGTTAACTCCTGAATTTGGCGAACTCGATTCGAAATGTACTGCTTGAGGGTTGATGGCTGCTTGCGAATCCAACAGAGCACGATACTTGAGTCCGACCACAAATAATAAGTGCTGTCGATCAATTTTAAGGCCACGCGGTACGTTGTCGAGCGTTAGACCTAAAAGATGCGCTGCACAGAGCTCCAGACGAGGTATTGTGGCACCCTTGAGCGGAGCCACCTTCGTACGCGCGTTGAGTAAATAGATGTGTGGATGGTCAAACTCATCTGTAGTCTTCGTGTAAGTCACAGTTGCGTATGCGTGTTGGCTGGCATCGCAAAAGCCGTGCAACTCTGTGACCTTGCCACTCAGCATACCTAACCATCGTGGGACTCGGATGGTGTTGATCGCGGAGAGCCCGCTGCGAAGGTTGGACCATATATCTTGTAGATCAATTGGCAGGGGTACGTCCCAAGTTAAGCCAGCAGACCAAAGCGTTTGTATAAAGATTTTTCCGGCAATCACCACTGGGCCAATACACCAGTGGGACCAAACAGCTGCGCCACCTCACTTATAACCCGCCTCTTTGTAGGTTGATTAGTTGTCTGCCCGAGCTCTTAGTCGAAATACAGCTCGTCACCTATTGAATCCCATCGCAGACCAAGCACAGAAGCTCTCGATAATTCACTGACAGATTCTGCAAGAGGAAAAATCCCATCAGTTAGTTGCAATATTACTTCAATTTTATTGGAATTCCATTTGCGTAGCTTAAAATGGCCAGCTGATAGAATGGTGTCAACATTGGAAGCGACGTTAATAGCTGCAGTTGCCGTATCGCAGCTGGTGAGAAAATCGTCAACGTAGAATGACGTCAAGATGGCGTCTCGCGCTGTCTTTGCTTGTGTATCGTCTGCAATAGTTTTGAAATTGTCATAGGCACATTGATTGAGTGAAAGAACTGCGTTGTACGGGCTGCAAGCCATGCCATAGGTAACCGTTGTTAAGCGATAGATCTCGAGGTTGTCAGCTGGTGTGTATCGCCAAAGGATTGTAACGACTGAAGTCGTTACAAATAAATATTAAAATAAAAATAATAATTTTAAAAGCCGACGGCAACATTTAATTTAAATTAAACTTAAAAAAAAAATACTAATGAATAAATAAAAAGAAAAAGAAACAGAAGAATTGATAAATTAAGTTGAGTAGAATATAAAAAAAAAAAAAAATAAAAAAAAAAAAATATTAATGCGGATGGAGGATCCAATGTGGTCCCCCATCTAAGTACTAACCGCAGTGAAGGCTGCTTAATCTAGCAAACACAGTGCAATACACATATACATAGAACTCGTTTAGCAGCATTAGCAGCAATGTAAGCAGGCAGGCTATTTATAGCCACGTTGCATTGTTGACATGCTAACAATGCTATGATTCACATGCAGTTAGCAGTGAACGTTGAATAAGTAGTGCGCACAATGTTGGTATAGACATGTTGAGTTCGCTTGACATCCTAGTTGATTTCAATTAATATTTTAATTGTAAGTCAACTTTCGGGTGGTGATAAAGTCAGGGAATTAAAAATTGATTACAAAATTTGGTAATCAAGCCACCTAACCTCAAGCTCCGGCTTTTCGACTTTGGTCAAACTCAAGCTCCGGCTTTTCGACTCCGGTCAAATTCAAGCTCCGGCTTTTCGACTCCGGTCAAACTTTAGCTTCGGGTTTAGAAACCCACCGTACTCTAAGTAGGTCTACGTTGTGAAGGCCTGTTTTGCAGTCGGCCTTCTGCCGTCTACCGCCTGAATCAGTTGGCCCTCTGCCACCGTGCGCACTTTGCCACTAATTTTTATACCGCATATGAACTAATTTTAGGTATTCACTAAGTTTGTAATAAATATTTAATATAAAAAAAAAAGAAAGAATAAATATAAAAAAAAAAGGAAAAATAGATTATTAATCGTGCCGAGCTAAAACCTTTGAGGTTTAGTGATTGTGTTGACCTTAACGTCAACCGTGACTAATTCTGCGATTAATTAATCTATTTAATTTCTGATTAAGAAAAATTTACTTTTGCCCAAGGGTTGCGAGATCCCTTGGACGGACCCTGGAGTGGCTGAGCATACCTCAGCCTTCGAAACAAAAACACTCGTTACAAATGGCGCCCGAGCAGGGACAACAGCAAAAGTTGCCCGAAAAAGAAGACACTGGAAGAAATCTATTAAACACCGACACTCTAAACTGGATTTACACTTCAAATAAAGAAGAATTAGAATCCAAACTTCAATCGTGCGGATTGGCTACTGAAGGAACAATATCAGAGTTACGTAAACGCATGAGCGATTGGGCTAAAGCGCAACGAACACGTAAATCAACAGAGGCACTTAATATGGATGAAAAACAACACACAGCTTTTCCCAAATCAACCAGTAAAGAAGCTATCACCAGCCCTGCTCACCCGGTAGTCGACTTGGACGTGATGAACACAGTCAGGATATGGGGACTCAGTTTTGATGCCACCCGACCCCTCCACGACTTCATAGAAAGTATTGAAGAACTGGCCGAATGTTACCAAGTCCCATTGAATAGTCTACTGCTGCCGTTGAATGAACTGTGCAAGGGTAAAGCCAAGGACTGGTGGCGTTACAAGCGAGATGAAATTTATTTGTGGGATGCTTTCAAGGAGGCTGCCAACAAATTCTTCCTGCCACCCCGATACCTGCAACTACTGGAAGAAGATATAATACGGCGTCGACAAGGCTATCGAGAAAAGGCAAAAGATTTCATAATGGGAATAATGGCCATGATCCGGCAACACCCACGAATGAAAGGGGAATCACAAATTGAACAAATCTATGAGGGACTCCGACCAGAATATCGGCTATATATTCGAAGGCATGATTTCGAAGATATAGACTCCCTAATGACACTAGCTGATGAATATGAGCATCTCCGAGGGGAAGAAGCACGAGCTTCTGGCCGTGTACATGCCAATCATTGCATCCTGTATCAACCATACCGGCGCGAAACACATTGCTTGGCATGCCGACAGCCAGGGCATACCCGACGCACATGTCGCCAGCCACCACGGTTATTCTGTTCATACTGCGGCACAAATAACATATTGACAAGAGACTGCAATTGTCAACATATTCCAGTCACAGCCATACCGAATATAGCTCGCTATCACGTGCCCCTCCTCTGCAATATGCATCCTGTAGAAGCTCTTATAGACACGGGGGCTACTATGTCATTCATAGGCTATAGCCTACACGATCGGCTACAGAGACAGGCTCGCAAAACCGACCAAGAAAAATTCATTCAAATAGCTAATGGTGAAGAGGTCGCGATAGACAAATATAATGACGTCATTATCACAGCCTATGGGAGGAAAATCTCCCATCACGTATACTTCATGCCAGGACTGACAGAAGAATTTATCCTGGGCATGGATTTATTAAATAAGCTCGAATGTAAGCTTATAATTGCTGGACGCGAGCAACAGCCCACCATCAGTACAAATAAAAATAATTATAATCAGTTACATACAATATTAGATGTAACACCGTCACCTGAAGTGCAGTCACAGGAGCTGCAAGAACGTATCACAATAGAAAAAATAAACAAAGATGTCAACAACTGCAAAATAATCAAACACCAAATTAAGGTCACCACTGAAGAACCTTGCCAACATCAAGATTACCCCCAGAACTCAGCGATGCAGGTGACCACTAACCAGGCAGCAAAACCAAGCACACAAGCACCAGAAAATATTCAGCCACCATTGCCATACAAGCCACCAGCCAAGGCTGATCCTAGAGCTAGATATTGGGCAGAAGCCGTACCAGAACGTGTTTCCCGACATCGTGCTCTGTTCATAACCTTTGCAACAGCGCAGGTTGAGCGTCGACCAAAACCCAGTACTTCCGCGCAAGGTACCACCGCATCAGCGAGCAGGGTGCCTTTGTCCATCAAAAGTCGCAATCAGCACTCCAAATCGCAGAACAACCAGAAGCCGCAAGACACCGCACCAGATCCGTTTGAAAGGATCACTATACCGCCACAAGAGAACCCTGGCCGACGTACTTTCACCTACTATAGGCCATGGGGTAAGATCCACATTACGGTGCAAGACGGTTGGGCAAGACTACGGTATGGTTAAGCCAAGGAAGTGATAACGACTAACAAAACTTTCTCAAAATCGCCGCCAATTGGATTTTATTAATTAATTTATTTAAGTACATCCTGTAGCTTTTGTTTTTTTTATATATAATTTTTAGATATAAGATTTATCCTACTTTGCTTATAATTCAATTGAATTGGATTAATGTAAACAAAAACAAAAAATAAACAAAAAAAAAAAAAATTTTTTTTTTCATCTTTTTATTTTTCTCTTCACCCGTTTGGAAGAGAAGAATGTAACGACTGAAGTCGTTACAAATAAATATTAAAATAAAAATAAGAATTTTAAAAGCCGACGGCAACATTTAATTTAAATTAAACTTAAAAAAAAAATACTAATGAATAAATAAAAAGAAAAAGAAACAGAAGAATTGATAAATTAAGTTGAGTAGAATATAAAAAAAAAAAAAAAATAAAAAAAAAAAATATTAATGCGGATGGAGGATCCAATGTGGTCCCTCATCTAAGTACTAACCGCAGTGAAGGCTGCTTAATCTAGCAAACACAGTGCAATACACATATACATAGAACTCGTTTAGCAGCATTAGCAGCAATGTAAGCAGGCAGGCTATTTAAAGCCACGTTGCATTGTTGACATGCTAACAATGCTATGATTCACATGCAGTTAGCAGTGAACGTTGAATAAGTAGTGCGCACAATGTTGGTATAGACATGTTGAGTTCGCTTGACATCCTAGTTGATTTCAATTAATATTTTAATTGTAAGTCAACTTTCGGGTGGTGATAAAGTCAGGGAATTAAAAATTGATTACAAAATTTGGTAATCAAGCCACCTAACCTCAAGCTCCGGCTTTTCGACTTTGGTCAAACTCAAGCTCCGGCTTTTCGACTCCGGTCAAATTCAAGCTCCGGCTTTTCGACTCCGGTCAAACTTTAGCTTCGGGTTTAGAAACCCACCGTACTCTAAGTAGGTCTACGTTGTGAAGGCCTGTTTTGCAGTCGGCCTTCTGCCGTCTACCGCCTGAATCAGTTGGCCCTCTGCCACCGTGCGCACTTTGCCACTAATTTTTATACCGCATATGAACTAATTTTAGGTATTCACTAAGTTTGTAATAAATATTAAATATAAAAAAAAAGAAAGAATAAATATAAAAAAAAAAGGAAAAATAGATTATTAATCGTGCCGAGCTAAAACCTTTGAGGTTTAGTGATTGTGTTGACCTTAACGTCAACCGTGACTAATTCTGCGATTAATTAATCTATTTAATTTCTGATTAAGAAAAATTTACTTTTGCCCAAGGGTTGCGAGATCCCTTGGACGGACCCTGGAGTGGCTGAGCATACCTCAGCCTTCGAAACAAAAACACTCGTTACAAATGGCGCCCGAGCAGGGACAACAGCAAAAGTTGCCCGAAAAAGAAGACACTGGAAGAAATCTATTAAACACCGACACTCTAAACTGGATTTACACTTCAAATAAAGAAGAATTAGAATCCAAACTTCAATCGTGCGGATTGGCTACTGAAGGAACAATATCAGAGTTACGTAAACGCATGAGCGATTGGGCTAAAGCGCAACGAACACGTAAATCAACAGAGGCACTTAATATGGATGAAAAACAACACACAGCTTTTCCCAAATCAACCAGTAAAGAAGCTATCACCAGCCCTGCTCACCCGGTAGTCGACTTGGACGTGATGAACACAGTCAGGATATGGGGACTCAGTTTTGATGCCACCCGACCCCTCCACGACTTCATAGAAAGTATTGAAGAACTGGCCGAATGTTACCAAGTCCCATTGAATAGTCTACTGCTGCCGTTGAATGAACTGTGCAAGGGTAAAGCCAAGGACTGGTGGCGTTACAAGCGTGATGAAATTTATTCGTGGGATGCTTTCAAGGAGGCTGCCAACAAATTCTTCCTGCCACCCCGATACCTGCAACTACTGGAAGAAGATATAATACGGCGTCGACAAGGCTATCGAGAAAAGGCAAAAGATTTCATAATGGGAATAATGGCCATGATCCGGCAACACCCACGAATGAAAGGGGAATCACAAATTGAACGAATCTATGAGGGACTCCGACCAGAATATCGGCTATATATTCGACGGCATGATTTCGAAGATATAGACTCCCTAATGACACTAGCTGATGAATATGAGCATCTCCGAGGGGAAGAAGCACGAGCTTCTGGCCGTGTACATGCCAATCATTGCATCCTGTATCAACCATACCGGCGCGAAACACATTGCTTGGCATGCCGACAGCCAGGGCATACCCGACGCACATGTCGCCAGCCACCACGGTTATTCTGTTCATGCTGCGGCACAAATAACATATTGACAAGAGACTGCAATTGTCAACATATTCCAGTCACAGCCATACCGAATATAGCTCGCTATCACGTGCCCCTCCTCTGCAATATGCATCCTGTAGAAGCTCTTATAGACACGGGGGCTACTATGTCATTCATAGGCTATAGCCTACACGATCGGCTACAGAGACAGGCTCGCAAAACCGACCAAGAAAAATTCATTCAAATAGCTAATGGTGAAGAGGTCGCGATAGACAAATATAATGACGTCATTATCACAGCCTATGGGAGGAAAATCTCCCATCACGTATACTTCATGCCAGGACTGACAGAAGAATTTATCCTGGGCATGGATTTATTAAATAAGCTCGAATGTAAGCTTATAATTGCTGGACGCGAGCAACAGCCCACCATCAGTACAAATAAAAATAATTATAATCAGTTACATACAATATTAGATGTAACACCGTCACCTGAAGTGCAGTCACAGGAGCTGCAAGAACGTATCACAATAGAAAAAATAAACAAAGATGTCAACAACTGCAAAATAATCAAACACCAAATTAAGGTCACCACTGAAGAACCTTGCCAACATCAAGATTACCCCCAGAACTCAGCGATGCAGGTGACCACTAACCAGGCAGCAAAACCAGGCACACAAGCACCAGAAAATATTCAGCCACCATTGCCATACAAGCCACCAGCCAAGGCTGATCCTAGAGCTAGATATTGGGCAGAAGCCGTACCAGAACGTGTTTCCCGACATCGTGCTCTGTTCATAACCTTTGCAACAGCGCAGGTTGAGCGTCGACCAAAACCCAGTACTTCCGCGCAAGGTACCACCGCATCAGCGAGCAGGGTGCCTTTGTCCATCAAAAGTCGCAATCAGCACTCCAAATCGCAGAACAACCAGAAGCCGCAAGACACCGCACCAGATCCGTTTGAAAGGATCACTATACCGCCACAAGAGAACCCTGGCCGACGTACTTTCACCTACTATAGGCCATGGGGTAAGATCCACATTACGGTGCAAGACGGTTGGGCAAGACTACGGTATGGTTAAGCCAAGGAAGTGATAACGACTAACAAAACTTTCTCAAAATCGCCGCCAATTGGATTTTATTAATTAATTTATTTAAGTACATCCTGTAGCTTTTGTTTTTTTTATATATAATTTTTAGATATAAGATTTATCCTACTTTGCTTATAATTCAATTGAATTGGATTAATGTAAACAAAAACAAAAAATAAACAAAAAAAAAAAAATTTTTTTTTCTTCTTTTTATTTTTCTCTTCACCCGTTTGGAAGAGAAGAATGTAACGACTGAAGTCGTTACAAATAAATATTAAAATAAAAATAAGAATTTTAAAAGCCGACGGCAACATTTAATTTAAATTAAACTTAAAAAAAAAATACTAATGAATAAATAAAAAGAAAAAGAAACAGAAGAATTGATAAATTAAGTTGAGTAGAATATAAAAAAAAAAAAAAATAAAAAAAAAAAATATTAATGCGGATGGAGGATCCAATGTGGTCCCCCATCTAAGTACTAACCGCAGTGAAGGCTGCTTAATCTAGCAAACACAGTGCAATACACATATACATAGAACTCGTTTAGCAGCATTAGCAGCAATGTAAGCAGGCAGGCTATTTATAGCCACGTTGCATTGTTGACATGCTAACAATGCTATGATTCACATGCAGTTAGCAGTGAACGTTGAATAAGTAGTGCGCACAATGTTGGTATAGACATGTTGAGTTCGCTTGACATCCTAGTTGATTTCAATTAATATTTTAATTGTAAGTCAACTTTCGGGTGGTGATAAAGTCAGGGAATTAAAAATTGATTACAAAATTTGGTAATCAAGCCACCTAACCTCAAGCTCCGGCTTTTCGACTTTGGTCAAACTCAAGCTCCGGCTTTTCGACTCCGGTCAAATTCAAGCTCCGGCTTTTCGACTCCGGTCAAACTTTAGCTTCGGGTTTAGAAACCCACCGTACTCTAAGTAGGTCTACGTTGTGAAGGCCTGTTTTGCAGTCGGCCTTCTGCCGTCTACCGCCTGAATCAGTTTGGCCCTCTGCCACCGTGAGCACTTTGCCACTAATGTTTATACCGTATATGAACTAATTTTAAGTATATACTAAGTACGCCTGAATCAGTTGGCCCTCTGCCACCGTGCGCACTTTGCCACTAATTTTTATACCGCATATGAACTAATTTTAGGTATTCACTAAGTTTGTAATAAATATTTAATATAAAAAAAAAAAGAAAGAATAAATATAAAAAAAAAGGAAAAATAGATTATTAATCGTGCCGAGCTAAAACCTTTGAGGTTAAGTGATTGTGTTGACCTAAACGTCAACCGTGACTAATTCTGCGATTAATTAATCTATTTAATTTCTGATTAAGAAAAATTTACTTTTGCCCAAGGGTTGCGAGATCCCTTGGACGGACCCTGGAGTGGCTGAGCATACCTCAGCCTTCGAAACAAAAACACTCGTTTCAGGATGCGTTGGAAATCTCGGTGTACTGGGGCCACCAATACCTGCCTAAACATCTTCTCAATGTCTGCAGTGAGGGCAATGCGATAACGACGGAAACGAAAAATAATGTTGATTAAGGTGTCCTGAATAGTTGTTCCGACCAGTTGAAAATCGTTGAGAGAAATCCCACTAGAAGTTAGTGCTGAAGCTTTGAATACAACACGGAACTTGCTGGTGACGGGATGATGTGGAATATAATAGGATTCCGAAGGATTAAAAGTCACATATTTTCCTCGCAATTCAGGGTGTGCTGCCAGCCGCCGTTCCAGAAATTGAAATTGTCGGAGTGCATTTGAATATGAGTCGCCCAATTTCAAGGCATCACTGCGAAACGGTATGTGCTCGACATAGCGACCCTCTGCTGTTCGGTAATGAGTTGCCAAAAATATCTGTGCACTCCTATCATCTTCATCCGATTCGGAACACGACACTTCTTCAAGCTTCCAAAAGAGGCGCAAAAGATCATCCAGACCTTTCTCATCTTCACCTAGTTGCGAGCTGAGTGAAATTTGCGATAACAAAGAAGCCTTTGTTGCTGCCGCTGGGCCGAAAACCACCCAGCCTAATCGTGTGCGTTGTGCGAGAGGCTCGTTAGATCTTCCTCTGATAACTTCCCCTTCAACGACAAGGCTCCACACATCAGCACTGATGAGTATGTCGATGCTGCCTGGTGTTCCAAACTGCGAATCAGCCAACTGAAGGTCTACCAAATGCTGCCACTGCGTTATGTCAATATGCACCGTTGGAATGTCTGTGGTAATTGACGGAATAACGAGGGCGTTGAATGCCAATGAAAAATCAGAATGAATGGATTTGAGCTTGAGCGTTACGCTACCTTTTGTTCGTGTATAGACAAGAGCTCCGATTCCCTCCACATTTACCTCAAATTTGTCCCTGCGCAAACGTAAATGATAAGCCAACCGATCAGTAACAAAACTTACCTGCGATCCAGGATCGCAGAGAACACGAGCTAAGCGCTGCTGAAGGAATGAGTCACCAGATGTATAGACATGCGCCGTGGCCAACAAGAAAATGTGCTGTCCCGTGGCTAAGCAGGTGACCATGGGATGGTCTATCACAAGGATGATGGTGCTGGTGGAAGAGTCGACTGGGCGTCACGACTCAGATTTAACAGCTGTGCAGTCTTGGAACTGCTCGGATATGCCTGGGTATTGCGGCAAAACATCGTGTTATGCTTGCCGCCGCAATGCCGACAACCACCGGAGGGACACTGCTTGAATGAGTGCCCATTTTTTAAACAATTATAACAGAGCTTGGAGTTCTTGAGTGCTTCAAATCGCTGCAATGCATCAAGAGCCATCAGAATAGGGCACCTAGTAATACGATGCATCCCTTGACAATGAGCGCACCTGTTCTCATCTTTGGTAGCCACATTTGATTTCAGAGCACGGGAAAAATGCCGAGTGCGAGTTAGCTGCCTTGCTGAGGCTGTTTCCAATGTATTTGACCAGGCGATGAGATCTGCATTGAGGCTGTGTGCACGTCTCTCCATTAACTTAAGTAAATCTTCCAAGCTCGGAATCTCGCAAGGCGCGCTACTCAAAGACCACTCGCGTTGAGTAGCAGTAGGGAGCTTCGATACTATAATCGGCACCGACAGTGCATCCCACTGGTTGACTGGTAAGCCCATGACGCGCAATGCACGCAAAGACTCGTGCACCGTGTCAACAATATGCAGCAATGACTTTGATGTTTCTTCCAATGCCGGCTGAAGATTGATAAATCGAGAAACGTGAATCTCTGCCAGTTTCCTCTTGTTGTCAAAGCGATCTTTGAGGGCTTTCCAAACTTCGTCATAACCACCAGAGTAGACTCCACCAATCAGTGGCACAGCATTGGCATGGACTGCCTGACGAAGCTTGCCTAGCTTATAGGCTTCTGGCAGGTCCGTGGTATCTACCAGCGTTTCAAAAGCATATTTAAATGAGAGCCAGGTATGCAATGTACCATCAAAAGTTGGAATAGCCAGTGCGTCCAGCTTGAGGTCGAACGTTCGTGTCGGTACTTCAGTTACTCGTTTAGACCTGGCCTCCACCATCAACCTCTGGAGCCTCACGCATGAGTCGTTGTACATGTCTTCTACTTCCTGCCACAGCAAATCATGCGCGTTAATATCATTTTTTTTTTGTTTCAGCGACCAAGCGCTGATGATTCGATACAAATCGCTCGAAATGTGCTGTGAGTGACTTAAACTCTTGTTCCAACTGGAACACATCTTGGGCTCCAGGCCGAATCAAACGCACGCGTTCAAAAATGCGTCGAATTGTCGTTATAGAGGATGTGCGTAGTTTTAAATCTGCCAAAGCAACTTCCAGAATGGCAAAAAGTGATTGCCCAGCGCAGCCCACTCACGTGGCGAACTCCAAGAATCCTAACCTCAAAGTCACCAATCTGCCGCAGCCAATGTGTTGGTTATTGTTGTTGTTTTGGTGCACAGTAAGCACCTCAGCCACCGACAGTTATGCGATCGCAGTTCCTTGCAGCTGAAAATCGCAACCAAATAACTTGAGTCTTGTGGATAGTTGGTTCCGCGAACCGTCGCTGCTAACGTAAGCAGCACTATGTTGTATTTAACGTCCGATGGTCTCCGTGCTTTCACGAGGAAAAGAGTGACCATGGACGGAAAGAAAAAGACGTTTATTTGATTTTGTTGATTATGGTTGATTTATATTTTATTTTGTTTAATTTATATCTACAATGGCCCGCTGTCTAGGCGTGGCTGCGACCAAAGTTTGATTTTTATACCCCCACGCGTACTGCGTAAGGGGTATATTAATTTTGTCACGACGTGTGTAACGCCCATAAGGAGGCGTGGTAGGTATAGAAAAGTATATATATTCTTGCTCAGCATCATCACCTGAGTTGATTTAGCCATGTCCGTCTGTCTGTCCGTCTGTCCGTCTGTCTGTCTGTGGACACGATAACAGCCGTAATATTCAAGCTATCGTAATGAAATTCGATATTTAAGCTTCTTTTAAAAAAACTAAGATCAAGTTCGAGAATGGGCTAAATCGGATGAAAACCACGCCTACCTCCCATACAACCCCAATGATGAAAACTCCATAAAGAAAGTAATATTTACGCTACAAAACTTTAATTCGGTATTTGTATAGTCTATGACAAAACTCAGGTGTGCTAGAAAAATGGGCGTCATCCACCCACTAACACGCCCACCTCCCATACAATCTTATTATTGAAGCCTATGTATAGAGGCTTGTGTCGAAGCTATAAAAGTAAAATTAAATATTTATTATTTTTATATAAAAAGTAAGACGTAAGAGAAAAATGGGCGTAATCCATCCATGAACACACCCACCTCCCAAACAACCCCAAAACTGAAAACTATATATATAGGCTCCTGTCGAAGCTACAAAAGTAAAATTAGGTATTTATTCTTTTTATAATAAAACCAAGATGTGTTAGAAAAATGGGCGTCATCCATCGATGACCACGCCCACCTCCCATACAACTCATAATATTGGAAACTCTATAATCAGGCTGATATTTAAGCTACAGACCTGAAATTGGGTATTTGTTTGTGTATATTATATCAAAATTGAGGCGTGTTAGAAAAATTGGCATCAACCACTCAAGAACACGCCCACCTCTCATACAACCAATAATTGAAAACTTTATAAAAAGGCTTGTCTTTATTTTGTAGGAAAACAATTTCATATGAATGTATTTTAGACGTCATCAAAATAGTAAAATTCTTTGAAATCTCATATAAAAAGATCTGCAATTTAAGATTTGTACCACTGCGAATCACCTGTGGGGGTATTTTAACTTCGGCCAAGTCGAAGATATACCTTACTAGTTATTTTATAATTTTAATCTAAAAAGGCCCGCTGTCTAGGCGAGGCTGCGACCAGTTTAGATATTATAAGCTTAAAACTATCTTTCTTTCTTCCATCGTTTCTACGCCGGTCGGTGGTTTATAAAGGAAAATCCTCAGTTTTCGAGGGCGTTTCCATATTCCAATAATTCCAATAATTTCCAATAAGTGGAAATTCAAATAGATACCAACCAATCAAAATCAATACATAAGCTACATATATTTAGGAAATTTAAATCATTATGTAAATTTACATATCGTTCTACTTCCCCTTAGTGATACGCGATCACGTACACTTTGCATGTTACGCAGTTGCAGGCAATGCACCTTACAAGCAGCGCAGTACTAGGGTAGGTAAATGATTGTCTTTGCTGACCGTACAAGACAATGCCGATGCACCCAAACAGTCACTTGCTTATTTTTTGTTGTCGCCGACGTTTAAGTCGAAACCACTTGACAATAAAAACAAAGCATTGGTTTTGTTTATTTTGGTAATTTAAGCGTATGCGCTTAAATTAGGTCAGTATGTTTTTCTTTTCTTGAACGCCGGCAATTTGAGTCGCTGTACTCAAATTGGGTTGCTGTCGTTTGTAGTATTATATTTTTTGTTTATTATTTTTGTCGAAATGCAGATCGCTGCATTTTTGATATCGACATCTGGTAATAATATTTATTGAGTTGGTTCTTTGGAATTGGTGTGAGGTCGGGTGTACAAAGTGTACAGGCAATGTTGTGGGATACAACATCCCTCCCCCCTTATAAAAGAAAATTTTTCTCCTTGAAGAGGTTGAAAATTTTCTGTCGCGATACCACCGATCAGTGAGCAGAAATGAGGATTAAATGAATTTTTATAATAACGAAAAATTTTTTTTTATAATTTATATATACAAATATGTTTTAAGAATTTTATACAAGTAAAGTAGTATATATGAAGTTAAATTTATCTGATAATATAGGTATGTATGTGACTGATTTCTAATATTTGTTGTAAAAAATTTTTTGTTTAATAGTTATTAATCTAATTACATATATATATTGTTTTTGTTTTGTTTTTTTTGTAATCGTATAAGGTAGGTAAGTAAAAAAAATTTTATATGCATGTCCTGTGTGGGGAACTTGTGCTAAAATGCACACTAAAAAATTGCAAATTTGCCAGAACAAATTGCTAAAAATGGCACTTAAGCTCCCTTGGCATTATTCCACTAAAAAGCTTCATAAAATAAGTAATGTAAATCTCATCTCTGATTGCATCGCTGAAGCAATGGATAGTTTTAAAATTTTTTGCAGCATTTCCGATAATATTCTAATTTCAAACTTGTATAGCACAACCTAGCTAGTTTTTTGATGTTCCTTTTTTTTCGTTAATTATTTATATTATACTTTCTTTTTATATTATCGTATTGTTAATTTAATTAATTTATTTACTTAATTAATGCCATTTCTTATTTATTGTTTGTTATACAACACTAGCAATTCCCGGTGCGCGTTGCTACACCCGACACCTATATTGGAAAAGTATAAATATATAGCGAAACCCGGTGCACTTCGTTACACTGAAGAAAAATTGTGAAATTATACTATTTCGGTTACAAAAAGATTATATGAAAGCTTTTACTACTTATGATTCAAACTTTAACATAACGTTAATGTTGCATCAGTTCAGTTTGTATCAATGCTGAAAAATTCACACATTTGTTTTAGCAATTTATAAGACACAGTAAAGTGAAACCAAGTGTTTTTTTTGGTATGAAATCTTAAAAAATAGTTGTATTTCGAACTTTATGATTTCTTATCACCGAACTCAATCCAATACATTTTGATAAACAATATTTTTTGTTTTTCCATCCGGTGCGTAAATAAATAAAGTGCTTGGAATGCCAACTCTTCAACAGGCAACGTATAATTGACCGTGCAAGAAACACGGCTGCTCCAAATTTAATCCGCATACTTGAAGCGTTTGTCCTTGCGCCTTATTGATGGACATGGCAAATGACAGACGCACCGGAAATTGTAAACGCTTGAATTCGAATGGCATATCTGTTGGTATCAGCGGAATACGCGGTATGAGTACAATTTCGCTTTTAGCTTTTCCAGTCAATATTATTGCTTCAATCAAATTCGGCATCAATTTTTTTACAGCCAATCTGGTGGCATTGCACAGTTTTGGTGCGTTTAAATTCCGTAGCAAAATGATTGATGAGCCGGCCTTTAAATTTAAACAATGCTGTGGCATACCAGGTGGTTCTAATGAATTTAAAAATTCGATTGGATAATGTATGGCATCATCGTTATTCATTGCGCTATCAATCTATATATATAAAAAGAAGTGTACGTTTGGTTGAAATCGCATCACTTCAGAACGACTGGACCGATTTGGATAATTTTTTTTTAAATGTTCGTTTTAGTCCAAGTTAGGTTTTTAAGGAAAGAAAAATTGACCACGCCCACTTTTGCGCCCACTTTTTTGATTTATCTTAAATCGGAAAACGGCTGGACCGATTTGGATAATTCTTTTTTCAAATTTTCGTAGTAATCCAATTTAAGTTTTGTCGGAAAGAAAAATTGACCACGCCCACTTTTTTCGATTTATCTAAAATCGGAAAACGGCTGGACCGATTTGGATAATTCTTTTTTCAAATTTTCGTAGTAATCCAATTTAAGTGTTTACTGAAAGAAAAATTGACCACGCCCACTTTTGCGCCCACTGTTTTGATATATATATCTAAAATCGCAGAACGCCTGCGCTGATTTTTTTTTTAAATGTTTGTAATAGTCTACAAAAGTTTTTTACATAAAAAAATTGTCTACAATATCGATAATATCAATATTATCCATTATCGATATTAAATTTCATTTTCACACTTGACACTTTTGAAGTTTTCAAGATGTCACATATCAGAAGACACTTGCTTATTTTTTATTCACACCACCCAATGTACCCAGTGTGCTTTCTTTTTTATTTGGATTCCGACGTAAACAGACATAAATTTTGCCGAAGCAAATTCTTTTGGATAATTTTATTACTTACAAGCAGCAATTGTTCTATTAAATGAATGTTCAATGAGCCACAAAAAATCACTGGAGACAACTGGAGACATCATACAATGAAAGATTTACGTGGCAATCAACAACTTTTCGGTGGTGCATTGATATTATTGTCTGGTGATTTTCGACAAACATTGCCCGTGATTGCACGATCCACACCAGCGGATGAAATTAATGCATGCTTGAAGTTTTCCTTTCTGTGGCGATATGTCCAAAAATTGACATTGCACATAAATATGCGTGTTCAGTTGCACAATGATCAATCTGCAGATCGTTTCTCGAAACAATTGTTAGAAATCGGCAATGGAAAAGTTCAAATCGATAATGCAAATGGTTTGATTACTTTGCCAGATAATTTCTGTACAATTCTCAAATCAAAAGAAGAACTGATTGAACGCGTTTTTCCAAATATTGTACAAAATTACAGAGATCACAATTGGTTGAGAGAACGCGCAATTTTGGCACCAACAAATTTACATGTCAATGCAATTAATTTTCTGATCCAAGAAAAATTACCAGGTGCAGCGACATCATATAAATCTATTGATAGCGCAATGAATAACGATGATGCCATATATTATCCAGTCGAATTTTTAAATTCATTAGAACCACCTGGTATGCCACAGCATTGTTTAAATTTAAAGGCCGGCTCATCAATCATTTTGCTACGGAATTTAAACGCACCAAAACTGTGCAATGCCACCAGATTGGCTGTAAAAAAATTGATGCCGAATTTGATTGAAGCAATAATATTGACTGGAAAAGCTAAAAGCGAAATTGTACTCATACCGCGTATTCCGCTGATACCAACAGCTATGCCATTCGAATTCAAGCGTTTACAATTTCCGGTGTGTCTGTCATTTGCCATGTCCATCAATAAGGCGCAAGGACAAACGCTTCAAGTATGCGGATTAAATTTGGAACAGCCGTGTTTCTTGCACGGTCAATTATACGTTGCCTGTTCAAGAGTTGGCATTCCAAGCACTTTATTTATTTACGCACCGGATGGAAAAACAAAAAATATTGTTTATCAAAATGTATTGGATTGAGTTCAATGATAAGAAATCATAAAGTTCGAAATAGATTTCGAAGATCGATCGATTTAAGATTTCATACAAAAAAAAAATACTTGGTTTCACTTTACTGTGTCTTATAAATTGCTAAAACAAATGTGTGAATTTTTCAGCATTGATACAAACTGAACTGATGCAACATTAACGTTATGTTAAAGTTTGAATCATTAGTAGTAAAAGCTTTCATATAATCTTTTTGTAACCGAAATAGTATAATTTCACAATTTTTCGTTTTTGTTTTTGATATTAAAATGTCTTATGCATTATGTTTTTTGTTTGTGTTTAAAATATGTATACAGCAATTTTGTTTTTTTTTTTATTATTATGATAATTAAAATTTAGAAGAAAAAATATATATGTTACATATAAGTATTTTTTCAAAATATGTATTTGTGTCCTATGTACATTTATATTTTTCTTATATACTTTTTATATATGGTTTGAATTTTTTTGCTTTATTGTCCCATAATTTAAATTTGTTAATTTCAATTTTGGTTTCAATTTGTAAGCGGAATATTTCTTGTAGTTTTTGCGTATTGCCCCATAATTTCAATTTGTTAATTTCAATTTTTGTTTCAATATGTAAGCGGAATATATTTCTTTTCTTTTTGTTTTTATGCGTATGAATCAGCTAAAATTCGAGAGAAGTTAAAAAGTTTTGGTTCATGAAGAAAACAAAAGACTGCCTATTTTAAAAAGAAAGAAGTAAAATAACATGTTTCCCTAGTCTTGTTAAAATCGTAATAAAATTTGTAGTTCCAATTTTAAGATGTGTTCGTATTAAGTTGTGGTGTTTTTATGAATGTTAACCAAATGTTGTATTTTAATCAGAGAATAATTTCAGGTTGTTATTGTGTATAACTTTAATTTTATTTCGAATTTTTATAGCAGTATTTTCGGGTGAAATAATCTTAATAACTTCAAATGGACCTTCCCAAAGAGATGAAAATTTATTTTTTCTGGTCTGGTTTCTAATCAAAACCTTTTCTCCAACGTTGAATGTTTTTGGTTTGGAACCTTTGTCATATTGTTCTTTTGATTTTTCTTTTTTATATTTCAAAGTTTGGCCTGCAGTTTTAAATCCGTGTTGTAGGCGTGCCTTTAACTCATTTGCATAATTCTCGTAGTTATAGTTTAATGACGGGTCTTTTTGTAAAGTGGATGGAATTTTTGCAGGGTATCCATAGAGTAATTCATGAGGGCTGTAATTGGTGCAACTGTGAGGCGTGTTGTTGAAAACAAATATTGCATAAGGGATCCAATCGTCCCAAGTGAGAGGGTCGTTATTGACATAATGCCGGAGATATTCCGCAAGTGTGCGATGGCTTCTTTCAAGTGCTCCATTTGTTTGTGGATGATATGGAGTTGTTTGTAATTTTTTAATTTTTAATAATTTACATACTTCTTTAAATAAATCACTAAGAAAATTAGTACCTTCATCAGTTAAAAGTGAATCTGGAAATCCAAATCGACAGAGTATTTGTTCTACAAAAGCTATTGCAACTGTGGTTGCCTCTGCATTCTCTAAAGGTATAGCTTCAGTAAATTTGGTTAAATCGTCTTGAAAAGTTAAGATGTATTTATTACTTTTGCTAGTCACTGGAAGTGGACCTACTATGTCTAAAGCCACTCTTTCAAATGGTGAAGAGCTCGTCGTTGTAATTTTCATTGGCACTTTTGGAGATTTATTTAGTTTATTTTTCTGGCATGATTCACATTTTCTTATGTAATTTTGTATATCAATTTTCATTGTGAGCCAGTAGTAGTTTGCTTTTCATCTTTTTAGCGTTCTATTTACTCCTTGATGTCCTCCAAGCGGTGATTCATGATATTCTCGTAAAACTGTTCTTATTTCATTAATATTTTCCAAAATTGTTCTTTTGTTGATATGCAAATTAATTGTTTTGTCAGAAAATATTTCTTTAAGCATTGTTTTAAAATTTTCTTTAAACTGTGCGTTAATGTTTGGCATTGATATGGCTATATAATCATGATTTTGTTTGTAACTTTCGCTTTTTATTTTGTTTAGCGTTTTCTTTGCTAATTCTTGATCTTTTGAAGTTTTAAAAGGAATGGGTAATGTCGTTGTATGCAAATTTACGTTTTTAAATGTGTATAACTCTATTTCACCTATTAAAGGTTTTATAAATTGTGGAATTGATTTTATTATAAATTTTTCTTCTAAAGATTCTGTTAGAGGTAATATTAATATTTTTAATGCGGCTTTTTTATTGAAATATATTGAATCTTGGGTTTCTATTATTTTAGGGATTGCCTCGTTGCTTGTATTTTTTTGTTCTTCAATTTTTGTATGTACGTCTTCATTTTGCTCCTTTTTATTTGTCATTTGGCGTGTCATAACTAAAACTGTTTACTATTTCTGTAAGTTTTCCATCTTCAGTGATTCGACTGAGTGCGTCAGCATTTTTATTGCTTTTCCCTGCTTTATATTTGATCGTATATTCATATTCTGATAAGAGAATTCGCCATCTAGCTAATCTGGACATTGGGTCTTTTAGCTTCATTAGCCATTCGAGTGGTTTGTGGTCAGTGTAGATTGTGAACTTTTTACTGTAAATATAAGGTCGAAATTGTTTTACGGTGGTGCTATAGCGTGTCTCTACATCGTTCAATGTTCTACTTGCGAAACATATTGGCTTGTCTTTTCCAATTATACCTTGAGATAAAACTGCGCCAAGTCCTGCATCACTCGCATCTGTCGTTACTATGAATTCTTCATCAAAGTTTGGATATGCTAATATTGGAGGGTTAATTAGTTTTTCTTTTTTTAAGAATTAAATATCTTTTTTAAGTAGTTTAGTTAATGGTTTTGCTGTACTGGAAAAATTTTCAATAAATCTTCTATAATATCCTGCGAATCCTAAAAATGATTTTATTCCTTTCACATTCTTTGGAGTTGGATAAGTTTTAACTACTTTAATTTTTTCTGGATCTGGTTTTATACCGTTTTCAGAAATGATGTGCCCTAAATACGTTAATTCTTGTTTGAGAAAATTACATTTGTCAGGTTGTAGCTAAAGGTTGTGTTGACGCAATCGGTCAAATATTTTAATTAATTTGTTGTTATGATTCGATAAATCATAACCGTACACAACGATGTCGTCGACGTAGACAAAACATTCAAATCCTTGTAAACCCATTAGTACGTTGTTCATGAGCCTTTGAAAAGTTGCTGGAGCGTTTTTTAAACCAAATGGCATTCTGTTATATTCGTAGTGCCCAAAAGGTGTGCTGAAAGCAGTTTTACATTTGTCAGATTCTTTAACGGGAATCTGATGAAAACCTTTGGCTAAATCTAGAGTGCTGAAATATTTTGCTCTTCCCAACTGGTCAAGTATGTCAGTAATATTGGGCAATGGGTATGCGTCACCGACAGTTAAGTCGTTTAATTTTCGAAAATCAACTACAACTCTCCAACGTTTGTAACCTTCGGAATCTGCCTTCTTTGGAACAAGTAAAAGTGGCGAGTTCCATGGACTTGAACTTGGGCGAATAATACTATCTTCTAACATTTCATTAACTTGCTTATGAATTTCTTGTTTTTGACTTTCAGGAAGTCTATATGGTCTAACAAATAATGGAGGTTTGTTTGCTTCAGTGACCACAAGTGAGGTGGTCTCCTTCAAAATAAAATAAATCGTTATAATTCCTACAAATTTCTAAAATTGATTTCTTTTCTTCTTTATTACAATGTGTTAGTTCAATGTTTGTTTCTATCTTTTTTAATCTATCCTTTATTAAATCTTTTGTTTTATCTAATTTGATTTCATTGAAATTTTCTATCTTTTCCCACTCGTATTGAATTTTATTTAAATTTATTTCTTTTATATCTTCTGTTGTGTTCATAAAAAGAACTTTAACTTTATTTTTAATTGGGCGTACCAGGGTATCCGCCAAATATACTCCTGGGTTTATTTGTTTCTTGTGGATCACTGCGTTTTTTGAATAAGCAAAAGGGATCTCTACAAGTTGTTTGCAGCGAGATTGTAAGGTAATGGATTGCAGCCCGTAGACATCAGGTTGAGTTGACTCAATCCTGTTTTTACAATTCTTTTCATTATCCAAGAATAATGCCTTAGTTTCCTCTTTATTTGCCTTCACATTATTTTTTATGATTTTGTTTCTACTTTGAGGTGACAATGTGATGGATTGCGGCCCGTAGACATTAGGTTGAAGATTCTCAATATGACTTATGCCATTCGGCGCATACTTCTGCTCTTCATTCCTATTTTCACAATTCCTTTTGTTACCCGTAGGCAACACATTGTTTCCCTTTTCTGTGTTTTTACAATAATCTACAATATGTGATTTTAAAATTTTATTTTTGCTTACAGCTGCGTTTGAGCAGTCTACTGGTATTTCCAGTTGTTTATTCTTGAAATCTATTTTACAGTTAAATTTTATGAGAAAATCGCTTCCTAAAATTCCATCATAGGATAAATTAATATTTTTATTAAGAATCTGAAAATTGTGACAGTGTTATTATCTGGTCATTATATGGAACATTTATTGTTTTTATCTGTTCACCTAATGTTTGCATTGAATTACCTGAAATGGTTGTAACAGTGTGTTTACTTTGTTTGTTAATTCTATACTTTTGTTCTGTGTCTTTTAAAAGGCTTATCTGTGCGCCTGTGTCTACTAAAAGTGAAGTTATAGGTTTGTCTGAAGGTTCGAGTTTAATACGAAGCACTGGCTCATCGTATCCTTCGCAAAAAGGTATTATAATTGAATATGTTAATGTTGTGCTTGGTGCACATCGGCTTTTATTTGCATCCGGGGAGAAGCGCCGCTGATTTCTTCCCGTGCTATTTCGTTTCCCGATGCATAATTTACGTGGTGAGTTTAATTGCGAGGATTGTATTGTCCTCTGGATTGATTGTTTTCTCTAAACGGATTTGGATATTGTCTAAAAGTTCTATTATTTTCTAAAATTCTGTGATTTTGGTGTTCTTTATATTCTTGCCATGGCCGCAATCTACACTCTTTGTACGTGTGATTCGACCGTTTGCAGTATGAACAAAATATAGATTGTATTTCTTTTTTTATATTATGATGTTTGTTTTGATAAGAATTTTGACTATTATAATTAGAGTAGACATGATTATTTTTGCGATAGCACGTATTTTCTGTGTGCCCTGACTTTTTACAATATTGGCATGTGGGTTTAAAAGGTGAGGTTTGATATTGCGAATTTTTTTCCAGCCGTACTGAATGCTCCTCGGCATACATGATGGCTTTCTTCAAGTCCCGCTCATTGTGAGCTTTAAGAATTAATCTTAAATTATGATCCGCAAACCTCAAAAAGATTAATTTTTAATCCAATGAAAAGTTTTAAATTTTCCAATCCAAAAATGACTTATTTTTAATCCGCAAAAAGTTTAAAATTTTTTAATCCAAAAAGGAATAATTTTTAATCCAAAAAGGATTAGATTTTAGTCCAAAAAAGTTAAAAATATAAAAGGATTACTTTTTATTCCACAAAGGTGAGAACTCGTGAGAAAAAAAGGTAAGAGATAATTCTCATATGGGCATCTCCCAAAAAAGGTCCACCAAAATTGAAGAAAAACATTAAAATAAAGCACTCTAACAGCTTTATACTTTATTTTTTTTTTATTTTGATTAGAGTTACTGCTATGTAACTTGAATTGAACTTATTACAATTTATTTTTATTAAAATTTATAATGAACATCTTTACTGTATTTTACTACTGTGGAAAAATTTGTCGCGTCCATGATGTCGCGTCCGTATTCGTGCTATATCTATTTAAAAAAAGGTAAGAGATAATTCTCATATTTCAAAAGTCTACGAAGAATAGTTATCCTTTGACCTCCATTAACATGTATATTATATATAAAAAAAAATTCCCAAAATTAGCTAAATTTTGCATATTTCTATACCAGCTTAAAAACACTTCTGTTTTTCGTCGCGTCCGTTTCATTGTATGATTGCTTATTACTTTGTACTAATTTGTACTAAATCTTGCCAATATTTTTATAAAATGTAGTACTCTTTCATCGCGTTAGAACAATTAAAATACATATCGGCTCTTTTTGTTTTTTTCTTGTTTTTCGAGTAATTAAAACCGTGCGAATGTCGCGTCCGTGCCACTGGGAGATGCCCATATGTCATAGGTCTACGAAGAAAAGTTATCCTTTGACCTCCATAAGCACGTATATATATATATTAAAAAAAAGTTCTTAAACTTAATTTATGCTAAATTTTGCATATTTCTATACGAGCTAAAAAAAACTTATTTGTTTTTGTCGCGTACTTTGAACTAATTTGTACTTAATCTTGCCAATATTTTTATAAAATGTAGCACTCTTTCATCGCGTTAGAACACTTAAAATACATATCGGTTCTTTTTGTTTCTTTCTTGTTTTTCGAGTAATTAAAACCGTGCGAATGTCGCGTCCGTTCCAATGGCTTTTCATCTGGAAAGCAACATAATATTCAGCTTTTCGCCATAGAAGAACTGTCAAATAAAGAGCTGCTTTTCGTTGGCTCTTCAGCCAAAAGGGCTTCGTGTGAACATATTATTATATTGCCCTTATAATGGCAATGCCCTGGCAATGCCCTTATAAATGATATAAACCGTATAAGTTTATCAGCCTTATAAATGAAATGTATGGAGAACCATTTACACAAACCAGATATATCACAAACCAGCAATCAGCTGTTTATATGTATGCTGAAAGTTGACTGTTAACAAGTTAACAGCTGACATATCTCTCCAAATGCACAATCGACTGATAAAAATAACAAATTGCCCAAAATACAAGCTTGCCGCTTTGCATGAATACCCTTATTATGTATTATGAAACACTGCTCAATGTAATAATGAATATAATAATATTTGGGTTCAGATTTTAAGAAACAATTTGTTTCATTTAATTAAAAAATAAACTTCGGATTCTTTAACAACATTAACTATTATATTGAGCGTAAATTTCGTAGCAGTAGTAGTTTTCAATCTTAGGTAACATAAATAATTTTTCCTGAAAATACTACCTTAATGTAAATTTGTAGTCCAAAAACAGTCTTAAACTTAAACTTTTTTGGATTAAAAACAAATTAAACTTAAGTATGAAATAAAAAATAGTACTTTTTGGATTAAAAATTCCTTTAAACCAAAGTTTGGATTAAAAACTAGTCCAAAATTTTTAACCGTGAAGTGATCGTTCTCGCGTTTTAAATATGTGCGAACCGAAATTTCGCTAGTGCTAGAAAATGTAGCTAAATTTAGTGAAAGCAGTAATCTTCCAATTCGTTCACCGAACTCCTTAACAGTTTCTCTCAAATTTTGTCTAGCTGTCATAAGTTCGTTATGGGCAGAGGCTCGCGTTTTTTCTTCTTTAAACTCATTCTCCAAATCTTGTACCAAATCATTCCGTTTGGCAAAAGATTTAAATTGGATCAGCTCAAAGGCTGAGCCTTCTAGCCGTGTTTTTATGACCTCTAGTATGAATTTATGTTCTGCGTCGGTCTTCGCAGAAGAAAAAGTATATTACCGCATGCAATGAATTTATCGAATTCGGCTGGGTTGCCGTTAAAAACCGGTACGATATTATAAATGTCGTTCAACGAAAACTTGAGATCCATATTTAAGTACTCAGGATCAGAATCCGCGTCAAAACAAAAAGAATTTTCGAAAAATGGTAGAGAAGCAAAGTTCTGTACTACCTTAGTCGCGTGTTGACGAGTAAAAATTTTGAAAATATTTTTTTTTTTTATCAGAGCAGAAAATTATAAAAATATATTGTTTTTTTTTTTTCTTTTCGCAAAAACTTTCAATTGTATAGTCTACTTAAATATTATCAAAATATGTGAACATATAAGTTAAGGATCTCCTTATTTGGAGTCCCAAAAAAATAATTTTATTGGCCGCATTGGCTAGCCCAATGCTAGCCAATGCCCAACGGGCCATTCAATAAATTAAACACCTCTTTGATTTGTATAATTGTTTATTTGAAAGACCGAATCACTTCGACGTCTAAAAAGAACTAACTATTTTATCTTTTCAAACTTAAAGCGAAGACTTAAATTGCTAACAATGCTTCTTCTTACTTGCTACCTAAAAATACTCTATTTGCCCGCAGCACAGGGAATATGCTGAATTGCAGGTTCCCACAGGTTGGTAGGGTCCGATTACGGCGCGTGTATTCGCTGCTTGCGCCACGCAGGGTGATAACCTAATGGCTGCGGAATGCAAGGTGATAACTCTTCCTTCCTCAAAAATCTGCGTCCCGCAGATCATGTTGCGAATGAAGGCGTCTTAGCGGCTTTGGTGGTGCGTTAACAACTGGGGATCTCATCTCTGGGACCGTGATTGCAGGTAACTTCAGCTTCCTCGTCATCATGTGCCATAAAGTGATGGTGACACATATAATCATGGCTATTATCGTCATATCTGTAATAATATAAAATTTAAGAGAGTTTCGGAGGCCTCCAAGGTTCTTTATGTTGTTCATGCTGATGTCATGCAGGTATTCCAGGTCGACTCTAAGTCCTTTATCCGTGATATTTACTAAAGCGGATGGTAACGCTTGGTGGTGTAATATGTTTCTCGCTGAGAAGGTCTCGTTCCTCAAACGAATTGTTTCATTGGCAAGATGGATCACATTGGTTCCTTCTATAAGTCTTGTTTCGTTTTCGCCGACGATTTCACCCTTAAAATTCGTAAGAAAAATAATATTATCAGTTAGCATTTCAATTACCTCCTCCTTGCATGAACGAAAATGGCATTCTGCGTGACCTCCCTTTAGAATTTTAGGTATGCAACTGTCTTCTGGAAGTTTGTGCAGCGCTTTCATCTCACATATAGTTGAGTTATTAATCATGAGACACTCGTCCCTTATGCCATATGTCTCCTTCTGATTTATGAGCATTTTTGAGAATGGCAAGTCTATTTGCTTTCCCTCGTTGATAGCAGCTCTTGTAATAAGCAGGTGGTATTTAGCTGGGCTCAATTTTGGTATTGAAATAACGTATAATAAGAGGGAACCGTTGGTAAATATTGACGGATTCCCGTATTCCATGGCTTCTATTGCATTCTGATAAGGGAGTGTCTCCACTTCCGCAAGGAGTTGGTTGATTTCCTCTTTGTCAAGCAGGTTGCTATTTACGATCCCAGTTTTGGCCATCTGACATGCCCTGACGATTTCATTTATTTCTGATCTTATGATAAACAGTCTGTTGAGGATATCGCTCTCAATTTGTTCCTCTCTCGTATCTTTAGATATACTATTAAGTTGACCGATGACCTGATTCACCTTCTGCAATGCTTCACGAGAGGAGGTAAAGAGTTGCTTATTGATTTTATATTGGTAATTGTTATTTTCTACGATCTCGTCCTGGCTTTTAAGAATGGCATTCCAGTCAGAAGCATCTGGAGACCCCGCGATCCACTTCCAAGCTGAGTCTATCCAGTTGATGGATCTAGATATTCTTTTTGGTCGAGCTTGAAGTTCTTGCAGGCGATCGTTTATCCAGTTGTGGTGGTATTCGAAAATTAGTTTGCTGCCGCCGCTACGTAAAGTGTTATTGGCTGTGTTTGCTACGTTGTTCAGCAGTTCACCATATTGTTCCAAATTGATGACATGTACCATTTTGAAGCATCCGTTTATTATCCATGCGTCACCTGCCCGAATTGACACTATTGGAGCCTTGAAGTTGTAGATCTGGAAGCCCTGTGCTGCGGCTATCATAAGGAACAACCCGGAACTGTAATGATATTAAATTAATTAATTACCTTCCCCCTTATTTAAGAATATGTCCCCATATTATACATGCATATAGTACATACTATGTATTATATATTTTATACATTTCCTTTTGTATGTAACTAATATAAATTGCTTAAAAAATAAATTTTCTCAAAGGGAAAATACTTTTTATAATTAAAAATTTTCTATCTTCTTCTTAAAGGGCTTATATTTTTAATATGGCTTTTGTGAATCCTTCTTCCATTTGTCGTTGTTATAGTCACTCTGTTGTCTTTCTCTACTATCTCCCTCTTGAAAAGAGGTTTATTTTTACCTTTTATTGTTTTAATTGCAACAAAAATTTCTTCCCCTTTTCGATATTTTCTCGGTGGCGACCGCCTGACATTTCGCCTGGTATTTCGGGATTTCATATTTCTCCTAATGAGGGCCCGCAAATCGGTATTAACCTTTGCTCTAAAGTCAATGAGATTCTGATAGTTAATTCTCTGTGTCCTGTTGAAAAAGATATCTGTTGGTTTCTTTTGAGTCACCGAGTGCACCGTATTATTATATCGGTCAACAGCGACCTCTATTAATTCTCTTATTTTCAATTCGGGGTATTCGTTTCTCAATATCTGAAAATTTCAACCACCGTGGAATGTACCCTCTCTATCTGCCCATTGACTTCACTCCTCTGTGATGGAGTAAGGTATAATTTGATGCCAAGTTTCTCGATAAAATTTAGTATAATTGGACTAATAAAACTTTTTTCATTGTCTGTTACCAGCATTTGAGGAACAGTAAAATAATGCAGGATTTTAATTAGCTTTGATCGAACACGTAAAACAGATTTATCTTTAATATGAAAAAATTTGGCAAATTTAGAGAACTTGTCAATACAAGAGATAAATCTTTCTCCTTGTATTTCCATTATATCCATGTGAAGTATTTCACAAGGGTACTTCGGAGTGGGCGTTGGCTGAAATTCAGGACGCATGGGATGTCTATCGTACTTATTAGCTTTGCATATGTCGCAAGATAGTGCATACCTTTTTATGAGTGAGTTCATACTGGGAAAGTAATATTTCTCTAAGATTTGGATTCTGTTTTCCCTAGGGTTTCTGTGAGCTCTTCTATGCTCAGCTTCTATTATTGTAAATCTGCGTTCGATATTTGCGACGTCCTCAACGATTCTCTGGGTTATACGGATCTTGTATCGGGAAAAATGGGTTGTATAAATTGTTTGAAGTAAACCTATGTGTTCTTCAGGGATCTTAATTCCGTTTATGACGTTTGGGTTTAATTTCTGTTTAAGGATCTCAGTGAGGTTTTCCACATTTAAGTCTTCAACCGAAATGTAGTGACGTGAAAAACCTGGATGGGGATTTTCATAGCAAGAAAGACTCGAGCCTAATCTAATTACAAGTTGGTTACGGAACACGTTTAAGGGAACTTCGACATGCCAAATCATATCAGAAGAGTCCTGTTCAGCACTGTGCGCTGTAGAGAAAGAACGTTCGCTTTCGACTTCGCTTGCCGTTTCTGTGCGAGATTCATTACCTTCGCTTGCCGTTTCTGTGCGAGATTCATTGCCTTCGCTTGCGGTATCAGTTGCAGAATCATTTGAACTTGACAAATGATTTAACTGAGTCTTTAACCTGGAGAGAGCGTCGGCCACAAAGTTTGATTTACCAGGTTTGTAAATCAACTCGTGATTATACTCCTCGATGCGGGCTTTCCATCTCTTGAGTTTCGCATTGTTATTTCTACTCCCTAATGCGAACGTTAGCGGCTGATGGTCTGTGAAAATTCGAATCTTTTTTGCGCCATACAGATAGTTGCGAAGATTGTCGAGAGCCCATACGATCGCGAGCATCTCTTTCTCATTCGTTGCATAGTTTTCCTCGGTCTTATTGAGGGACCTTGAAACATATGCTATCGGTCTATCTCTTCCAATATCACCCTGTGATAAGACGGCACCGATTGCAAAATCGGATGCATCGGTGGTCAGATTAAAAGATTTATTAAAATCTGGAAATGCCAAAATTTCAGCAGAAGTCAATAAAAGTTTCAAGTCATTAAAGGCTTGCAAGGCAGTGTCGTTTAAACTAATGGGTACGCGTCTAGATTGGTTGGCTTTAACCTGAGAGTTTTCTCCCCTCGTCAGATTAGTGAGAGGTTTCGCAACCTTTGCGTAGTCCTGAATAAACTTTCTATAGTACGAAGTAAGTCCCAAAAGGCTCTTTAAATCCTTCAGATTAGTTGGAGGCAACAAGTTTTGAATCGCGGTGACCTTGTTTGCATCCGGCTTGATTCCCTCGGGGGTGATGACATAACCCAAAAATTCCACTTCATTCTTCATGAAATGGGTTTTTTCAAGATTGACCTTAAGATTCGCTTCAAGTAAACGGGAAAATATCGTTTCTATATTTTCAAGGTGGGTTTCCTCGGTTTTGCCAAAGACGATTATATCGTCAATGTACACATAGCAAATTTTGCCTATGTACTCCTTCAAGACATCGTCAATCATTCTCTGAAATATGGCGGGTGCGTTTTTCAACCCGAATGGAAGTCTTAGAAATTCGTACTTCCCATTCATTGAAGAGAATGCTGTTTTCGGAATGTCGGAGGGCTTCATAGGGATCTGGTGAAACCCGGAGGTCAAATCTAAAGTAGTGAAATATTTTGCCTCGCCGAGACTTGATAGAGTTGAATTTATATCAGGGATAGGGTATGTGTCTGGAATAGTGACTAAATTTAATCTTTTCGATCACCATTCTGTATTGTTTTTCACCGGACGGTTTTGGTTTTTTAGGAACAATCCATATCGGTGAATTATATGGACTTTTAGAAGGACGAATAATATTTTCAGCCAAAAGTTCTTTGATCTGCTTCTCCACCTCGTCCCGCATACACGCAGGGTAAGGATAGCTCTTTGAGTAAACAGGCTCATTAGTATTAGTTCTAATTTCGGCCTTCACTGCCGTCTTTACCACCTCGTGACTACTAAGAGGTTCAAAAAGAGTATCATATTTTTGGACAAGCTGGTTGATTTTCGCCTTCGTATCGTTTGAAAGAAGTTCATTTACAACCAAATTCACCTCTTTTGATCCCTTGGCCATAAGAGGAATTTTGATTCCTGGCTTTAATATTAAAACATTGTTTTTGCGATCAATTATCGCTTCCAATTCCCTTAAGGTATCGTCACCAATAATACCATCAAAGGACATGAGACCCTGAAGAACATAGAACGTTATGGGAAGGTCAATTCCCACTTGCTTAAAAAACTGACCAGTGACTTTTTCAGTTATCTTAATTTCCCCGGCAGCGGAATTGACTTTAAATGGGTTAAGGACAGGATATCGCATATTTTCGACTGTTGGACTAATGAAGTTTTTATTGGCTCCAGTGTCTATAAGAAAACTAAGTTTTCTCCCTTCTTTTGTTTGATATTCAATATAAGGAACACTGGAAAGGTGTTCTCCGTTGGGAGCGCGAGTTAGGCATAGAAAAGACTCTCCTAGATCTGAAAGGCGGGAGAGGCGCCTTCCATGAAGTTTTCCGACTCTTCAATATTTTCACTCACCAGGCCTTCATATTCGTCCACGGTTACCGATTCTCTTGTATATCAGTTTCTGTTTGTAGGTTGAACAGACGTTGTTGTTTCTGAGGGAAATTCTCAGAGGCGACTCTTCGCTTGAAGGGATTGTTACCCTGTGGTGGCCGGTTCATATAATTAACCTGCCTTGATTGTACCGAACCGTCTACTTCCATTCGCTCATGCGGCTTAGGAACATTTGGCCTGGGAGGAGCGTTTGAACGGAAATGCCCAAAGGACCGGTTGTGGCTATTATTAAATTGATAGGGGCGATAAGCTGGACGGTTGCTTCGATATTGATCGAATTGCCTTGGTGGCAAGGGGGGTCTATTTTCGACTCGGGCGACTTGGTTAATTGGAACTGTTATCTTATTTGGAACAGCTACATGTATTGAACTATTCCTCATACTTAAATTCTGTAATTCCAAACATGAGGAGTATGCCTCAGGTAAAGTTTTCGGCTTCTGGATTATTAGCATCCTAGACAATTCAGGGCTAAGTCCCCGAATAAAGACGTCCAGCGCTCTATTACGGTAAGTTTCCACGAGTGCATTTACTGTTTCAACGGAGTAAGTATCGGTCTTCACTTTGTTAATAATTAATGAAAATTGGTGGTTAACTGTTGCATAAAATTCGTCTAATTTCGATCCCTTCTGAGCAAGCTGAGTGAGCTGATGCTCCAGCGTTCTAATGTCTCGTTTGTCAGCGTAGTGAAGTGATAGAATCCGCTTTATTTCTGTCCAACTATTATCAAATATATTGTATGATACTAATGCTGTATCAGCGCTTCCCCTAATTTTCTGTCTTATATGCTGCAAGATAGCTCGATAGAGTGGCTTGCTTTTAATAATTTCAAAGTCGCGCAAAATATTCTCGACATTATGTACCCAAGAAACGTATTGTACCGGGTTACCGTCAAATACCTGCAACTCCTTGACACAGTCAGGGAGCTTGCAGATATCTCTCAGGTCCTGCTCGGTCTTTGGACCGCACAATTCCGTCGATTCTGCATTCGAATCGTTAGAACTTACAGCTGCACTCGCTTCAAAATTTTCAACCCTAGATCTAATACCCCTAATCTCGGCCATCATCTCCACGTAACCCCTTACCTCGCCACGTTCGACGGTTGCCATGCGTGACTCAACATTTTTCATTTTTTCCAATATAGCATTAACTGCCCCATTCAATTCAGTAAGTGCTTTCTTCATGTCGTCCATTCTAAAAAGAGTTTGTAAGAAGGATTCACTCACCTGATTCTGGAAATCTTACGATTACTGATATTATTCTTTATATTGGATTATTTTTAGCTTTAGTTAATTACTAAAAAAATTTTCCACTTCCGAATTCTTTTTTAACAATTTGTTTTATAAGGTTATGTTTTTTCTTATTGTTATTTCTTGAATATACAATATTTTTTCCCTTTATAACTGCTTTAGATGTTTAACAAAATTTTTCGCTTTTGAATTCTTTTCTTTTATTAGATAGATAGATTATAGATTATTCAAATCTATTATTAAAAATAGATTAATTGTAGCTTTAGTTAATTACTAAAAATTTTTCACTTCTGAATTCTTCTTTAACAATTTATTTTATAAGGTTATGTTTTTTCTTATTGTTATTTCTTGAATATACAATATTTTTTCCTTTTATAACTGCTTTAGATGTTTAACAAAATTTTTCGCTTTTGAATTCTTTTTACAATTTAGCTCATAAAGTTTATGTTCTTGCATATAATATCTTTGTAATAATTGCTTTTTCTTTTTGTCTTGCTTTTAATTCTGTTCACTTACACAATTTTGACTTGTGACATTTGAATCTGGAAAATAAAGAGAGTTAAAGTTAGTTATTATTTTTTTCGAGTCAGTCTTGGAAGGATCGTGTTATTCCCGTTTAGTCGTCGGCGTTAATAATTGCCGACAACCTACTAATGGCACGATTGACTTCACAAGCGTGTCCCTTATCCTTATATGATCTCCCTCCTGTTCTCATGGGAAGGATGGAATAAGTGTGGGCAAACGAATGAATGGGTACCGTGTTCCCATGGGTACGGCACCTTGCACCCCATAGGATGTACATTCATTTAAGCACACAATCATTGGAAAGAAGGAACACACCTTTTTTGACTGACCTCATTCATCAAAGTTTACAAAAACGATTTTTTTTAAATGGATTTGTTTTTAACGCAAATCCTGCCTTTATAGTAATTTTAATTCGATTTGCCTGTGGCGATTTCTTGGTTCAGTCTGGCAGGACTTCAAAATTAGCTACAAAAAATTTGTTATTTTCTTTTTTACTGATTCGTTTTTAGCATGAATCTTTTTTTATTTCTATTTGTCCTTTTTCGGACATATGTGGTGATTTCTTAACTCAGTGTGGCAGTGTTAATGAGGATTTCTCCCTTTTTTTTATTTACACAGTAGGCGTTTTTTCTTCCCATATTTTATTTTAATAATTTCGTTATACTTAACCAACTGGAGGGTCCGGAGTTCGGAATCGCAGCTAGCGTTTTTAAATTTAAAAAATATTTTTTTGATTCGGCTGGAGGGTCCCCCTTTCGGTGGTGAATCGCAGCCGGTTTGTTTTCTTTTTTAGTTATTTAGAACACTTCAGAGTTTGATTTGATTTATGATTTATATTTTCACTATTTAATTTATCACAGCCACACTGAACCATTACTTATCACGACAGAATTTTTTCGAGGATACCCGCTTCTGTTTTTTTCGAAGCGGGTCCCTGCTCGGGCGCCAGTTAAGGATCTCCTTATTTGGAGTCCCAAAAAAATAATTTTATTGGCCGCATTGGCTAGCCCAATGCTAGCCAATGCCCAACGGGCCATTCAATAAATTAAACACCTCTTTGATTTGTATAATTGTTTATTTGAAAGACCGAATCACTTCGACGTCTAAAAAGAACTAACTTTTTTATCTTTTCAAACTTAAAGCGAAGACTTAAATTGCTAACAATGCTTCTTCTTACTTGCTACCTAAAAATACTCTATTTGCCCGCAGCACAGGGAATATGCTGAATTGCAGGTTCCCACAGGTTGGTAGGGTCCGATTACGGCGCGTGTATTCGCTGCTTGCGCCACGCAGGGTGATAACCTGATGGCTGCGGAATGCAAGGTGATAATATAAGTTATATATGTATATAATTATTTATTTATTATTTTTTGTTTTTTCTTTGCTTACTATTGTTGTATCAATTTTTCCTGGTGTTGTTGATGTGTTCTGGTGTTGTTGATGTGTTCTTGTGTTGTTGGTGTTGTTGATGTTGACTCAGTCCTTTTTCCTGCTTGACGTTGTTTGTTTTTTTTCTCTGATTGTTGTTGATGTTCTCCTTCGCTTTGTTGATGCCAGGAGGCTCTTAGTAGCCCTATAGCTGGTTATCCTGGTCTTCGTTTATAGATGGGCCAGGAGACTTCACGTCTTAGAGCTGGTTAACCTGGGCTTTTTTTTCCACTTTTTATTCACAGTTTTTTGTTGTTTTTTTTACTGCCGCTGTTATAGCCTCGGCACGCTTTTTTTTGTATTTTCACTTTTTAAAATTTTCAAAGCCGATGTCGAAAACCTCGGTACGCTTTTTTTTTTTTTTTTTAAAAATTTTGTTTATTATTTTTTTGAATATTGAATTTATTTCTTGTGTTATTGAAGGATTTTTCCTTTTGTTGATTTTTGGGATGTAGCGTATCCCTCCGCTGCCACCAATGTTGTGTTTAACGTCCGATGGTCTTCGTGCTTTCACGAGAAGAAGAGTGACCATGGACGGAAAGAAAAAGACGTTTATTTGATTTTGTTGATTATGGTTGATTTATATTTTATTTTGTTTAATTTATATCAACAATGGCCCGCTGTCTAGGCGTGGCTGCGACCAAAGTTTGATTTTTATTTTATAATTTTAATCTAAAAAGGCCCGCTGTCTAGGCGAGGCTGCGACCAGTTTAGATATTATAAGCTTAAAACTATCTTTCTTTCTTCCATCGTTTCTACGCCGGTCGGTGGTTTATAAAGGAAAATCCTCAGTTTTCGAGGGCGTTTCCATATTCCAATAATTTCCAATAAGTGGAAATTCAAATAGATACCAAACAATCAAAATCATTATGTAAATTTACATATCGTTCTACTTCCCCTTAGTGATACGCGATCACGTACACTTTGCATGTTACGCAGTTGCAGGCAATGCACCTTACAAGCAGCGCAGTAACTAGGGTAGGTAAATGATTGTCTTTGCTGACCGTGCAAGCCAATACCGATGCGCCCAAACAGTCACTTGCTTATTTTTTGTTGTCGCCGACGTTTAAGTCGGAACCACTTGACAATAAAAACAAAGCATTGGTTTTGTTTATTTTGGTAATTTAAGCGTATGCGCTTAAATTAGGTCAGTATGTTTTTCTTTTCTTGAACGCCGGCAATTTGAGTCGCTATACTCAAATTGGGTTGCTGTCGTTTGTAGTATTATATTTTTTGTTTATTATTTTTGTCGAAATGCAGATCGCTGCATTTTTGATATCGACATCTGGTAATAATATTTATTGAGTTGGTTCTTTAGAATTGGTGTGAGGTCGGGTGTACAAAGTGTACATGCAATGTTGTGGGATACAACATCCCTCCCCCCTTATAAAAGAAAATTTTTCTCCTTGAAGAGGTTGAAAATTTTCTGTCGCGATACCACCGATCAGTGAGCAGAAATGAGGATTAAATGAATTTTTATAATAACGAAAATTTTTTTTTTATAATTTATATATACAAATATGTTTTAAGAATTTTATACAAGTAAAGTAGTATATATGAAGTTAAATTTATCTGATAATATAGGTATAATCATGTGACTGATTTCTAATATTTGTTGTAAAAAATTCTTTGTTTAATAGTTATTAATCTACTAATATATATTGTTTTTGTTTTGTTTTTTTTTTGTAATCGTATAAGGTAGGTAAGTAAAAATGTTTTATACATTATATTTTTTGTTTTTGTTTTTGATATTAAAATGTCTTATGCATTATGTTTTTTGTTTGTGTTTAAAATATGTATACATCAATTTTGTTTTTTTTTTTTTATTATTATGATAGTTAAAATTTAGAAGAAAAAATTTATTTGTTACATATAAGTATTTTTTCAAAATATGTATTTGTGTCCTATGTACATTTATATTTTTCTTATATACGGACGTATTTTTTTACTTTTACATTTTAAAAATTATTTTTATATATAGTTTGAAAGTTTTTGCTTTATTGCCCCATAATTTAAATTTGTTAATTTCAATTTTGGTTTCAATTTGTAAGCGGAATATTTCTTGTAGTTTTTGCGTATTGCCCCATTATTTCAATTTGTTAATTTCAATTTTTTGTTTCAATATGTAAGCGGAATATATTTCTTTTCTTTTTGTTTTTATGCGTATGAATCAGCTAAAATTCGAGAGAAGTTAAAAAGTTTTGCTTCATGAAGAAAACAAAAGACTGCCTATTTTAAAAAGAAAGAAGTAAAATAACATGTTTCCCTAGGCTTGTTAAAATCGTAACAAAATTTGTAGTTCTGATTTTAAGATGTGTTCGTATTAAGTTGTGGTGTTTTTATGAATGTTAACCAAATGTTTTTTAATCAGAGAATAATTTCAGGTTGTTATTGTGTATTACTTTAATTTTATTTCGAATTTATAGCAGTATTTTCGGGTGAAATAATCTTAATAACTTCAAATGGACCTTCCCAAAGAGATGAAAATTTATTTTTTCTGGTCTGGTTTCTAATCAAAACCTTTTCTCCAACGTTGAATGTTTTTGGTTTGGAACCTTTGTCATATTGTTCTTTTGATTTTTCTTTTTTATATTTCAAAGTTTGGCCTGCAGTTTTAAATCCGTATTGTAGGCGTGCCTTTAACTCATTTGCATAATTTTCGTAGTTATAGTTTAATGTCGGGTCTTTTTGTAAAGTGGATGGAATTTTTGCAGGGTATAAAAAAAAAAAAAATCATCCAAATTGTGGATGATATGGAGTTGTTTGTAATTTTTTAATTTTTAATAATTAACGTACTTTATTTATTTATTTAGTTTACCATCTACTGGGCTATGCCCTTACAGATTACATACTTAGCCTAATACTTAATACTAGTTTGAATAAAAGAAATTTTTAACATAAATTTTAAATTTATTTCTATCTTTCGTAAAATCGCAATGACTCCCTGCTAAATTACAAAGAGATATGCATCTAGAAGTAGGCTCATTCGCTCCATAGTTAGTTCTATGGAAGCGAGAATGAAAAAGATTTGCATTTCTAAGCGTCCTTTGTGGAACATTAAACATAATAAGACCAAGTAATTCCGGGGAATCTATGGTTTTATCAATTAAATCTTTTATAAAAAGAACACACTGAGTTTTACGTCTATTGTCCAGTTTTTGTAAACCTAAGAGTTGACAACGCGAGTCATAGGATGGCATGTTTTCATATGAATACGTACGTCGCAATGCAAATCTAGAAAAGCTTTTTTGAATCCTTTCAATTCGAACAATATCAGTTCCGTACATCGGACACCAACTGACACAAGCATATTCTAAAATTGATCTTACTAATGAAAAAAATAGTGTTTGAACTGTAAAAGGATTCAAAAATTCTTTAGAATTTCTTTTTAAAAAACCGAGTTTTGAATTTGCCTTTGAGATAATATACTCCATATGAGAATCAAAAGAGAATTTCGCATCAAAAAATACTCCAAGATCTTTAACAACAAGTTCACGCTTTAATAAAATATTTGTGTTGGTAGAATAATTATAAACACAAGGTAAATTTTTCCGAGTATATGTGACAATCTTGCATTTGTTATAGTTTAGACTTAAGCCATTAATATCACACCATGTAATAAAAAGGTTAATCTCTCTTTGAAATTTAGCGCAGTCATTAAGATTCTTTACAGCAATGAATATTTTCAAATCATCAGCGTAAAGTAAAAATTTACAAAATGAAAACATATTAGAAACATCATTTATAAACAAAATAAACAAGAGAGGCCCCAGGTGGCTACCTTGTGGAACACCGGATTTCGCATCAATAACTCTAGAGTACTGATCTTCTACTCTTACCACCAACTTTCTATTGGAAAGATACGAAGTTATCCACTTTAAAAATACTGAATGTATTCCTAGTTTTTCAAGTTTGTTAACTATTAGTTTATGATTTAGAATGTCGAATACTTTTGTAAAATCAGTGTATAACACATCAACTTGTAAGTTATTTTCAATAGCGTTTAAGCAGTAGTTAGAGAATATTGCAAGGTTCGTATTCGTGGACCTACCACTGAAAAAGCCGTGTTGGTTTATTGAAATATAATTTTTAAAATAATCGTTTATTTATAATTTTATCTAAAATTGTAGGTATGATTGAAAGTCTTACTATTGGCCTATAGTTTTCTATAAGGCCTTTTTGACCTGATTTCAATACAGGCGATATAAACGAAACTTTCCAATCGTCTATAACCGTACCAACTGAAAGAGACTTATTAAATAGCAGCGTTAAGCCAACATATAAGGACTTAGCGCAATTTTTCAACAGAATTGGTGGTATTAAATCAAAACCAGGTCCTTTATTAATGTCTAAGTCTTGGAGAGCATCAAGTACTTCCTTCTCAGATATTATAATGCTTCCTATATTAACAATTTCAGATAGACTTGACACGTCATCATCTATATCTGAGTGATAATTGTCAAAAACTGATCCAAAAAAAGTCTGCAAACAATTCAGATATCTCTTTTGCATTATTTCCTTTCCTTCCATCGAGCTCCATATACTTAGGAAACCCGCTCGTTTTCCGTCTAGAGTTTAAAAATACCCAAAATGATTTTGGATTAGATTTAATATTATTCTCTGTGGAGAAAATATACTTTTTGTATAAAAAATTTGATAAAAACTCAAATTCTTTCCTGCGTAAAACAAAAAGTGCTTTATCTTCGGCCAGTTTGGTTATTTTATATTTACGGTGGGCTTTATTTCTTAAATTTTTGTTATGTAAAAGGTTTCGATTATGCCATGGTAGTTTAAAATGACGCTTTGATTGTTTTATTGGTACAAACAGATGAAAACCCTCATCAAAAATATTGTTTAATATGCAATACATACTATCCAAATCAAGTGATTCCAACACTACCTTCCAATTAATAGAGTTAAAATATTGGTTCAAAGCAAAAAAATTAGTTTTATGAAAATTATACGATAGTTGTAAATTATCGCATAGTGGCTGATTAAAGAATTCATAAAAACCGAATTCTAATTTAAGAGCTATATGATGCACCGATTCCTTGGTAAGAGGCATATCACATTTAGAAATATTAAACTTAAATTCATTGTTTATAAATATTAAATAAAGTATTCTGTTAATACCATTTTTAAAACTATTGATTTGAAAAAGATTCATCGCATATAAGGTATCACAAAAAGTTTTTTCAATATCATTTTTTAAACTAAACGGAAATAATAATTTTTCATAAAATCTCCATTCAATATTACCTAAATTAAAATCACCAAGAATACATGGCATTTGATTTGAGTTAAGTGAATCTAATATTGTGTTTATATTATATAAATGATTACTAAACATTTCTATGCTGCTATTAGGGGGAATGTAGCTTGATGCACACCTGTCATTACGGAAAAGATTATATCCATTAAAATTATAGTGTGAGTCCGGTATTTCGCTCTTAAACCACGTCTCCGTCACACAAACGACATCAACAGATGAGTTTTCAAATATATATCTTGCCTGATCAAGTTTAAAACCATTTAAACTTCGAGCATTAAAATTAATAGCATTTAACCCATTTCGTTGCTTACAAAGCACATTAATTAAAGCTTTATAGTTATCCACAGCACCATTAGATAATCTATCATAATTTGTCATAATAAACACAAAACGAACCAACTACAAACATTACGAGATGAAAGTTATATAGAGAGAGATGAATCCAAAGAAAAAAAGGCAGGAAAAAAGAGTGAGTTGGAAACACTAATTTAGCAAGAATAGGCCATAAGAGCGGCATAAGACAAGATGAAGTATTAAAATAGAAGAAAAAACAGATAACGTTAACAATTGCTTTAAACATAACTTAAGATATCACAAAATATAATACTTTAGGCTCCAGCGACGCAGTCAACGCTTTCTCTGGAGTGAACTAATTTGGCCTCACCATCACGAGATGCTCTCACATATACCTGTCCACGCAACGTAAAAACAGCAACAAGTTTATTCTCTCTCTTCAACTGATTAGCATAGAGCATTATTGCACGGTTTGTTTTCGTCAGGCTTTCATGGAGAAAAATGTTACCACTACCCCCACACCTAATATCATTAAGCGTGAGCTGCCGCCTATGAGTTCTTCGGAAAGCAGCAATAGCCCTGAACAAACAGTTGCGCTCATTTGCAGCAGCAAGCTTCACTACGATCACTGCATTTCTTCCATTGTTGTTGTTACGCACTCTAAATATGTCGCGAAGTCTAAGAGAGTCGCATTTAATAAGCTCGCAAACTCTTCTAAAAATGGCGCTAAGGTTTTCGTCTGTAGTAGTGGGTATTCCGTGGATGATGACGTCAGCTGAAATAGCCTCACTCTCATAGGAAGCCAATTGTGATCTCAAGGCTCTCACTTCGTCATCTTAATTTGAAGAGTGTGAAGTCTTTGCTTCACCATTGACTTTGAGTGTTTCCACATCTTTTTTCAACTCAAGCACGCTCTCTCTCAACAGACCTACTTCGGTGTTTGCAGCCTCAACAACAGACACTCTTTCAATTAGACTTTTAATTGTAGTCTTCATGTTGGATAGCTCAACTGAGACTTCCCCTATCCTCTGCATTACCCTCTCTTCAGACGCAGCTATTGCTCCAGTTAGTTGCTCCACAATACTCTCCCTAATGCAGTTTAACTGGGAGCTGAGTTTTGCATCCGACATCGAAGGTGTAGTCGAGGTTGATGAGTCACCCGCGCCAGTACTAAGAGGAGTCATCGGTGCAGCCAATTTGCGGCCGACTGTAGCACTTCTTGTGTTTTTTATTATTGTGGACATTGTGTTTTTTTTTTTTACTTTTATATTAGTTAATTTAACTCGTACTAATGTTTTTACGAACAGACAATTACTCAAATTGAAAAAGAGTTTGTTAACAAAGTGGCTGGTGATTTAATTAGTTACTTAGTTTTATTAGTTTAATAGATGTAAACAAAGAAAAGCGTAGAATAAGCCGGACCAAAATAAACACGTCTACTCGATACACATTTTCTACTCTATCCTAAGTAGTTTTGTCAGAAAATATTTCTTTAAGCATTGTTTTAAAATTTTCTTTAAACTGTGCGTTAATGTTTGGCATTGATATGGCTATAGAATCATGATTTTGTTTGTAACTTTCGCTTTTTATTTTGTTTAGCGTTTTCTTTGCTAATTCTGGATCTTTTGAAGTTTTAAAAGGAATGGGTAATGTCGTTGTATGCAAATTTACGTTATTAAATGTGTATAACTCTATTTCACCTATTAAAGGTTTTATAAATTGTGGAATTGATTTTATTATAAATTTTTCTTCTAAAGATTCTGTTAGAGGTAATATTAATATTTTTAATGCGGCTTTTTTATTGAAATATATTGAATCTTGGGTTTCTATTATTTTAGGGATTGCCTCGTTGCTTGTATTTTTTTGTTCTTCAATTTTTGTATGTACGTCTTCATTTTGCTCCTTTTTATTTGTCATTTGGCGTGTCATAACTAAAACTTTGTTTACTATTTCTGTAGGTTTTTCATCTTCAGTGATTCGACTGAGTGCGTCAGCATTTTTATTGCTTTTCCCTGCTTTATATTTGATCGTATATTCATATTCTGATAAGAGAATTCGCCATCTAGCTAATCTGGACGTTGGGTCTTTTAGCTTCATTAGCCATTCGAGTGGTTTTTGGTCAGTGTAGATTGTGAACTTTTTACTGTAAATATAAGGTCGAAATTGTTTTACGGCAAAGACAATTGCAAGCAATTCTTTTTCCGTGGTGCTATAGCGTGTCTCTGCATCGTTCAATGTTCTACTTGCGAAACATATTGGCTTGTCTTTTCCAATTATACCTTGAGATAAAACTGCGCCAAGTCCTGCATCACTCGCATCTGTCGTTACTATGAATTCTTCATCAAAGTTTGGATATGCTAATATTGGAGGGTTAATTAGTTTTTCTTTTAATTTTGAAAATGCTGCATCGCAGCATGCGTCCCAATTGAATTTAATATCTTTTTTAAGTAGTTTAGTTAATGGTTTTGCTGTACTGGAAAAATTTTCAATAAATCTTCTATAATATCCTGCGAATCCTAAAAATGATTTTATTCCTTTCACATTCTTTGGAGTTTGATAAGTTTTAACTACTTAAATTTTTTCTGGATCTGGTTTTATACCGTTTTCAGAAATGATGTGCCCTAAATACGTTAATTCTTGTTTGAGAAAATTACATTTGTCAGGTTGTAGCTTAAGGTTGTGTTGACGCAATCGGTCAAATATTTTAATTAATTTGTTGTTATGATCCGATAAATCATAACCGTACACAACGATGTCGTCGACGTAGACAAAACATTCAAATCCTTGTAAACCCATTAGTACGTTGTTCATGAGCCTTTGAAAAATTGCTGGAGCGTTTTTTAAACCAAATGGCATTCTGTTATATTCGTAGTGCCCAAAAGGTGTGCTGAAAGCAGTTTTACATTTGTCAGATTCTTTAACGGGAATCTGATGAAAACCTTTGGCTAAATCCAGAGTGCTGAAATATTTTGCTCTTCCCAACTGGTCAAGTATGTCAGTAATATTGGGCAATGGGTATGCGTCACCGACAGTTAAGTCGTTTAATTTTCGAAAATCAACTACAACTCTCCAACGTTTGTAACCTTCGGAATCTGCCTTCTTTGGAACAAGTAAAAGTGGCGAGTTCCATGGACTTGAACTTGGGCGAATAATACTATCTTCTAACATTTCATTAACTTGTTTATGAATTTCTTGTTTTTGACTTTCAGGAAGTCTATATGGTCTAACAAATAATGGAGGTTTGTTTGCTTCAGTTATAATTTCATGTTCTGAAGTTTCTGTACAAGTGAGGTGGTCTCCTTCAAAATAAAATAAATCGCTATAATTCCTACAAATTTCTAAAATTGATTTCTTTTCTTCTTTATTACAATGTGTTAGTTCAATGTTTGTTTCTATCTTTTTTAATCTATCCTTTATTAAATCTTTTGTTTTAACTAATTTGATTTCATTGAAATTTTCTATCTTTTCCCACTCGTATTGAATTTTATTTAAATTTATTTCTTTTATATCTTCTGTTGTGTTCATAAAAAGAACTTTAACTTTATTTTTAATTGGGCGTTCCAGGGTTTCCGCCAAATATATACTCCTGGGTTTATTTGTTTCTTGTGGATCACTGCGTCTTTTGAATAAGCAAAAGGGATCTCTACAAGTTGTTTGCAGCGAGGTTGTAAGGTAATGGATTGCAGCCCGTAGACATCAGGTTGAGTTGACTCAATCCTGTTTTTACAATTCTTTTCATTATCCAAGAATAATGCCTTAGTTTCCTCTTTATTTGCCTTCACATTATTTTTTATGATTATGTTTCTACTTTGAGGTGACAATGTGATGGATTGCGGCCCGTAGACATTAGGTTGAAGATTCTCAATATGACTTATGCCATTCGGCGCATACTCCTGCTTTTCATTCCTATTTTCACAATTCCTTTTGTTACCCGTAGGCAACACATTGTTTCCCTTTTCTGTGTTTTTACAATAATCTACAATATGTGATTTTAAAATTTTATTTTTGCTTACAGCTGCGTTTGAGCAGTCTACTGGTATTTCCAGTTGTTTATTCTTGAAATCTATTTTACAGTTAAATTTTATGAGAAAATCGCTTCCTAAAATTCCATCATAGGATAAATTAATATTTTTATTAAGAATCTGAAAATTGTGACAGTGTTATTATCTGGTCATTATATGGAACATTTATTGTTTTTATCTGTTCACCTAATGTTTGCATTGAATTACCTGAAATGGTTGTAACAGTGTGTTTACTTTGTTTGTTAATTCTATACTTTTGTTCTGTGTCTTTTAAAAGGCTTATCTGTGCGCCTGTGTCTACTAAAAGTGAAGTTATATGTTTGTCTGAAGGTTCGAGTTTAATACGAAGCACTGGCTCATCGTATCCTTCGCAAAAAGGTATTATAATTGAATATGTTAATGTTGTGCTTGGTGCACATCGGCTTTTATTTGCATCCGGGGAGAAGCGCCGCTGATTTCTTCCCGTGCTATTTCGTTTCCCGATGCATAATTTACGTGGTGAGTTTAATTGCGAGGATTGTATTGTTGTCCTCTGGATTGATTTCTCTATACGGATTTGGATATTGTCTAAAAGTTCTATTATTTTCTAAAATTCTGTGATTTTGGTGTTCTTTATATTCTTGCCATGGCCGCAATCTACACTCTTTGTACGTGTGATTCGACCGTTTGCAGTATGAACAAAATATAGATTGTATTTCTTTTTTTATATTATGAAGTTTGTTTTGATAAGAATTTTGACTATTATAATTAGAGTAGACATGATTATTTTTGCGATAGCACGTATTTTCTGTGTGCCCTGACTTTTTACAATATTGGCATGTGGGTTTAAAAGGTGAGGTTTGATATTGCGAATTTTTTTCCAGCCATTCTGAATTCTCCTCGGCATACATGATGGCTTTCTTCAAGTCCCGCTCATTGTGAGCTTTAAGAATTAATCTTAAATTATGATTCCGCAAACCATCCTCGAATACCCGTATTGCCAAGTGATCGTTCTCGCGTTTTAAATATGTGCGAACCGAAATTTTGCTAGTGCTAGAAAATGTAGCTAAATTTAGTGAAAGCAGTAATCTTCCAATTCGTTCACCGAACTCCTTAACAGTTTCTCTCAAATTTTGTCTAGCTGTCATAAGTTCGTTATGGGCAGAGGCTCGCGTTTTTTCTTCTTTAAACTCATTCTCCAAATCTTGTACCAAATCATTCCATTTAGCAAAAGATTTAAATTGGATCAGCTCAAAGGCTGAGCCTTCTTGCCGTGTTTTTATGACCTCTAGTATGAATTTATGTTCTGCGTTGGTCTTCGCTGAAGAAAAAAGTATATTACCGCATGCAATGAATTTATCTAATTTGGCTGGGTTGCCGTTAAAAACCGGTACGATATTATAAATGTCGTTCAACGAAAACTTGAGATCCATATTTAAGTACTCAGGATCAGAATCCGCGTCAAAACAAAAAGAATTTTCGAAAAATGGTAGAGAAGCAAAGTTCTGTACTACCTTAGTCGCGTGTTGACGAGTAAAAATTTTGAAAATATTTTTTTTTTATCAGAGCAGAAAATTATAAAAATATATTGTTTTTTTTTTTTTCTTTTCGCAAAAACTTTCAATTGTATAGTCTACTTAAATATTATCAAAATATGTGAATATATATATATGTATATAATTATTTATTTATTATTTTTTGTTTTTTCTTTGCTTACTATTGTTGTATCAATTCTTCCTGGTGTTGTTGATGTGTTCTGGTGTTGTTGATGTGTTCTTGTGTTGTTGGTGTTGTTGATGTTGGCTCAGTCCTTTTTCCTGCTTGACGTTGTTTGTTTTTTTCTCTGATTGTTGTTGATTCCTGGTCTTCGTTTATAGATGGGCCAGGAGACTTCACGTCTTAGAGCTGGTTAACCTGGGCTTTTTTCCACTTTTTATTCACAGTTTTTTTTTGTTTTTTTCACTGCCGCTGTTATAGCCTCGGCACGCTTTTTTTTGTATTTTCACTTTTTAAAATTTTCAAAGCCGATGTCGAAGCCTCGGTACGCTTTTTTTTTTTTTTTTTAAAAATTTTGTTTATTATTTTTTTGAATATTGAATTTATTTCTTGTGTTATTGAAGGATTTTTCCTTTTGTTGATTTTTGGGATGTAGCGTATCCCTCCGCTGCCACCAATGTTGTGTTTAACGTCCGATGGTCTTCGTGCATTCACGAGAAGAAGAGTGACCATGGACGGAAAGAAAAAGACGTTTATTTGATTTTGTTGATTATGGTTGATTTATATTTTATTTTGTTTAATTTATATCAACAATGGCCCGCTGTCTAGGCGTGGCTGCGACCAAAGTTTGATTTTTATTTTATAATTTTAATCTAAAAAGGCCCGCTGTCTAGGCGAGGCTGCGACCAGTTTAGATATTATAAGCTTAAAACTATTTTTCTTTCTGCCATCGTTTCTACGCCGGTCGGTGGTTTATAAAGGAAAATCCTCAGTTTTCGAGGGCGTTTCCATATTCCAATAATTTCCAATAAGTGCAAATTCAAATAGATACCAAACAATCAAAATCAATACATAAGCTACATATATTTAGGAAATGTAAATCATTATGTAAATTTACATATCGTTCTACTTCCCCTTAGTGATACGCGATCACGTACACTTTGCATGTTACGCAGTTGCAGGCAATGCACCTTACAAGCAGCGCAGTAACTAGGGTAGGTAAATGATTGTCTTTCAATTCATTACTTCATCTTGAGCAACAAGTATTCTCATCAAATGGATCAATTTATGAAGTAAAAGACAGTTCACCTGCAATTGTGGCAGCAACTAATCATGGAATTAAAAACAATCAATATGTTCTTTTGACAACAGCAAAAATTCGAGTTGTGGCAAACAATGGACAGATCTGCGAAGTACGTGCAATACTTGATTCCGGTTCTCAAATCAACATGGTGACACAGCGGCTTGTCAACAAATTATCATTTACCACTGCTACCATTTATTTTTTGGATTCGCCAAGGGAGTGTGGAATCTCATGAATACGTATAGCCCGTACTATACGCATGCACGACTTACATTCTAAAATCAGTCCGGATCAACCGGAACAGACAGAATGCACCTACGTACTAATCCACACTCCCAGTTGGCGAAGTATGAATTTCCACTAAGCACATTAATAGGCTTTTCAGCTGAACTTAAAAATTGTATAACAAAAATACGAATTAATTAAGTATTTTTGATTTTAAAAAAGTAAATAGCATCAAATAAGAAGTAAACTTTACATAAAACTACAAAACAAAGAGACCAAAGTTACTATAAATGATATGAATATAAGTAATTTTGTGGCCACTATCCAACCCAAGAATCTACGTGGAAAGAAATTAAACTCTTAAACACCAAACCAATTCCAAATATAACGTAGATATATACGTGTAAATATGTACAAACATATATGTGTATTAGACCGTACCACCTCCTATGCAAAAAAAAAAGTGCGCCGTAAACCAGCGAATATGACGCATTTGTGCAAGACAATTACGAAAAAAAATGTTTTTTTTTGACCGAACGTAGGGGTCGCGCATTAATATATTTCTTTATATCTCTGGTGTTTACAGTCGGATTTTAAAGTTTGGTATATCAATGTTTTTGTTTTGTCAAAAAGACCAATATGACCTCTTTAGAAGTCATTGACCTCAGGTGCACCGTTCTAGTACTTACCCTCCAGATCTCAGTTCCTACCATCCTAATGTAATATTCTAATATCAAAAAAATAAAGCTCTTAAAATATCATTAATCTTTTGTCCAGAGAGTATATAGAAATTTCTAGCGGAACTATTTTTAAAAAAATTTTGAAATTTTTTTTGCCGAACGTAGGGCTCCCTTTTTGCATTTTCATCATATCTTCGGTATTAAAAGTCGGATTATATTGAATGACATATCGATGTTTTTGTTTTATCGACCGCTTTAGGTTTGCTTGATGTTGAAAGAGCTTTTGACTCCGTCTGGCATAATGGTCTGCTTTTTCAAATGATTGAGTTATGCTTTCCCCTTCATATTATAAAAATTGTTCAAAGTTTCTTAACTAATAGGTTTTTTGTGTTTGCTTTAATAACGCATTTTCCGACTTTGTTGAGGTACCAGCAGGTGTTCCAGAGGGTTCAGTTATTGGCCCACTGCTATATAAATTAATGAAATCAAACCGTTCTTATACGAAGTCGAAGTTGATCTGCTCTTTATTTAAAATTTAAATAATGTTTACAGCGAAAGCTCCTATCTAAGAAGTTTCCAAGAATTTTTAAACTATGTATGCGATAATGTTTAAAGCTATTTAATAATGTTTACAGCAAAAGTTCATATCTAAGAAGTTTCCAAGAATTCTTAAACTATGTATGCGATAATGTTTAAAGCTGTCGTTACAATTTCATGTATTCTTATTTTAATTTTGATATTGTTTATAGCTGATGTTGTTGACGTTGCTGACGTTGTATTTATTTTGCTGCTCCTACTACTCCTGTTGCTGCTAGTTCGAATGATGCGCTTGTTGTTGTTGTTGCTTGTTACGTTTAAGTGGGGGCGTAGGTAAAGAGCGTTTGTCGTTGTTTTATGTAAGACAACACCACAGCTAAAGAGCGTTTGTTGTTTTATGTTAGACTAGCGTTAACTCCCCCCACGCTTAGATTCGGAACGTCCCTGTTCCGACTGGAAATATTTTCCAACATTTCTTGGATCTCTTGTCCGATAGAACTATCTTCTTGGACATGTTGATGGCGGCGCAATAGAAAAATAATAATTATAGCTAAGAGTACTATCCCGATGATTGCCCACCAGTATATCTTTGTAGTGACACATCTTCCCTTAGAGTTGTTATATGGTTAGTGTTGTCGATGTGGGCCTTGTGTAAATATGGTAGTGACAGTTTAGTTTCGTGTTCCAAATACTTTATTGATACCGTTTTCGGTGGATGTGGCGTCACAATTGTTGCATTTTCAGTGACTTTGTAAGTAGTGCTGTTAATAGTTATGGATTCGGAAAATGTTACCAAAAAGGTGCCTGTTAAATTTAGACTGTGACCATCGTATATAGTTGTCTGGTAAACGTCGTTTAAAATTATAGTGCCGTCTGCAATTTCTTGAATTGTCGGCAGGTGACAACCTGTTTCGGTTGGGCAAGCTGCTGTATTGTTGTTTAGTAAATTGGATAAGCAATTTGATAATGTCGGTCGACAAAAATATGTAGTAGCAGTGCAATTTTTTACAGGAGTTGCTACGTTGTCGCAGTTTGCAGCTTCATTAACATCTAATTTAATTATTGTATTGTTGTGAATTACTGAAAAAATCTTAACATAATTACAATACCTTAAAACTCTTGGAATTTTCAGAATATAATAAATTATACTATCATTTTGAAGAATTTTAACTTCAGATACGCTTAAAATATCGCTTATACTAAGAGGTACATATTCAGAATCAATCAAGTGGTGTATTTCGATATTGTCCAAAATTAGCGGGTTGATTATGTTCATCTTGGCCAAAACTATTGATAGGGCCATATTATTAAAGTGATTTATGATGCCGTTGTTACGATTCACCAAAAATATTGCTAGCAATTCTTCTCTGTACACTATAGCACTGTCCGAATATTTTCCTGACTAAATGTCCGTTAATAGTTTGCGTAATTTCATTTATTTTGTCCTGTAGTATAGAATTGATTTTTGTTTGTCTGTTACTATTTTCGATCAGCATATTCTGTTTTGTTAGCAATAATTCATAGTCCTCGTGGTCAGGTGTTCCGGCTACAAATTTTAAAGCAGACCCAAGAAAATCAATCGCTCTAGCGAATCGTCGTGTCACTTTTAGTGTGTTTATTATTCTTTGAATTTCGTTGGTTTGTTCCACCAAAATTTCCTTATTTCGAATTGAGTTTGGTAATTCTTTAAAAATGTTTTCATTGTCTGTGGCTATCATTTGATATTCTGTAAGGTTGGTTTCATGTATTAAATAGAAAGATTCTTCATACGTCGCTACCTTCCCCTGAGTGATTGCGATGAAATGTGCTGGTGTGTAATCGACGATATTCGTAAGCGCCGAGTGGGACACACAAAGAAATCTGTAAAATTAACGTAGGTTACTTTTGTGAATTCTTTTACCATTGATCAATACTGTGGTGCCTAGATCTTTTTCAATTATTTTCTCCTCAAAAACCTTATCAAACTTATTACCTAGACGCTTATTTCTACGTACAAAAACAATGTCTCCTGGATCATATACTTTTAGATTAATTTTCTTATTCGTGTACTCTAAAGTTTTCTCTTGACAATGACGAAGCCTATTTTTAACTTCCTTTAGTTTTTCTTCCTTGTAGTCATGTAGAATATCTGTGGGTTTGTTTTTTGTCACTGAATGAATAGTGAGGTTATATTTCAAAGTTGATAATAGTATTAGTTCACAAGTATCGTTAATTTGTTGCTGCTTTTTTACGCAGCGTGCAATTTCTAGCAAAGTTGAGTGAAAACGCTCAACTTGGCCACTGCTTTCACTATGGAGAGTTGGAATAAAAAATTGTTCTATACCAAAATGGTCACGTAAAAATGTTCTTACTGCGTTTGATTGAAATGCTTTCTCATTATCAGATACGATTAATCTAGTTTTTTTATAATTTCCAAGTATTTGAATGAGGCCTAATTTCACGTCTACTGTAGACCTAGAAGCTATTGGAATAACTATAGCATATTTTGAAAATTTGTCAATGCTAGTTAAGAAATGCTGCTTGTCGGTTATTAAAATATCTATGTGAATGATTTCACCTGGAAAGTTAGGTAAAGGTGTTTCTGCAATGCCTGGATCTGGTGGTTTCCTCTGGTACTTATTCTCGTAACAAATTTTGCAATTTGTTATAATGGGTTTTAGCATTTTTTTAATATTCGGAAAATAGTATTCGTTAAGGATTTGCTTAAAATTTTATTGTAGGGAACGATGGGCTCGATTGTGTTCATTAACTATAGTTTCTATTTGGTCATTTTCATTTCCAAGATCTATAACTTATTTTTCTGAATGTACGAACTTTACCTTGGGAAAATTTTTTATTAAATAATCTTGAATTAGGGATAGAGTGTGTAAGTCGCAGTGTATTCCATTGACGACGTTCGTGTTTACGTTTTCTGAAACGGTTTTCAATAAATACTCTGTGCGGCTGAAAGTAATTGTATGCCGTATGAGTTTTTTGAATAATATCTTAGTACTTTTACTGTCACCATTCGATTGGGATACAATTATTTGATTTTTAAACTGGTTGATCGGGGTCTTAACAGATTTTATAACATTGATTGACGAAATCTCACTGTGAATTGTTTCTTCACTGGAAGTTCTACTAGACAAATTATTAATATATTGTCTCGATAAAGCATCTGCAACTGTGTTCTGCTTTCCCGGTTTGTAATAAAATGTTGGTGCAAATTCTTCGATAAATGCACGCCACCGTTTAATTTTAGAGTTTGGATTCTTGTCCGAGATAGAGAACGTGAGTGGCTGATGGTCTGTAAAAATTTTTATATTTTTAACACCGTAAAGGTAATGACGTAATGTTTGGAGAGCCCAAACTATTGCCAGCATCTCACGCTCATTAGTCGCATAATTCTCCTCAGATTTCGATAAAGTTCTGGATATCATAGTGATTGGCTTGCCATCTTGTGATAGCACTGCCCCTAATGCTACCGAAGAAGCATCGGTTGTTAACTCGAAACACTTATTATAATCAGGATGTTGTAGTAACACATCGTCTGACGCTAAAATTCTTTTTAACTTAATAAATGCAGCTTGAGCTTCACTATCCAGTTCTATTTTAGTGTTTTTAGAATGTCGGGTTCCTATATGCCCGTTTTCGCCTCGAAGGTACCTTGTCAAAGGCTTTGCTATCCTGGCATAGTCTTTGATAAACCTTCTATAATAGCCAGAGAAGCCTAAAAATGAGCGCAATGCTCTTAGTGACTTAGGTATTTGGTAATTCAGAATGTCTCGGACTTTATCTGGGCATGTTTTTATGCCATTTTGAGAAACAACGAATCCCAAGAACTCTACTTCTGCTTTGAAGAATTTAGATTTTTCCGGAGAAACTCTCATTCCGGCTTGTTCAAGTATCTTTAAAATATTTTCTACATCTTTGAAATGAGAATACTCATCTGCGGAATAAATAATTATATCATCGATATAAACGTGACAAATTTTTCCAATGTAATCCCGAAGGATATCGTCTATTGCCCTTTGAAATATCGCCGGGGCATTTTTTAGACCGAATGGCAAGCGACAAAACTCGTATTTGCCATTATTCACGTTGAATGCCGTTTTTTGTCTATCTTTTTGTGCTAAAATAATCTGGTGGAACCCAGATTTAAGGTCTAATGTTGTAAAATATTTGGATTTACCCAAATTTGCTAATATAACAGCTGTATCCGGTATAGGATACCTGTCAGCAATTGTTTTATCATTAATCTTTCTAAAATCTATAACCAATCTTAATTTTTGTTTTCCCTCTTCATCTAAACCTTTTTTGTGAACTATATGAATAGGTGAATTATATGGTGAACAGGATTTTTGGATAATTCCATCTTTTAAAAGTGACATTATTTCTTTATTAACAAATTCCGCAGCAGCTATGGGATACGGGTACCCCCTTGTATAAATTGGTTCGTTAGTAGATGTAAGTATATTTGCTTCTATTTGCGTGTTATAGGGCAGTGCCCTATTTGGTTCTGCAAATGCTTTTTTATTAAGAGAAATCATCATATTAAATTCGTCTTTGATATTTATAGGGACTGAATTATCATCAAATGTCAATGTATTAACTTCTTTGCTTTGCCAATGCTTTTGTGTTTCCTCACCAGAATTGTGATATAAAATGTCGTTTTCGATATCGATTTTGGCACCAATTTCTTTGAGAAAATCATACCCAATGATTCCATCGAAAGTAATAAGCAGAGACCCAAAATAACAGTTATTTATTTTTTTTAGGTCGAAAAAGTTGTCGATATTTTGAAAAATATTTTATACGTTGCTTCATAACAGTTATTTTCAATTTATATTTTTTACGTTGCCTTATAACAGTTATAAATGAGAAAAATTTTTTTACGTTGCTCATAACTTTTATTTTCAAAAAAATTTTTTTTACGTTGCCTGGTAAGAGTTATTGTAGAGAAAGAAATTTTTACGTTATTTCTTATATATAAAAATTTCGCGTCACGGTGTTTGTAGTAGAATTTGTTTTATATATTTGGTAGGTATGAGAATAGGTCGTAAAGTTTGTTTTCACCCTCCTACCCGCTAGTGGCGTTGCATTTTTTAAGAGCACAAATTTTCGGTAAACACAAGTTTTGACCTATAACTGACCTAGAACTAACTATTCAGTCGTGCCCTTCGACTGATAAATTTCAGCAATCTTTGGAAAGGGGGCATGGCACCGCCCTTATTGTCACTATGCAATAAAAATATTCCATTTGCATCGTTTTTAGTTGCTTGTTTTTTACTGTATTTTTGTTTTTTCTTAAAATGAGTAGTTGGTTCTTCGTGTGATAAAGTTTTATACAAAATTTGAATTTTTTACTTCTATGGTTAAGAAAAATCAGAAAAAGAAGTACACCAACTGCAATTATACTACTGTTCGCCTAAACAAAAATTTTATTCTATTCAGGAGTCTAGTCCATGTGCACTTGTACTTCTATTTCTCTAACAAACAATTTAAATACGTTTATACAAAATTGTGAAATCCGCGGTTACTCGCTGAAATGACATGTGAAATTGCTGAAATGAATGATTTTTTGAATGAAATATCAGATTTCTCCTTTGCGTTCTCATACTTATGTAACTAATTTTTTCCGAAAATCACTTGTACTGCTGTTGCCCTAAAATACGATTTAAGAATACACTTACGTTGCATTCACAACTGCATTTGTTATGAATCCCTAATTTTGTGAAAACTCCTTATTCTCTTACGAGAGCAAGAAAAAAAATTACAATTGATAATCTAACACATGTTGCCGTAAAAAAGTAACAAAGATTTTTTTATTTCATACAAATTATGAGCAACGTAAAAAATTTTTTCTCGTCTATAACAGTTATGAGGCAACGTAAAAAATTAAAAATTGAAAATAAACGTTATCAGCAACGAAAAAATATTTTCTTCATTCATAACTCTTATTTCAGAGAAAAATTATTTTTTTTTTTTAAATAATAGTTATTATTGATAAATATTTTTTTTCTTACAATATAACTGTTATGGTCCAATTTTTAAAGATATTTCTTATAACAGTTATGACTCTGGTAATAAGTGCGGGTAATATAAAAAATGTCCCTAATTTATTTAATATATGAACCTTACATTTTTCTCTGATTAAATTCTCCCCATTAACGGATTTAACTTTAAAAGTATTTTGAACTGGAACCACCCCCTTTAGAATTGTAAGTTTTTTTATATAATTTTTCGATGTCCCAGTATCGATTAGCAAGCGTAACTCTTGCCCATGTGTGGTTTTCTTTGTAATAAAAGGCAAGAGTGAATTTATTCTAAAAAATTTATTTCTTCAAAATTAGAAAAATTAGAGTGACTGTCCTCTTCTACATAGAGATTATTTGAATTGTTGCCAATAGGCGTATCGTTTTGCAGTAATGGCATATGGTTAACGCGTTGAGATTTTTGCTGCGGCATTACTGTCTTTCCTGATTGGATTTGTTCATGTGTTCGCTTGAACCCGAAGGTGGGTTGTTGTGTCCCATTTCTATGGGCAGAAGATGCTCTAAATTTTGATGTACTCGGATCTACATCAATTGCGGTAGGTGCATCCACGGGGTTTTCCCGCCAAAAAGAGGGATGCGAATTATTCGTAGCTACGTATTGTTGCTGATTTCGATTACGTTGCTGACATTGTGCTTCTTTCAGCGAGTCTCCCGTTGCAAATGTATTTGCAAATTCGTATTCGGTTTCCAGCTCTTGTGCCGTTGCCAAGGCTGTAGGAAGGTCAGCTGGTCTAGCCGAGAAAAGTATATCGCAGAGCGGACGACGAAGCCCCGAGATGAAAATACGAAGAGCGTTTTCTCTAGCGCGGCTGTTTAGCGCCGCTACGACCTCTTCGCTGCCATTATGGCTCATGATGTTTTTATTGATAATAAGTGTCAATTGCTTATCTACTGTATCATAGAAATTAATAAGAGATTTGTTTCCCTGTCGCAAGATACTGAGTTCATTTTCTAGCACGTGCAAGGGCCGTTTGTCTGAATAAGATTGGTCAAGACGTGCAATAATTGCTTTATAGTTTAAAACGGTGTAAAAAGCGGACAGACTAGCGTTGGCCGATTTTGTAACCTTATTTCTAAGGATACCCGTTGCGATGTAATGGTTTACAGAACCCTCAGGGTAATAAGACATTGCAAAATGCGCGGCTGAGCGCCATGCAGGGTATGCTGTTGAATCACCTGTAAACTCTGGTAGAGATTTTATAAGGTCCAAAGTTGTATTATTGTCAACTATAGCCGGATTTATTGTCACGGGTGTAAATGGTTCAACCGGAACTGGTTGTATTTGTCCGATTCTACTTGTTAAATTATTTATTTGCTGATTCACCTGTGTCGTCAAAGCCTCAACTGTCGAGGTTACAATGTGTAAAACCTGTTCTCTGGTAACACTCATGATTAAATTTTATTCTATCTATTTTTTTTATACACGATTTATTTTAATGATTAAATTTTATTCTATTTTTTTAATACACGATTTATTTTAATTTACCACTTGAATTATTCTGAATAGGCACTTACATGAATAAAGTAATCATAACTTATATTTTTACTGCAACAGTTTTCCTTATTTCAGCTCTTTTGAGAATTTTCCTTCGATAGATTTTTATTCTGCACTTGTAGTTTCAGCAACCAGTATTCGAATTTTCCTTCTTCTCACTTTTTCTTAAAGTTGTATGTCTATTGTATGAGATTGAGCTTATAGCTTTTTTTCGCGTTTTATTTCTTTTAATCAACTACGAACTTATAGCTTACAGCTACTTTTTATATTCGCGTTTTACTATTTTAATCAACTACGAACTTATAGCTTACAGCTACTTTTTATATTCGCGTTTTAATATTTTGTTGGGCGCCAATTAATGAAATCAAACCGTTCTTATACGAAGTCGAAGTTGATCTGCTCTTTATTTAAAATTTAAATAATGTTTACAGCAAAAGTTCCTATCTAAGAAGTTTCCAAGAATTTTTAAACTATGTATGCGATAATGTTTAAAGCTATTTAATAATGTTTACAGCAAAAGTTCATATCTAAGAAGTTTCCAAGAATTCTTAAACTATGTATGCGATAATGTTTAAAGCTGTCGTTACAATTTCATGTATTCTTATTTTAATTTTGATATTGTTTATAGCTGATGTTGTTGACGTTGCTGACGTTGTATTTATTTTGCTGCTCCTACTACTCCTGTTGCTGCTAGTTCGAATGATGCGCTTGTTGTTGTTGTTGCTTGTTACGTTTAAGTGTGGGCGTAGGTAAAGAGCGTTTGTCGTTGTTTTATGTAAGACAACACCACAGCTAAAGAGCGTTTGTTGTTTTATGTTAGACTAGCGTTAACTTATATAATTTATTGTTCTGATATGCCAAAATATGCTTCATGCGATTATGCTGTTTATGCAGATGATACGGCTATTTTCTGCTCGCATTCCCTTGGTCAACATATTGTGACTGAACTGCAATGCTGTCTTAGCCAGTTAAACAATTATTTCACAAAATGGAGAATTAAATTAAATACCAACAAGACACAAGCTATTTTTTTCTCGAGAAAAAGAAAGCCTTGTTTCTATCCCAACTCACAGCTTCAAGCTGGTAGCTATAATATTCCCTGGTTGGAAAATGTGAAGTATCTCGGCGTAGTTCTCGATAAAAAGCTTATTTTTCGCGATCATATCAGCAATATTATTAAAAAGTTTGATGTTGCAAAAATTGTACTATACCCATTATTAAATAGGAACTCTGAACTAAGCAATGATAATAGTCATTCTAGTGAAAGTTATATTCCAAGCACTAATTTTATATGCATGTCCTGTGTGGGGAACTTGTGCTAAAATGCACACTAAAAAATTGCAAATTTGCCAGAACAAATTGCTAAAAATGGCACTTAAGCTCCCTTGGCATTATTCCACTAAAAAGCTTCATAAAATAAGTAATGTAAATCTCATCTCTGATTGCATCGCTAAAGCAATGGATAGTTTTAAAATTTTTTGCAGCATTTCCGATAATATTCTAATTTCAAACTTGTATAGCACAACCTAGCTAGTTTTTTGATGTTCCTTTTTTTTCGTTAATTATTTATATTATACTTTCTTTGTATATTATCGTATTGTTAATTTAATTCATTTATTTACTTAATTTATGCCATTTCTTATTTATTGTTTGTTATACAACACTAGCAATTCCCGGTGCGCGTTGCTACACCCGACACCTATATTGGAAAAGTATAAATATATAGCGAAACCCGGTGCACTTCGTTACACTGAAGAAAAATTGTGAAATTATACTATTTCGGTTACAAAAAGATTATATGAAAGCTTTTACTACTAATGATTCAAACTTTAACATAACGTTAATGTTGCATCAGTTCAGTTTGTATCAATGCTGAAAAATTCACACATTTGTTTTAGCAATTTATAAGACACAGTAAAGTGAAACCAAGTGTTTTTTTTGGTATGAAATCTTAAAAAATAGTTGTATTTCGAACTTTATGATTTCTTATCACCGAACTCAATCCAATACATTTTGATAAACAATATTTTTTGTTTTTCCATCCGGTGCGTAAATAAATAAAGTGCTTGGAATGCCAACTCTTGAACAGGCAACGTATAATTGACCGTGCAAGAAACACGGCTGTTCCAAATTTAATCCGCATACTTGAAGCGTTTGTCCTTGCGCCTTATTGATGGACATGGCAAATGACAGACGCACCGGAAATTGTAAACGCTTGAATTCGAATGGCATATCTGTTGGTATCAGCGGAATACGCGGTATGAGTACAATTTCGCCTTTAGCTTTTCCAGTCAATATTATTGCTTCAATCAAATTCGGCATCAATTTTTTTACAGCCAATCTGGTGGCATTGCACAGTTTTGGTGCGTTTAAATTCCGTAGCAAAATGATTGATGAGCCGGCCTTTAAATTTAAACAATGCGGTGGCATACCAGGTGGTTCTAATGAATTTAAAAATTCGATTGGATAATGTATGGCATCATCGTTATTCATTGCGTTATCAATAGATTTATATAATGTCACTGCACCTGGTAATTTTTCTTAGATCAGAAAATTAATTGCATTGACATGTAAATTTGTTGGTGCCAAAATTGCGCGTTCTCTCAACCAATTGTGATCTCTGTAATTTTGTACAATATTTGGAAAAACGCGTTCAATCAGTTCTTCTTTTGATTTGAGAATTGTACAGAAATTATCTGGCAAAGTAATCAAACCATTTGCATTATCGATTTGAACTTTTCCATTGCCGATTTCTAACAATTGTTTCGAGAAACGATCTGCAGATTGATCATTGTGCAACTGAACACGCATATTTATGTGCAATGTCAATTTTTGGACATATCGCCACAGAAAGGAAGACTTCAAGCATGCATTAATTTCATCCGCTGGTGTGGATCGTGCAAATGTTTGTCGAAAATCACCAGACAATAATATCAATGCACCACCGAAAAGTTGTTGATTGCCACGTAAATCTTTCATTGTACGATGTCTCCAGTTGTCTCCAGTGATTTTTTGTGGCTCATTGAACATTCATCTAATAGAACAATTTCTGCTTGTAAGTAATAAAATTATCCAAAAGAATTTGCTTCGGCAAAATTTATATCTGTTTACGTCGGAATCCAAATGAAAAAGAAAGCACACTGGGTACATTGGGTGATGTGAATAAAAAATAAGCAAGTGTCTTCTGATATGTGACATCTTGAAAACTTCAAAAGTGTCAAGTGTGAAAATGAAATTTAATATCGATAATGGATAATATTGATATTATCGATATTGTAGACAATTTTTCTTTATGTAAAAAACTTTTGTAGACTATTACAAACATTTAAAAAAAAAATCAGCGCAGGCGTTCTGCGATTTTAGATATATATATCAAAACAGTGGGCGCAAAAGTGGGCGTGGTCAATTTTTCTTTCAGTTAACACTTAAATTGGATTACTACGAACATTTGAAAAAAAAATTATCCAAATCGGTCCAGCCGTTTTCCGATTTTAGATAAACCGAAAAAAGTGGGCGTGGTCAATTTTTCTTTCCGACAAAACTTAAATTGGATTACTTCGAACATTTGAAAAAAAATTATCCAAACCGGTCCAGCCGTTTTCCGATTTTAGATAAATCAAAAAAAGTGGGCGTGGTCAATTTTTCTTTCCTTAAAAACCTAACTTGGACTAAAACGAACATTTTTAAAAAAAAATTATCCAAATCGGTCCAGCCGTTCTGAAGTGATGCGATTTCAACCCAACGTACACTTCTTTTTATATATATGTATAGATTAGAGTGGTCCTTATATGGCTTCTTTTGGAATTTCTTAGATGGATTGTTTTAGATCGGCTCCAAATGTCAAAAAAAAATTTTCAGATTTTTAAATTGACTCTCTAGTCACCCTGTACGTTGATCTTTCTGTATTCTGTTCAAATTACGATTACGGCCAAACGGATACAGCTAGATAGATAAAATTCGGTACATACAATATTTAGAGTCATAGTCTGACTTGGGGAAAAAAATGGGCACAATCGAATAATGATTTCTCCTATCTCCCATATAAGCATTTTTAAACATTGTATGGGAGGTAGGCGTTAACAATAATCACTTAGGCTCATTTTTCGTCCCAAACAGCTTAATTATATTTAAGTTATCTGTACCAAATTTCATGCACCTAGCTTTATCCGTTTGACCGTAAGCGTTATTTCAACATACTACAGAAAAACGGACGAACAGGGTGACTCAGGGCTCAACATATTCAATAAGCAGATGGTCAGGCAGAGGAACAAATATACGAATACGACGTAGCCGACTTAGAAAGTGACGCTGATAAAAAAATATAACGGGACTGTGACGTCAACATGGAAAACATTTATTTTAAGTCCAACCGTCACTCTGTTGGCAAGTCGTTTTTTTCTTAATAAAAATAAGCGTTGTGTTTTAATTCACACGAGTTTTTAAATCTTTCTATTTATGTAAAATAACATCATGGCATCAAGCTCAGAAACGCTTAAAAACATATTTTTAATAGGCAATATTAAATCTTTAATTGATGGGGATCAACTTCCTTCAAACGGGCAAATTTTACAAATTTAATAACATTAAGATTATAAATCCTCGGAAAAAATTAAGCGTGAATTGTAAGTCTGTCATAGAACAAGTGAAAGTGTTTTGGGAAAGAGTTCGTTTGCCTGTTACATATGAAGCAAGGTGCATTGACAAATTGTTAGACCTTCATTCACAGTGGTCGAACATACATAAAAATGCAGGAAAACCATATAATCTGGAGAAAGAACAAACGTTTTCTGCTGACCTTGAAAATTTATTTGATATTGCTGACAATTCTGCTATAGAGTCGACAAAAATTGATAAAAGAAGCAAAGATTTTCTCATGAGTCAGCGAAGAGATGGTACCGTGGGTTCTATTATTCAGATCGAGAGATATTATGAACAAATCGATCGTGTAGAGAACAAAAAAAAAGAGCTAATTGATCGAAGGATAAAAAAGAGCAATAAGGAAATCGTTCAAACATTAGGTAAGATAATTTGATATGTTATGAAACAAAACTAAATCTAAACTAAGTAAATTAAATTTTAAAATAATTTTTTTTTTCTAAGTTGAGACTGTGTTATGAATGAAAATTTCATTGATATAAAAATTCTTATGTCCGTTCCAGATGATTTAATAGAACTAGCATCTAGTGAGGACTCGTCTTTTCCACCATTCAGTCAGAGAAGCATCAGAAGTTTCTCAGAAGTTACTTCAGAAAACGATAGTGAAACAGGACCATCGGCTCCAAAAAAAAATCGAGGAATCATTAACATTTTCCGTAACCCTAAAGTTATTGCAGCTCTTGATAAGTGTAAAGTGAGTGACAGAGATGCTGTTCACCTTGTTGGTGCTAAAGCAGAAGCACTGGATGTTGATCTGGATTCGCTTGTTCTTAATAGGTCATTAGAGATGAGCGATACAGTGATTTTTCAAGAACGCCGTTCTTAGTGAAAGTGATTTTAAAATCACCGTTCTTAAAAATGGTGATCGTGATCACAGTATTTTATAATAAAATAAATATCTAAGTATGTTAGAAATGAGAGATGTTGTGATTTTGTGTATCTTGTTTTTCGAATTGATACTTAAGCAAATGGATTGCTTACATGAGAGACAGAGACAACAGTTCACACAAGCAAAAAATCACTGGTAAAATCACGTATCGCTGCAACGGCGAACCAAATGAAAAATAACAAAACTAAAAACGTAATCACTGATCACGGTTTTTGAGACTATTGATTCACCGAAGTTACTAGTGATTTTTTAATCACCGTGACTAAATCACCGGTATCAAAATATCGCTCATCTCTATAGGTCATCCATAAAATTCAACGACAGAAAATACGCGAAGAACAGGCCACGCAAATCAAAAAAGTTTTTAAGGAAACTGAACTAAAGGCCCTTGTTCTCCATTGGGATGGAAAACTTTTTTACGAGAAACTTCTTGGGGTACCCGTGGCAGAAAATGGCAAAGGAGTTAGTCAAGCGAATGCAGTTTATGAAGTACTTTACAGTTGGGGTCTTCAAGATTCTGTCAAAGCTCTTTGCTGCGATACGACTGCATCAAATTTAGGCATAAAAAATGGTGCTGCCGTTCTTTTAGAGTGACTGCTGGGAACAAATATTCTCTTCTTGCCCTGCAGGCATCATATTTTTGAATTAGTTCTTCGATGTGTATTTGAAAGGAAGATGCCTGCAACGACTGGACCTAATGTTCCACTTTTCCTGAAGTTCCGAAATTCTTGGAAAAATATTGATAAATCGAAGTATCAAACTGGATTAGAAGATGAAATAGTTCTACGTCATCATTCATTGGAGAGAATCGAAGAATTAAGATCATTTGTACAAGATTCATTAGAATATCTCCAACCCAGAGCCGCATGATTATCGTTTGATTGACGAAGAGGTTTCAACAGTTACCCTCCAGAAGTTCTGCAATCACTTATGGTATTTGAAGCCAGAATGTGCTGCAATTTCGTTCTTCGACGAATCATTGCCGCTCGAAGTTAAGAGAAAAATGGTATTAAAATTGAGTCCTTTAGAAGATATTGATAGTTGCTATCCAAAACGTATACAAATAAGTGGGGACGATATTAGCAGTTTATGTGAAAAACAGATGGATTATTTTATTACCCCTCAATCAAGAAATTTGTTTCTCAGGTTCGAGATTGATGACCAGTTTTTGAAGATAGATCCAGCTCTTTGGGATCAGAATAAAAATTATCAACGAGGCTTAAATATTATAAAAAATTTAAAGGTAGTAAATGACGTTGCAGAAAGAGGAGTTCATTTGTTTTCGGAATACAACGATATTTTGACGCGAAACGAAGAACAAAAAATTTTTGTGTTGCAAATTGTCTCTGAATACAGAAAAATATTTCCTAATTTCAAAAAAGAGACGATCATGAAACAATATTTATTTTGAATGATCGACTTCCTGTTATACTTTGAACTAATACTAATAAAAGAAATAATACTTTAAAGATTGAATTGTGTGCACTATTCATTTACTAAATATTCGCTACAGCCTGACTTCAATTTAAAAAAATTAGTTACCAACAGGATCACTGAGGGCTCAGGGTGTTCGATTTGTCCATAAGTTTGTAACGCAGGGAAGGATCAGCGTCACTTAAGCCGTATTCTTATATTTGTTCCTCTGCCTGACCATCTGATCTGAGTCACCCTGTTCGTCCGTTTTTCTGTAGTATGTTGAAATAACGATTACGGTCAAACGGATAAAGCTAGGTGCATGAAATTTGGTACAGATAACTTAAATATAATTAAGCTGTTTGGGACGAAAAATGAGCCTAAGTGATTATTGTTAACGCCTACCTCCCATACAATGTTTAAAAATGCTTATATGGGAGATAGGAGAAATCAGTATTCGATTGTGCCCATTTTTTTCCCCAGTCAGACTATGACTCTAAATATTGTCTGTACCAAATTTTATCTATCAAGCTGTATCCGTTTGGCCGTAATCGTAATTTGAACAGAATACAGAAAGATCAACGTACAGGGTGACTAGAGAGTCAATTTAAAAATCTGAAAAAATTGGAAACATTTTTTTTTTGACATTTGGAGCCGATCTAAAACAATCCATCATGATGTTGATTTTAAGGACCACTCTAATATATATATTAAGGTGCCTTGAAAAAAAAAGTTTCATTTGTACCCATCCTAAAATGAACCTTGATGTATTTTATGATAATTCCCAAAATATTTTTGCTATGCCGAAATCCGTCAGTGAGCTAAACCATTTTGCAAAAACCTCCAAAAATCATGTTTTCCGTATATATATTAACTAGTGTAATAGTTTTAAACAAATAAACTGTCTCAAATTATAGGCCTGAAAAAGTTCGTTCAATCTGCATCAAAAATTTGAAAATATTTGCAATTGGGTTAAGTATAATGATGTTTTCATGCAATTTTTTTTTAGATTAGACAAAAATTCAAATATCTTTATTATTTCTGATACGATCGCCGTTATCAAGATATCGTTGGAAAGGTATGCACGGCTGTCATATATTTTGGACATTTTTCTTTGTTTAATAAAGTGTGGCTCTTATTTTATTTCTCCATTTGTGTGCAGTTTACCTGAAAATAAAATTTTCAAAATCCAAAATACTGTATTTTTTTTATTTCAAGCGTTTGTTTCAATGTAGAATTTTTGAAAATCATCTAAAAAACTAAGAAAAAAATCATGAAAAACATCATTATCTTTAATCCAATTGCAAATTTATACAAATTATTGATGCAGATTGAAAGAACTTTTTCAGGCCTATAATTTGAGACAGTTTATTTATTTACATCTATTACACAAGCCAGTATATATACGGAAAACATGATTTATGGAGGTTTTTGCAAAATGGTTTAGCTCACTGACGGATTTTGGTATAGCAAAAATATTTTGGGAATGATCATAGAAAACATCAAGGTTAATTTTAAAATGGGTACAAATGGAACTTTTTTTTTCTTCATACAAGTCGAGGCACCTTAATATATATATATTTTGTTTTTTTTTTTTTGTTGCTTTATATAGAAGTTTTTTTCTTGTAGTTTTCCTTCTGATTATATATTTTTCTTCATATCAAAAATATATTTCTTCTGTTTGTAACTTATGTATTATTTTTTAGATGTAAAGTATAATAACTGCTAAATCTCTGTAAATTGTGCATTGACGAAAAGTTTATTTAACAATCTTTTCACTACAAATAAAGATCATTCATTCATTATCATAACATTCTGAATTATTGCTTCGCTTGTATTTCTTAAAAAACTTGTTTCTTAGGTTTTTTAGTTTTTTAAGATTCTTAGTAGACCCTTAGCTTGAATTTGAGGAATGTTCTTATTACAAATCTCATTTACATTGGCCTTAAATTGAAGAAAACATTCTGAGACATCAGCACCGTTGAACATAGAGACCCAATCAAAATTATTAAAAATATTATTTAAAAGACTAAATCACTATTATTATTGACAGATAATAGACAGATAGACAGATAGACAGATTATTATTGACAGATTATTATTGAAAGATTTAACATTATTAGCTTTGTTCATTTGCAAAAATTCATAAAATTCGAGTTCTATGGCCAACGGAACATGGTGCATGTCAGAAGCAGTAAAAGGAAATGGATTTTCAAACTTTAAAAACTAAAACTAGAATTCTATTAAGCATGTTAGCAATGCTCTTAATTTGGACTAAATCACAACTTAAAAAGTTGTCAACAAGATAGATTTCATTACAACTGTTTGCGTTAGACGGAGTAAGAATAATTTCGTCATCAATATACGACCAACTCAATTTATTTAGGTTGAAATCACCTAATACATAAAAGCAGCAATCCTCATTATTTAATGATAATCCAACGATGTTTTCAACATGAGCCATATAAAGAGTATCTGCGGACTTCGGAGGAATGTAAGATACGAAAATAAGCATCGATCCCGAAGTACACTGGAGTTTAACACACAGCTGATCCAACATAGAATCTGAATTTAGAGGCACAACGACAGAAGCATTAAATCTACGATTTACAGTAATCAGCCCACCACCACCTCTTCTACAGCTAGTTTTTAACGAATCACGATCTTAAAGAAACGTATAGAAGTGCGAATTTAGCCATGTCTCAGTGAGAACAACAACATCAAATTCAGCTAGACAACTATATTGTATTAGTCAATTAATATTACATATTGACAACTTGTAATATTAAACTAGCTTTAGTTCTTATACCAGAAATATTCTGATATTAGATATTAATAGCATTAGATTTATCTAAAAGTGCTTTATCAGCAGCTAAGTTTCTTCCAATATTTGCAGTTTGCTAAACAAAGGTGTTGTTGTAATAGGTGTTGTTATTGCATTCGAATTTGTTGAAGCGGTGCTGCAATTATGTAAAGTGACTTCTTTGTGTGCTAACGAGTTATGACCAAATACATATCCAATTAATGTTATTAATGGCTAAATCAACTCGTTAACTCGTTAACTCGTCAACTCGTCGTTAACGAAAGCGAAGTGCCATTGCGCGTGGTTGAGGTCGAGGAAGGTGCAGTCGGTGGTGCGGTCACCGCTGCACCAAGTGCACAAGAAAGCGTAGAGTTCATCGCCGGGATGAACAGAGTGGCGGCGCACACACCTCAGTTCTGGCACAATGTGCCAGATCTGTGGTTCCTCCAAATAGAGGCTCAATTTGCAAAACTAAAAATTCGTGGTGACTCCGAAAAATTCTACACGGTTGTGGGCGCCCTTGTAAAAGGTGAGCCTTCTGACAGCAATTGGGCAAGTCCGTTACATTTAGTGAAAAATAAGGATGGTTCTCGGCGTCCGTGCGGGGACTATCGGGCCCTTAATTAAAGGTCATTACCCGACCGATACCCTATTCCGTACGTGCACGATTTCAAGCACATACTGCACGGAAAGACCATTTTCTCGACGATTGACCTACAAAAAGCTTATCATCAAATTCCGGTCGAACCTGCTGATGTTCCCAAAACTGCCATTACGACCCCTTTCGGTCTTTTTCAGTTCAAATATATGACTTTTGGACTACGAAATGCTGCTCAAACATTCCAGAGGCATATTAATAAAATAATGGCCTCAGAATCCGATCACGTATTTGTATATATTGATGATATTTGTAAAGCGTCCAAGAACAAAGAGCAACATGAAATTCATCTGCGAAAGGTTTTTCAGCTTCTACGCGAGAACGGGCTTGCAATCAACATGGCTAAATGTGATGTAGGTAAAACAGAGATCAGGTTCCTTGGACATTCTGTCAACAAGTACGGCATTAAGCCAGCGGCGGACAAGGTGCAAGCTATTAAAGAATATAGCAAGCCTACAACCGCCCGTGATCTAAAAAGATTTTTTGGAATGGTAAATTTCTATCGACGTTTCATTCCAAGCGCAGCAGCGACGCAGGCTTCTTTGCAGACAATTATTGTTGGCAACAAGAAAAATGATACTTCGCCCTTAAAATGGTCGGCTGTTACGGAAGCGGCATTCGAGAAATGTGAGAAAGAGCTCGTGAACGCCACGCTTCTTTTTCACCCTGCTCCTGAAGCAAAATTGTCACTCAGCGTGGACGCTTCGTTTTTCGCTGTTGGAGCGGTACTGCATCAACAAGTAGGTAACAATCTTCAACCACTGGGTTTCTACTCAAAGAAGCTCACGGACACACAAAAGAAGTACAGCACCTATGATAGAGAACTGTTGGCGATTTTTCAGGCTGTGAAACATTTTAAATACATGGTGGAAGGGAGAGAGTTCACAATTTTCACGGACCATAAACCAATTACATTCGCTTTTAAGCAGAATTCCGACAAGGCGTCGCCTCGACAGGCACGACACCTTTATTATATTGGGCAATTCACCACTGACATCCAACATGTATCTGGAAAAGACAACAAGGTAGCAGACGCGCTGTCTCGCATCCAGCAGTTAGCGGCAGAGTCCTGCATCGATTTTGAAAGACTGGCACGAGAGCAAGCAACGGATTTTGAGACACAACACCTGGTGGCTAATAGGGAAAAGGCTTCATCACTCTTGATTCAACAGTTCAGGGTACCCAACACAGACGTCAGCGTTTTTGGTGATGTGTCGCAAGGAAAATTTCGACCGTTGGTGCCCGTAAAGCTACGCGCGGAAGTGATGACCAAAATTCACGGAATTGCTCATGCAGGTGCCAAAGCATCAACTAGGCTGATCAAGGAAAGATTTGTTTGGCCGAACATGAAAGGCGATGTTCACGAGTTTGTCCGATGCTGCATTCCATGTCAACGCAGTAAAGTGACCAAACACAACAAATCAGAATTGGGTCATATTCTTAATCCAAGTGAACGTTCTGAACACATCAACATCGAATTGGTCGGACCACTCGCTGTCTCACGTGACAACAGGTATTGTTTAACAATTATAGACAGATATACTCGCTGGCCAGAAGCTTTGCCGATACCGGACATGACAGCAGAGACAGTTAACAGAAATTTGATATCAGGTTGGATAGCTCGTTTTGGAGTTCCAGTAAAAATCACAACCGATTTGGGAAGGCAATTTGAGTCTGATTTGTTTCGTCAACTCAACAATCTGCTCGGTATAAAACATTACCGCACCACGGCCTATCATCCTCAAGCAAACGGAATGATAGAGAGGTGGCACCGAACTCTCAAGGCAGCGATTATGTGCCATGAAAATGAGAATTGGTGCGAAGTTTTACCACTGGTCCTTCTCGGCCTTCGATCTGTTGTAAAAGAAGACATCGCAGCGACACCAGCCGAGATGGTTTTCGGCACAACACTAAAACTGCCTGGTGAATTTTTAAACCCGTCTCCAGTAAAATGTAACGAAGCAGAGTACGTGTCTACGTTAAGAGAAGTCATGCAGAAAATTGCTCCAGCCACGGTACGACATCGCGATAAACCTACAGTTTTTGTTCAACCAGAGCTGAAGAGTTGCACACACGTTTTCGTCAGAAGTGACAAGGTGCATCGTCCTTTGCAACCACGGTATGATGGTCCTTATGAAGTCGTTGAGCGAAACGACAAGTATTTTGTCATCACTTTCAAAGGCAAACCAGCCAAATTGTCAATCGATAGGCTGAAAGCTGCATTCATCGCAATACGAGAGGTGAACCCGAGCCAGTTCACATCACAGACGACGCCATGACATCATCTGGCGCGCCGATGGACAACGCGGGACCTAAGTCAAAAAAAGTGACTTCAGAAACAGCCGTGTCAATTTTTACCGGCTCACCGGTGGAAAACGCGGGACGCACAGCTGAAAAATCGAAATCATCACGTAAGGTCGTGACTTTTTCCGACCCGCCGTTGGACAACGCGGGATTTGACCACAAGAAACAAGGTTCTAACAGTAGAGCGCAACACGCCAAACCGACCGTGACAACTTTTTCCGGTCCGTCGTTGGACAACGCGGGATCTTCGACCGAAGGTCAGAAGTCGTCAAAAAATGCCGTGACATTTTCCGGCACACCGTTGGACAACGTGAGACTATATAGTAAATCGTCCCACCCGGTTCATTCGAGAAAGCATCAGTCAAAGACATCGTGTCAGCCACCTTCGCCGGTCGTTACAAGGAGTGGCAGAAGGGTTAAAGTTCCAGCCAAGTATCTTAAGAATATGTAACTTATTCGAAACACTTGGGGGGGAGTATTGTGGCGGTACCTTCAGTCCCGTCACTTCCCCGTTACACAATTTAGTAGTTGTAAGCTATTTTTCGTGTTTCGGCTCTTCGAGCTTTTGGCGACACTTTGTCGTAATCATACACCCTCATGCTATCGCAACGATTTCGGTTAGCGCTGCTTGGTTCTCCACACAAGTGATGACCCAAGCAAATTCCTAACCACTTGAAACTTTGTTGCCACTGTTGGATCTGCAGCCAACAGTTTAAATTTCATAATGTAAACTTTGTACATTGTTGCTGTTGTTATCACACAGCAGTCATTTGAGACGGCAACCTTTTTATTCTAAGCATCGAGTTGTTTATACAATTCTGCTGTGCTGACTATCATGACGAATCGCCACCCGTCTGACTAACAGAACGTCAGACGTGGCGATCGTGCTAATACTTTAGTGACGAGTCACAGTAGTGCAGTCAGCGCAGGCAAGCTTGAGTGTTGTTGTTGTACAAACGTTTGTTGTACAACAACAATCGCTTGCTGTGCGCCACTCATAGCGTGCGCTGCCTGTGGATTGGAGTAGCTAACCAACACACAGGCAAGCACGCCGCCAGTAACATTGACTGGCGTTTGTGAGTCAGCATAAGCTATGCTTTGGAACGCTCGCCCGTCGCTAGCGCTGGTGACGGAGCGTTTCGATATAAATATTGGCTCCTCTGCAAGCAGGCGGAGTCAGTTTTAATATGAAGGATATCGCGGTAGTTTTATTGGCTATGGGGTGTGCTATAGCGCTATATTGTCCGCTGCAGTATATTTTCAATGCACTGTGGAGTCCATACTATGGTCCATGTTACCATGACAGTCCTGTCATTTTTTTACCTCACGCGCGCGCGGTAATAGAATTAAAATTCATGTTTAGTTAGTAAGTTAATTAATAAATTAATAAACAAAAAATTAAAACAAAAACATTGTGAAGTTATATATTAACCCCACAAATTCTTTCGCCCATCTTTTAATGAAACCAAGAACACCTCTAGCCTTATTTACAGCCAAATTTACGTGGAGATTGAAGCGAAGTTTTGGATCCATAATTACACCAAGATCAACAAAACTATGTACAATTTCTAAGTGGATGTTATTTATAGTGAAATTTGTGCTTTGAGCAGTTCTACGTGAGAAGGTCATTGACTAGCATTTTTTTAAGTTAAGGTTTAATAGGTTGAAGTTACACCAATCCACTAGTCTGTTTATATCAGATTGTAAAAGGTGTTGTTCGTCGAGTGACTTGAAGGTAAGAAGAAGTTTCACATCGTCAGCATACATTAAGACGTCACAGTGTTAAATTGCCGAGGGAAGGTCATTAATAAATAGTAAGAATAAAACCGGTCCAAGATGACTTCCTTGCGGAACACCAGATGTAACCATAATATTTTTTGATAGAGAATTGTGATATAAAACTTTTTGAAAACGTCGCGATAAATACGATTCTGTCCAATTTAGCAATTTGACAGGAAACCCAATTAGCTTAAGTTTTTTCAATAGAAGATTATGATTGACGCTGTCAAAAGCTTTGCTAAAGTCCTTTTAAATAACGTCAGTCTGTTTTCCCACAGTAAAACCTTTTATTACACGAGTTGTAAACTCCAAAAGGTTTGTTGAAGTTGATTTACCCTTTAAAAAACCATGTTGAGTGACAGAAATGGAGGAAGATACGAAGTAGGTTAGTTGTTCAGTTATGATTTTCTCAAATAATTTAGGGATTGGATTGCGCTTAATTTGGCGATGCCTCGACATCAATTTTGGAGCCAGATTTATGAAGGGGTATAATATATGAATCTTTCCGTTTAATGGGAAAATGTCCACTTTGCAAGGATATATTAAATATGTTTGACAGAGGAGCACACAGGTTGCTAGCACATTCCTTTAGAATGCAACTCGGAATTTCATCAGGGCCAGTCGAAAAAGAGCATTTAACTTCTTCTTATTTAGTCATTTGACTTATTAGTTACTTAGTTTGATGCACAAGAGTTTATCTCTTTTCCATGCAAGTTTATGCCTGCGTTGGCCCAAATACATATCCAATTAATAACATTAGGACGGTGTACCAAAATTACATAGTGACCCGTATATATATACACATTGTTACGCGGTGTCTAACACAAAAATAAAAATTCTTCAAATTCGGCCTATAGGTATGCAGCGGCATGTTGGATGGTCTTCGGCTAGCCTGTCGGAATTGGCGTGGTTCTTATACCTATTTGCTCGAGCCACGTAGCCATAGAACGTACAATCTTCATGCCATATAATCACCAATTAGATTTACTTATAAAATAACAGAACTGAAAGAAAATCCCTAATGCCATATGTCCTCCTAAGGGGTGTGACCAGATGTTTCGTCACGGGGATGCACTCTTCCCACCCACTGAATAATCAGCACACCTGTGGCAATCTCAAACATCCTTATTTATTCGTGATTGCCCCTAACGCACTACTGCATGTTTATTTCAACCTTCCCTACATTGTATTTCCACTTGCATTTCCCTTAAAGAAAAGTATTAAAGATTCATTTTAATGTTTCAAAATAGGAATTCATTTATATCTTCTAATTATGCATAAATGTACAAAGTTCATATTAATCAAGTTTAAATATATAAATAGCAACTAGGAAAAAAACAAGATGCTTTACAAAACTTTTCTTTCTCTCAACACAAGTATAAATTGAAAATAAGGTTTTTGTTTTTCCATTATAAAGCAATTTCTAAATAATCAAATATAAAATATCAACTAAGTTAAAGGTAAAAAAAAATCTATAGCCACTTGACTCACTTAATTTCTATTATTTGCTTAAAGATACAATTCAATATACGGAAAAGAACAAAATTTAAATTTATCAAACATCAGCACAGAAGCCAGAAAAATATTGAGCTTGTGTATGAACAAAAGAGATTAAAACTGGTTTAAGTGAGAGCGAAACGGTGTGGAAAAGAATATATAATTTTATAAAAATTTGCTTAATGCTAAATCTAGGCAACAAACTTATAATTTTTGTTTTTGTTATTTTTTCTTTTCTTTCTTGTACAACTTTAACTTACTTGTTTGGTTTTTTTTTTTTTGTTTCTCTTCTCCTCTCCGAAGCAGCAGGCCTGTTGCAGTCGCGAAGATGTTGCTAAGGAATGTTTAAATGTTTATATACAAAAAATTTGGTTTGTTGCCACGATTAATTACAACCAAAAAAAAACTAAAGAAATAGTTTAAACTCTCTTCGTTCTGCTAATATTGAGGTCAATGTATAGATATTTCCCTGGACACTTGTTGCTAGCTTTGAAAAGTTGCAAAGGTGAAACTTTATAGGGTCCCTCGAAGACAAAAGCCCCTATAGATTTCCTTATTAGTTACTTTCATTTTATTTTCAAATTTTTATTTAATTACCTTTTCGTTAGCTTTCTGACTGACTCCTAAGCGGTTGAGAACCGTATAATAAATCAAATTTAGGTTCTTTTATTTTTCTTCACGTGTACCGGTGCACAAGGAATTGCGCAACGAGTTCACTATTAAGTTTTGTAATTAATTTAATTAACATTTTATTTTAAAAAAAACTCAAATTAGATTTTACCTTAAGTTAGCTTGTACAAAATTCTTGATTTTTTTTTTTTTTCGAATTATGCACGTTCAATGTGTCACCAATCTTGGAAAAAAATTGTGCTTTGTTTTAATATTAACCAATAACTGCTTTTAATTGCTTTGATCAATTAATCAAATTTAATTAAATACATTTCAAATTTAATTTTAAATTGTTTAAAAAATAGTTTAAATAAGATATCATTTAAAACACTTTTAAATTTAAAGGAACTTTTACAAAATCAACCTTTTCCTCTGGCGATTGATATTGAAGAGACTTAGCTTTGCTTTGTTCTTTTTCAAACAACCTCGCTAGAACAAATTTTATTTTGTCAAAACTCTCGCCCTTTTAGTTTTAGTTTTTGTTATTTTATTTTTTTAACCGTTAATTTTTGGCATATACTTATGTATAAGCGAGCTTTTTAGAGCTGTTACCTGGCCTTGAAGTTTTAGTGAATAGGAAAAAAAACAATATTATTAGTATTTATTTTTGTTTTTTTTTTTGACAAAACTATTATGCAGCTGGATGATAGTGAGAAAAAAAACAAAGCAGTACTTGCTAGTGACCAAAAACAGCGGTGGCCAACTGCATCAAGCGCATGAGCCACTTATGAAGTAGCCTGGGGTGGCCATTACGGCAATGGAAATTTATTAATAAAAAAAATTACATCTTGTAACAATTTACCAAATATTTTTGCGCAAAAAAAAATCTGTAACAAACCTGCTTAGTTTTGAGGTTTTCCGCTGAAACAAACAGGAATAAGATTTTTATTTTAGAAGGTGCGGAACTAAGCGTGTGGCTCGACCCACGAAAAGCCGGGCAAAAAACGTATAGATATTTTTTTCACGCTCGAATATCTGAAGCATGAAACTTTCCAATGAATTTGCCTTGTAAATCTTCTAGTTCATATAATGCACTTCCTATCCTTTTTCTAATACGACATTTGATAAATTTCTGTAAAAATTTGGAATTTATTCCCTTTTGAAAATTACTTAAGGCAAAGTTTCTCCGAAAAACTTCTTGACCTTCACGGTAACTTATTTCTCTAGTACGTGTGTTATAAGTTTTCTTTGCTTTATCATGTGCTCTCTCCAAATTTTGAGATATTTTATCTCTTATCTTACTCATACCATCTGATTTTTGTTGTATTTCAACTTGGTCGTTTTGCAAACTGTTCAGTTTTTCTAGAATTTTATAAGATGATCCATGTTGACACATGTTTTGACCAAATAATGCAAAATATGGCGAGCATTGAATTGCAGTATGGAAATCACTTCTTATGATAGACAAAATTTGTGGAATATTTCTGTCCCAATTAGAATGATCTTTTTCATCTTGAAGAAAGCATCGAATTTTAGTTAATATTTCTCTATTTGCTCTTTCAGAGGCGTTTGCCTGCGGCGAATAAAACCCTGTTTTTATGTGACTGATTCCATAGGCAGATAAAAATTTTTGCATTTCATTCGACACAAATTGCTTACCGTTATCACTATGAATGAATTGTGGGACTCCAAAGGTTACAAATAGTTCATTTTGTAGAAAAGAAATAACGTTAGCAGAAGTTGCTGCTCGTAGTGGTTTTAGAAACACAAATTTAGTGAAATGATCAATGGCAATAAAAAGCTGACTGTTCTTAGACTTGGATAAAGTAAAGGGGCCCAAGAAATCACAATAAATACGCTGTATGGGGCGTTCAGTAACAAAAAGTTTTCCCATAGGTGGTCTCAGAATTTGGTTAGGTGCTTTAACAGACTTACACCTTTCACAGTTTTGAACATAAGTATTAACATCTCTTGCCATCGACGGCCAAAAATACTTTTGACGTATTCTCGCAAGCGTTTTTGCAAAACCTCCATGACAACTAATAACAGAGTCATGAGCGCTTTTCATTATTGTGTCTGTCAGAGTTTTAGGAACCCAAAGTCTCCAAAGGTTGTCTTCCTCATCTTCTATGCCTTTTCTAAACTTCACGCGGTTGTACACAAAATCATCACTTACGCAAAGGTCTGGAAGAGAGTCTTTGTGATCAATAATAGCTTTTCTAAGGTTTCTATACTCTTCATTGTTAAATTCGGGTGAAGACAAATCGATTTCTAATGGAATATCGCTTATATTGATTTCGTCTACATCAAATCGTGACAATGTATCTGGTACCACATTTAGAGAACCTTTGCGATGCTCCATTTGAAAGTCAAATCGTTGAAGCTGAAGACTCCATCTAGCTAATCGCCCACTCAGGTCTTTTTGCGACATAAGCCATTTAAGACTTGAGTGGTCAGTTATGATTTTGAATGGCAACCCTTCGATATATGGGCGGAATCTCTTGACACAAACAATTGCAGCCATGCATTCCAACTCTGTTACCGTATAATTACGTTGCGCATGGTTTAATTTTTTTGAAACAAAGGCAATTGGATGTTCTTTTCCGTCGTCATCGTATTGAATTAACACTCCACCTACTCCTATCGTCGAAGCATCACATTGAATAACAAATTCTCGATTAAAATTTGGCTGCGCAAGGACAGGGGCAGATGAAAGAGCTTCCTTCAGATTTTCGAAAGCCATAATAGCTTCTGGAGTTAGTCTAAAGGACTTTCCTTTCTTGAGACAATCAGTTAAGGGACCAGCCATGTCAGCGAAGTTGTAGATAAAAGAACGATACCAATTTGCCATGCCAACAAATCTGCGAACTTGACGTGGGCTTTTAGGCAAGGGAGCATTTTTGATTGCTTCTACTTTTTCTGGGTCTACCTTAAGGCAGCCATTTCCTATTCGATACCCTAGGTATTTAATTTCCTTTTGACAGAAACTGCTTTTACCAACGTTAATAGTAAGATTAGCAGCTTTTAAACATTTTGCAACTTCGCTTAGTAACTTTATGTGTGACTTGAAGTCAGAACTACAGACTAGCAGGTCATCAAGGTAAATAAAAACGTTCTCTCTAAATTTGGATGGTATTACTTTATCCATCAATCGACTCATCGCCTGGGGACCATTGCACAGTCCGAAAGGCATAACCTTGAAATGGTATAATGGTCTCCCAGGAACAGCAAAAGCGGTTTTTTCTCTCGAGGACTCAGTTAACTTTATATGAAAAAATGCATCCTTCAAGTCAATGCCACTGATGAAATGTGTGTCCTTAAGCCTACTGAGTAACCCATTTATATGCGGCAAAGGGTAGGAATCCTTTTTTGTCAGAGAATTTAATTTTCTTGAGTCGACACAGAGCCTAACCTTTCCAGGTTTGCGAACAAGAACAACCGGACTGCACCACGGTGAGTTTGACTCTTCAATAACACCCATTTCTAAAAGCCGATCGAGCTCTTTATAAGCTTCCTCTTGTCTCGGTGGAGATAATGGAAAATGTTTAGATTTAACGGGTACTGCGTCTCCGGTATCAATGTCATGTTGAAGTAGGGAAGTGCAACCTAGACCCAGTTTTTCGAAAGAAGGAAATTCTAAAATGACTTTTTCCAATTCGAGTTTTTGTTCTCGATCAAGCTCGTGAAAATTTGAATTTAACAAGTCATTGTTTTCAATTGCAGAAATTTTTGGAAATATTTGTGGAGCTAATGCAAATGCATGGAAAAAATCGACACCAAAATAAGCTTCTTGAGTTAGAGATGGCACGAGATAAAAATCTATTGTTTTTGTGACTTTTTTAAAAGAAATTGGAAGCGAACAAAACCCAATAATTTTTTGTTTCGCTCCATCAGCAGTAGAAAGTGAATAGTTCAAAGGTTTAATTTTAATATTGTATTTATTTAAAAATTGAACACAGTTTTTCCCTAAAGCTGACACATTTGCACCCGTATCTAATAAACCTTCTAAACTTTCACCGAAAACTTGTACTTTGGCAAAAGGACGACTGTCGCCATTATTGCATAATATTGTTGACATCAACAATCTACAATACTGTTTGCGTTTTCGAAATCTTTGTCTGCACTTTACAATTTCCTTAGAGGGAACGTTATTTGAAAAAATTTTAGCTTTAACTTTTTCATATCGCAGCTTGCGTTCATGAAGGCTAAGATTTGAAAATTTTTTTTGAACTGAAATGATTTTAGATGTTTGTTTCAACAGTTGAACATTGCATTTTTGTATTGAATGTTCTAAATCGAAGTTTTTGTTTTTTAATAATGTTGGTTTAATTTGAAACTCGGGGCTTGATGGGAAGAACGAGAGTCCCCGGTGACCATCTCGCTCTTCTTCTGGTTTCCCTGATGCTGGTTTGGACAGTGAATAGTCAACACTCCTTTCTGACCACATTTGTAGCAAAAAATATTCCTTGACTCTTCGGGACAATATATGTATGAATGCCCTAAAGAAGAACAATTCCAGCACTGAATTTTAGTATAGTCTATTCTATAAGGACGCCGAGAAACCTGAATAGCTTCTAATTGAGGGTCGTTGTCCGAGTTGTTGTCCTCATCGTTAACAACGGAATCGATCTCATTAACGTGACGGCTTGGACTCGCAAGAGGAATTTGAGATTTATTTTCACGTAAGACATGCTCTCCTTTTCGTGCAATGTCTCTTAGCTCATCCAAACTGTTTGGTTAAGAGTTGAATAGAAGAAACTTGAGATTAGCATTAAGATTTTTTTTCGTAATGTTAATTAACACTGGTTCGGCAATGGGATCTTTAAGTCTCGAATTCATTGCAACCACAGCTGAATGGAAATCATCGTACGATTCCTTAAAATGCTGTTTGCGTAACGAAATTCTAAGAATAACCTCATGGTCACTTTCGAGGATACCAAACTCTTTTTCAAGTGCATATCTAAGGAAGGGATATGTTGCGTTTTTATTTTGTTTTGTAAACAACCAATACCAAGTTTCCGCTTTTCCAGACAAAAATATATGAAAGTTCGCCATGAGATGATCGTACGAGCAATGACTGCGCTCACAAAGGGTATCTATTTTAAAGAGAAAATCGGACACACTTCCTAATCCATCATAAACAACCTTCCACTCTTGCAGCTTAACGCTATTAACCCCTGAGGAATTTAAAATTGAATTTGATTGCGGAAGAGATTGGGCTGCAACAAAAGTGGGAACAGAGTTAATATTACGGTTTTGATCAGCCATGGTAAGGTTTGCTAGAGTTTCTTTTATTGTTGAAAGCTCTTTATGAAAAGCTTCTTGAGTAGTTCGAATAGTTTGTTGTAAAATTGAAACAAGAGATTCAACAGTTGCAACATCTCCGTATGCCTCGGTGTTGCTATCGGTTTGATTCTTATCACTTGGTGGAACATTGTTAGATGAAGAAGCCATGGTTATATTTGAAGAAGAATTTTCTTGAAAATAAGTTGATAAACTTTGGTTTCTATCAGCAGGGATTTTAGGAATACAACCAATGGACGTATCTAGAGGATCTACAAATGCTGGTGAAATTTTTCCACTGGTATTAATTAATGCCTCCTGCGAGATAACAGTAGGATTTCCTTCTGAATGCAAAATATTAGGTAAGGTCTTGTTTGGGGGAGAATGTACAACTCGAGATTTATTCGACTTAATGTCTGGTGAAGAATTAAGCTTTTTGCCTAAAGCAGGGTTGGTTGAAGGTTTGGACGGAGTTTTACCACGACCTTTACCATGTATTGAATGACTTGAATTTAAATGCTGCTTATGACGAGTTTCCATAGCAGGTATAACAATTTGAAAGATAAAATAATCAATCTATTTGAGTTGTTTATAATTTCCAAACAAAAATATTTATGTATACTTAAAATGACTTAAAAAAAAAATAAAATTATCGAACTTTGTTATATACAACGTTTGATCAGATTTGTATTCAATTAAAGTAAGGAAAAATGCAAGCGGAAAATTTTATTGCAGTTTGAGCTAAATTATGCAGGTAAAAAAATAACAAAAAACAATTACAAACCCAATTATGGCATATTGTTTTAACGTTTCTTTGACCCATGAACAATGACTCATAAAATGTATTTGTAAATGTATCTGTTTGTAAAAGATGCAGCTTTATTTGATGGTATATTTTCACCATATATGATCTGATGCAGTAAATCTAAACCAAAAACATGTTAGGGTAACAAGCAAACCTCAATTAAGATAAGAATTCTTAAGCTTAACTGTTTTTGTTTAAAGAATCAATATATGTGGCAGCATAAGAAACAAACTATGAATTCAATTACTTTGGACTCACAATAATCGGACATCTTCTTGAATTTGTGTAAAGCATTTGCATAGAACTGTACTGCACCACAAAATATAATTTTGAGTTTATAACAATTACATGCAACTAACCTAAATGCAACGCGGTTGAAAGCTAATACCTTCGAATAACCGGGACTAAGAAAAGTTAGTGCAATCGCGAGAGACTTTAAACTCAAATAAAGAAAATAAATATAAATTATTAAATATAATATTTAATAATGTCGAACACATATTTGAAAAACATTTTCCAATTGAGATTTCCTGTCCTGCCGTTGGGCGCCATCTATGTTACGCGGTGTCTAACACAAAAATAAAAATTCTTCAAATTCGGCCTATAGGTATGCAGCGGCATGTTGGATGGTCTTCGGCTAGCCTGTCGGAACTGGCGTGGTTCTTTTACCTATTTGCTCGAGCCACGTAGCCATAGAACGTACAATCTTCATGCCATATAATCACCAATTAGATTTACTTATAAAATAACAGAACTGAAAGAAAATCCCTAATGCCATATGTCCTCCTAAGGGGTGTGACCAGATGTTTCGTCACGGGGATGCACTCTTCCCACCCACTGAATAATCAGCACACCTGTGGCAATCTCAAACATCCTTATTTATTCGTGATTGCCCCTAACGCACTACTGCATGTTTATTTCAACCTTCCCTACATTGTATTTCCACTTGCATTTCCCTTAAAGAAAAGTATTAAAGATTCATTTTAATGTTTCAAAATAGGAATTCATTTATATCTTCTAATTATGCATAAATGTACAAAGTTCATATTAATCAAGTTTAAATATATAAATAGCAACTAGGAAAAAAACAAGATGCTTTACAAAAGTTTTCTTTCTCTCAACACAAGTATAAATTGAAAATAAGGTTTTTGTTTTTCCATTATAAAGCAATTTCTAAATAATCAAATATAAAATATCAACTAAGTTAAAGGTAAAAAAAAATCTATAGCCACTTGACTCACTTAATTTCTATTATTTGCTTAAAGATACAATTCAATATACGGAAAAGAACAAAATTTAAATTTATCAAACATCAGCACAGAAGCCAGAAAAATATTGAGCTTGTGTATGAACAAAAGAGATTAAAACTGGTTTAAGTGAGAGCGAAACGGTGTGGAAAAGAATATATAATTTTATAAAAATTTGCTTAATGCTAAATCTAGGCAACAAACTTATAATTTTTGTTTTTGTTATTTTTTCTTTTCTTTCTTGTACAACTTTAACTTACTTGTTTGGTTTTTTTTTTTTTGTTTCTCTTCTCCTCTCCGAAGCAGCAGGCCTGTTGCAGTCGCGAAGATGTTGCTAAGGAATGTTTAAATGTTTATATACAAAAAATTTGGTTTGTTGCCACGATTAATTACAACCAAAAAAAAACTAAAGAAATAGTTTAAACTCTCTTCGTTCTGCTAATATTGAGGTCAATGTATAGATATTTCCCTGGACACTTGTTGCTAGCTTTGAAAAGTTGCAAAGGTGAAACTTTATAGGGTCCCTCGAAGACAAAAGCCCCTATAGATTTCCTTATTGGTTACTTTCATTTTATTTTCAAATTTCTATTTAATTACCTTTTCGTTAGCTTTCTGACTGACTCCTAAGCGGTTGAGAACCGTATAATAAATCAAATTTAGGTTCTTTTATTTTTCTTCACGTGTACCGGTGCACAAGGAATTGCGCAACGAGTTCACTATTAAGTTTTGTAATTAATTTAATTAACATTTTATTTTAAAAAAAACTCAAATTAGATTTTACCTTAAGTTAGCTTGTACAAAATTCTTGATTTTTTTTTTTTTCGAATTATGCACGTTCAATGTGTCACCAATCTTGGAAAAAAATCGTGCTTTGTTTTAATATTAACCAATAACTGCTTTTAATTGCTTTGATCAATTAATCAAATTTAATTAAATACATTTCAAATTTAATTTTAAATTGTTTAAAAAATAGTTTAAATAAGATTTAATTTAAAACACTTTTAAATTTAAAGGAACTTTTACAAAATCAACCTTTTCCTCTGGCGATTGATATTGAAGAGACTTAGCTTTGCTTTGTTCTTTTTCAAACAACCTCGCTAGAACAAATTTTATTTTGTCAAAACTCTCGCCCTTTTAGTTTTAGTTTTTGTTATTTTATTTTTTTAACCGTTAATTTTTTGGCATATACTTATGTATAAGCGAGCTTTTTAGAGCTGTTACCTGGCCTTGAAGTTTTAGTGAATAGGAAAAAAAACAATATTATTAGTATTTATTTTTGTTTTTTTTTTTGACAAAACTATTATGCAGCTGGATGATAGTGAGAAAAAAAACAAAGCAGTACTTGCTAGTGACCAAAAACAGCGGTGGCCAACTGCATCAAGCGCATGAGCCACTTATGAAGTAGCCTGGGGTGGCCATTACGGCAATGGAAATTTATTAATAAAAAAAATTACATCTTGTAACAATTTACCAAATATTTTTGCGCAAAAAAAAATCTGTAACAACATATATGTTTGTACATATTTACACGTATATATCTGCGTTATATTTCGAATTGGTTTGGTGTTTAAGAGTTTAATCTCTTTTCCACGTAGGATCTTGGGTTGGATAGTGGCCGCAAACTTACTAATATTCATATTATTTATAGTTACTTTAGTCTCTTTGCTTTAGAGTTTTATGCAAAGTTTACTACTTATTTGATGTTGTTTACTTTTTTAAATTCAAATATTCTTAATAAATTCGTGTTTTTGTATAAAATTTTTAAGTTCCGCTGAAAAGCCAGTTAATGTGCTTAGTGGAAATTCATAATGTGTTTTTTAGTACGTAGGTGCATTCTGTCTGTTCCGGTTGATCCGGATAGATTTTAGAATGTAAATCGTGCATGCGTATTGTACGGGCTATACGTATTTATGAGATTTCTCATTCCTTTGGCGAATCCAAAAAAAAAAAAAAAAAAAAAAAACTTGACGAAGGTTATGCATAACAATAATTGAGTCTATTACTGGAGTTTCAAAGCTAACTGGAGGTAAATAAGGATGCTCAGTACACATATTAAATGGTATATTGGAGTAAGTTGATTTGAAGAAGCTTGCAAACATGTTGGAAATAACATTGTCACTAGACGATTCCTCTTGATTGAATCTCATAAGGGGTGGAAAGTTGGAGGCCTTACGTTTTGAATTAACATAAGGATAGAAGAGTTTCGGATTATCATTAAATTGAGATTTGATGTTGGCTATATAAGCAGAATAACACTGTTTATGTAATAGCTGGTATCTGCAACGACAAGATGAATAACAAGCAAAGTCTATATTAAAATCAAACTTGATATATTTTTAAATAAGCGATTTTTTAAATTTTTTAGTGACTTATGCCCCTATCACCGTCCGCGAATCGAATAAAAAACATATAAAATTCACCATGTTGGTATTATTGTTCGCCAATGTCAAAAATTTGATTCGACTCAAAAGTCAAAAACAGACGAATAAACATACTTGGTGAGCAGCTGGCGAATCATAACAAAATATAAAACTTTTGCTTAAAAAACTTACAAGATAATGAAAATGGTAAGTAACGTGCAATATTTTTATATTTTTACAGTTTCTTTCTGGTGTTAAGCAAATTTTAAATTAATTTTAGCATGAAAAAAACCAACAGTTGGCAGTTCCCTAAAATTGTGCAGCTTATGGAGCAAAATTTTAACATTGCGTCTGGATTTAGAAGATTTGGATCCACAAAAGTCAGCCACAAAGACGTCACGGAACAGTTTTGCGGTGGAGTTCAATCACTGGAACTGCCGCTACGTGAAGGAAAAGAATAGCAAAGGGCGGTGGGCCCTTTCACTCTTGGAACTGGCTGTTGATGCTTAACTTAACCTGAGGCATGCTGAAGCCCCCATCGGACAATAATTTGGCAAGAACCAAATTGCGACAGTTCCGGCTTCCACAGATGTTAACTCCTTTGAAATCAACGGAGAAGCGGCTGATGAAGAAGAGGATGAGGTAGCTGTTGATGAATATTCTCTTTCTGTGAGAAAACTTTCACCATAATCTACACAAAATTTGTGTTTTTTTTTTTTTTTTTTTAAATTAAATTTAAATTTTAAATTTATTTATTTCATTTCAGTCTATGAACAAAGTTCTTACAGACTATGATAACAAAAAATATTAATTATAATATCATAAATTATAATAAAGAATAAACTAAGAGATACAATGTTTAAATACAATTAGGACTTAAATTTAAAACAAAGTGTTTAACAATGCTTTCATAGCTTCCTTAGATATAGAAAAATCGATAATACATTTTGAGGATATATTATTAAAATCATTTTGAGCTCTATACATTGGTGAATTTAAAGCATAATTTGAACGACATTGGCTAAGATAAAATATGTTTGTGTGACGAAGCGCCCTGATTGGGACATTGAAGTTAATTAAATTTAAAAGATATGAGCAATCAGTTTTACCAGTTACAATATCAAAAATAAACAACATAGACGACACCTTTCTTCTTATTTCAAGACTTTTTATATTTAAAAGATCACATCGATCATTATATGATGGAATTGGATGGTTGAAATGTTGATTTCTAAACACAAAACGCAGAAAAGCTTTTTGAATTCGTTCAAGCCGTAGAGTGTGACAAGAAAAGAACGGGTTCCAAATCAGTGACGCATATTCTAGTTTCGAACGAACCATATAGATGTAGAGTGATTTGAGAGTTAACGGATTGGTAAAGTGCGAACTATTTCGTCGAATAAAAGCAAGTAGCGAGTACGCTTTTGGAATAATGTAGTTAAAGTGACTCACAAAATTGAATTTTGAGTCAAAAATAACACCTAGGTCCTTAATCTCATTCACCTTTATAAGCGGCGAGTTTGATAAAAAATACGTGTTAACTGTTGGATAATTTATTTTTGCAAAAGTAGTACAAGCACATTTAGTTTTGTTCAGAAAAAGGTTATTTTTAAGACACCAGTTATTTATCCTGTTTAAGTCGCATTGTAGATTAAGAGCATCGAGAGGATTCTGAATTTTTAGAAAAAGCTTTAGGTCATCTGCAAAAAGAAGACACTGGGCATTTTGAACAACAGTCGTTATATCATTTATGTAAATTATAAAAAGCAGTGGACCAAGGATACTACCTTGTGGAACTCCAGACGAAGCTATGAAAGGCTGAGATTGTGCACCTTCAACATTTACAAAACAAATTCTATTGCTAAGATACGAATGTAGCCATTTCAGCATACGAGAATGAAACCCTTGCTTGTAAAGTTTTTTGAGCAAGATTGAATGCGGGACTTTATCAAAAGCTTTCGAAAAGTCCGTATAAATTGTATCAACTTGAAAACCTTCACGAAAAGCTGAAATACAATATTCGGAAAAAGTCAAGAGATTTGTTAAAGTTGAGCGACAAGGGAAAAATCCGTGTTGATAAGGTGATATGTTGCTTTTAACTGCGAAAAATATTTTATCTTTAACTATGGATTCTAAGAGCTTAGAAACTGTCGATAATTTTGCAATAGGTCTATTGTTAGCTATGTTATTTTTATTTCCAGATTTGAATATGGGAGTTAAAGATGAAATTTTCCAATCTGAGATAAAAGTCCCAGTGCTTAAAGATTTATTAAAAATTATTTGCAGCGGTTTAATAAGGGAGAAACAATTTTTAAAAAGTTTTGACGAGAAGCCATCAACGTCAGATTTTGTTGACATTTTCATTTTCATTATACCATTCTTGATATCGTTCTCAGATAGATATAATAACCCAAAAACCGTGGATGGGATAACATTATCTTCCACACCTGCGGGACAATCAATTTCACACTCAAAATTAGATTTAAAAAACTCTGCAAATAAATCTGCAGTTTCGTGAACATTATTTGATTTTTTGCTGTTAAGAAACATAGAAGATGGAATATAAGAGCTTTTTTTCTTAGAATTTATATAATTCCAGAAAGCTTTTGGGTTCGATTTAATATTCAATTCAAATTTTAAAATATATTGATTATATAGATATTTATCAAGAAAATTAAATTCCCTCATATAATGTCGGTATTTATTAAAATTATCCGTGTCGCCTGAAATAACATACTTTTTATAGAACTTATTTCTAAGATTTTTGAGTTTATTAAGACCAACTGTATGCCATGGCAGTCTATATCTCTTATTTTTTATACAAGGGATACAACGGTAACAGAAATCCGATATTTTAATTTTAAAGAAGCTAAAAGAAGCCTCAACTGAAGGTCATGAAGCTCACAATCCCAATCGATGACTTCAATGAAACTATTCAGTTGTTGAAAATTACAATTTCTTGAGCCATAGTTAAGATTAATATTGCGTGTGCAATCACTATTTAGATATTTATAAAATTCCAGTTCAATAGAAAGCGCAGTATGATGCATATCAGAAGAAGAGATAGGGAAAGCATGCATATCAACTTTGAAATTAATATTTTTGTTTATAAATACAAGATCTAAAATTTTATTTAGCTTATTTTGGCACCAATTAATTTGAATTAAATCAAGCTCAAATAAACTATCAATTGCAAATATTTCAAGGTCACTATTAATATTAGATACTTTTAAACCAACATCTAAGCCACATAAAGACCAGACTAGCCTATTTAAATTAAAATCCCCAAGTACGCAAACATTTTTATCCCCGATGAGATTTTCTACTAGATAGCGTATATTATCAATGTGTGCTTCGTAAAGTGAAAAAGAGCTATTGGGAGGTATGTATGAAGCACAAACATATAATACTCCAGCTGAGCCATAAACAGCAACACTAATTTGGTCCAAAATTGAGTCTGAATTATATAAAGAGACTCGACAGGCACGAAGCTCTCGTTTGATTGCTATGAGTACTCCACCTCCACGACTGCAACCGGTTTTAACTGCATCTCGATCTTTGCGAAAAACTTGAAAAATGTTATGATCAAAAAACTCTTCATCATAAAAATCTTCATTCAGCCATGTTTCAGTAAGAACAATTATGTCCGCATCTAGCTGAGCAGTTGCAGCAAAGATAATATTAGACTTAGTGCGCAAACCCGATGTATTTTGATAGTAGATTTTTAGAGAATCATTGAAATGAGTATTTCTTTGATTTTCTTTTATGAGACTGTGATCGGTTGACGATCTTTTTGAAAAAAATTTTTGAAAGGTCGGACTCTTACATCAGCCGGCCAAAGCGATGAGATGAAAACTTCGTCGAACTTAGACACAGAGACACCCAATTTGAAAGTGACTCTCTTAATGCTTTCAATAGGCGTATCTCTTTTTACCAACTTATAACAGCTTAGATGATGTTTCTGCACTTCAGAATGATTAATAATATACTCTATAATGTTCTCTTCAGTTACGGAGGGCATAAATGACGATATATGTAACCAACGCTTTTGATCGACAACGCCTAGCTCATTGTTACTGCTTTGACCAAAAACAACATTTTGGCGCTTATTTTTCCTTTTGTTTACATCAGTCCATTCATCGTGCGAAACAGATAATGGAACAGCTGAAGAAAATGTAGTCGAATTAGAAGAGCGTGGCGACGGCGGCAAAACAACAATAGAAGGTCCAACAGTTGGAGTAACAACAGGTGCATAAGCATTATGACTTTGATTAGACAGAGATGAATGATGGTTTCCATTTGAGACTATCGAAGCATAGGAAGCAGCGGAATTGACAGATATGCATTGCAAAGCAGCAGCAGCTGGTTCATTTTCACCAATGATCTTGTTTTCGTGAACATTAACAGCGGTCATTGACCCAACAGATTTTTGATTATTATTGCATTTCGGCAGAACAAGAGGCAGTTCAGAGATCAAGATTTTTAGCTCTTTTACTTCGGAAACTAATTTGGCGACCGTATTAATTAGATCTTCCGAAATAGATAGACAATCAGAGCAATTATAAACAAAATTCGGATTAGCTTTAATTAAATTAAATAACGAATCGTCAATGTTTACACACGATTTATGGCATGAACTCTTACAGACCGTGCAGCTAAGAGCAGCATCTTTGTTAGTTGATTTCGAACAAATCGAACAGCGAGAGCGTAGTTGAGACATAAGTTAAAAAGCAACCGATTAGCTTAAAAGTCAAATGACAACTGAACTGTTTTCTCAAGTTATTCAAAGATTAGCTCCGTGCTGCTTAATATTTTGTTTTTTCTTTTATATTAAAGAATAAAATACAAAATTTGAACTGAACTACATTATTTTTTACGTTTGTTTATATATTTTAACAGTTTTTGATTCGGCAGCACTGAATTTACGGCGAATAAGTGTATTCGCTAACGATTACACCGCAAGAATAATAGTTCGCCAGCTGAGACTGCAACATTCGACTCGCGGACGGTGATAGGGGCATTAAACTTGTTAGCCAGGATGGACTTAAGGGTTTAGAATTATTTTGCTTTGTTGGGACGCACAATAAGAAGCACCTTTGCAAAGTATCATTAAAAAACTGTACCGAGGTTTCGACGTCATAATATGAATACGGTGGTTTAATAGATAGAATTGGTGACCAGTCAGTCTGCGAGAGTAAGGCGTTGAGTTTAACATAGTCTGTTCTTTTGAAATTATATATTTTTGTATTACGCTTATCAGGAGTAAGCTTATTTTCATTTTTGTGAGCAAATAATACTGTTATTTCAAGAGTTGGATGATGTTCATCATCCGGACGAGATACAGGGTTTAAACGATTGAGATATACAGTAGTGCATCTATCTACAAACACAAGGTCTAGCGTTCTATGGTTTTATTAAAAGTATTATTGACTTGTTGAAGACACAGGTCAGATAACTTATCTAAAAAACCATTTATCCAATTACTTGTGGAAACAGGTGTAAGAAATGAAGAATCATCTGTCGAATTCCAAGGCACAAAGGGTAGGTTTAAATCGCCCAACACAATAAGAACATCATTATTTTTATACCCCCACGCGTACTGCGTAAGGGGTATATTAATTTTGTCACGACGTGTGTAACGCCCATAAGGAGGCGTGTTAGGCATAGAAAAGTATATATATTCTTGATCAGCATGACCACCTGAGTTGATTTAGCCATGTCCGTCTGTCTGTCCGTCTGTCTGTCCGTCTGTCTGTCCGTCTGTCTGTCCGTCTGTCTGTCCGTCTGTCTGTCTGTGGACACGATTACAGCCGTAATTTTGAAGCTATCGAGCTGAAATTCGGTATTTGAGCTTTTTTCTAAAAACCTAAGATCAAGTTTGAGAATGGGCTAAATCGCATGAAAACCACGCCTACCTCCCATATAACCCCAGCATTTAAAACTCTGTAAAGAGATTAATATTACAGCTACAATACTGAAATTCGGTATTTCTATATTCTATGTCAAAAATAAGGTGTGTACGAAAAATGAGCAACATCCGCTCACAAACACGCCCACCTCCCATACAACCCCAAAATTGAAAAATCTATAAAGAGGCTAATATTAAAGTAACAAGGCGGAAACTCGGTATTTAAGTATTCTATATCAAAACTAAAGTGTGTTAGAAAAATGGGCGTCATCCACCTACTAACACGCCCCCCTCCCATACAACCCCAAAATTGAAAACCCTATAAAGAGGCTAATATTAAAGGTACAAAACGGAAACTCGATATTCCTGTATTCCATGACAAAACTGAGGTGTGTTAGAAAAATGGGCGTGATACACAAACTAACACGCCCACCTCCCATACAACCCCAAAATTGAAAACGTTATAAAATGACTTATATTTAAGCTGTAGGAAAACAATTTGATATGTATGTATTTTAGACACATAAAAATAATAAAATCTCTCAAAATCTCATAAAAAAAAAGCTCTCCAATTTAAAATTTTTTTACCTTTAAGAATCGGACGTGGGGGTATTTTAACTTCGGCCCAGTCGAAGATATACCTTACTAGTTTAACATATAATGAACTTGCTCGATGGCGTTAATATGTCTTAAGTAAATTGATATGTCAAAATAAGGAGGAATGCAAGAACAGGTAAGATAAGTAATGCAATTATTGAATTTAACTGTAACACAAATAAACTCCAAATCACTAGTGTCGAGAATTGTTAATTCATCAGATGCAAACGAGATATGAACAGCTATCAGAACACCACCACCGATCTTATTATAACGGTCTGTTATGCCAAAACTTATTTCCTCACAACCAACAAGGGACCTAGAAGTGACAAATTGGAATCTCCCAGGTCATCTACGCCTTGCCGATCACGAGTTGTTCAAGTCTAGAAAAATTGACATGCTTATTGGTGCTGAACTTCACCATAACTTGATCCGCCCAGAGCAGCTAACATTAAAGGAAAACCTACCGCTCCTACAAAACACGGTTTTTGCATGGAGTGTCATTGGAAAAACTGACGTATCAACAGCAGAATCTGCAGGATTCACCGTTGCTACTATAGGTAGGCAAATGGACCCGAGCGAAGGCATTTAATGCTATCGTCTTTAATGGAACAATGACAGCACCATAGCTTGCTACCAAATGTTTGCAATATCTGGCAAAACAGAACTTGAGTAAATAACCACAAGGTGCACAAACCTTGCTTGAAGATTTTTATATTGACTGTCTCAGTGGTGCCAATGATATCATAATAGCTTAAGAAACACAAAACCAACTTGCCCAAATGTTTCAAGAAGCTGGCTTCAAACTCCGCAAATGGTGTTCTAACAACTCAAGGTTACTAGCAAATATACCGGTGTAGGATCAAGAAGTTAACCTAGATTTGGATGACAAGGCTACAAAAACATTAGGTCTGATTTGGTTACCAAAATCAGATCAATTGTGTGGACGAGCACACCTCTCACCAACAGACTTAGCACGAATATTTGACCCATTAGGGATTTATGGTCCCGTAATCGTTTCCGCAAAAATATTCATGCAAGAACTATGGAAGCAAGAGTATGAATGGGATGAAAAACTACCACATCAAACTCAACAAGAATGGCAGCAATTCCGAGAAAATATATTGGAACTCAATAACTTGAAGGTACCTCGACATATCTTTCATACAAAACCTCAAGTAAAGGTCCAACTACACACTTTTGCCGATGCCTCGGAACGAGCGTACGGAGCAGCTGTTTATGTTCGAACAACGTACAAAGATCGAACCATAATATCTAACTTGCTCTGCGCAAACTCAAGGATAGCACCGCTAAAACTACAAACGCTTCCTCAATTAGAATTATGCGCAGCTGTTTTAGGAGTCGAGCTTACAGAAAGAGTGAAGCAGGATCTAAGGTATCCCAAAGCTGTGACTTAACCAAATGCTCTGATCAGTTCACCTTCACATCACTGCATCACGCTGACAAATGGATTTACTTTTCTACAATCCCAACCGAAATTACAGGAGTCTGTTACCACGAAACTATCCAACTAACTCTTACAGAGTCAGGAATACTCACGATTGACCAACACAGCAGTTTAAAAAATTATGATATTCAGATACAGGGTTGCGTTGAATCATCCAGTCGGTGAATGTTTATACACACACAACATATCGCACACTAAATACAAAACAGTCACAACTCAAAAAACATAACTTTTCAAGAGAAGCGAAAGAAGAAAAGCAATTTTTATTTCAGCAGACAAACTTTATTCTTCCAGTTAATGAAGAAAATAATGAAAACTAGTAAGGTATATCTTCGACTTGGCCGAAGTTAAAATACCCCCACGACCGATTCTTAAGGGTTAAAGAATCTTAAATTGGAGAGCTTTTTGTATGAGATTTTAGAAGATTTTGTTATTTTTATGTGTCTAAAAGACAAATATATCAAATTGTTTTCCTGAAGCATATATATAAGCCCTTTTTATAAAATTTTCAATTTTGGGGTTATGGGAGGTGAGCGTGTAAGTTTGTGTATGACGCCCATTTTTCTAACACACCTCAGTTTTGACATAGAATACACAAATACCGAGTTTCAGTTTTGTAACTTTAATATTAGTCTCTTTATAGAGTTTTCAATTTTGGGGTTGCATGGGAGGTGGGCGTGTTAGTGGGTGGGTGACGCCCATTTTTCTAACACACCTTAGTTTTGACATAGAATACACAAATACCGAGTTTCAGTTTTGTAACTTTAATATTAGTCTCTTTATAGAGTTTTCAATTTTGGGGTTGTATGGGAGGTGAGCGTGTTTGTAGATGGATGATGCCCATTTTTATAACACATCTCAGTTTTGACATAAAACACACAAATACTGAGTTTCAGTTTTGTTACTTTAATAGTAGCCTCTTTATAGAGTTTTCATTATTTGGGTTGTATGGGAGGTAGGCGTGGTTTTCAGCCAATTTAGCCCATTCTCAAACTTGATCTTAGTTTTTTAGAAAAAAGCTTAAAAATCGAATTTCAGCACAATACCTTTAAAATTACGACTGTAATCGTGTCCACAGACGGACAGACAGACAGACGGACATGGCTAAATCAACTGAGGTGGTGATGCTGATCAAGAATATAAATACTTTTCTATACTTACCACGCCTCCTTATGGGCGTTACACACGTCGTGACAAAATTAATATACCCCTTACGCGGTACGCGTGGGGGTATAAAGATAGTGAGATATGTGTTTTGTGAATTGATTTTTAACAAAAAGTCGTTACCGAAAAAGTTTGACTGGTACTTGTTTTATATTTAATTTGCGATATATATACATTTATGTAGGATGGTAACAAGACGGACTGAAGGGCGGAAACACATTGACTAGACGTACGACTAGAAGCGGACAGAATTATTAACGATGCGGTAATACTGCGACCATGAAAACATTAAAGAAAGGGCCAACAAACAGACTAACTGGACGAACATGATACAGAAAATACAAAACTGGACGAGACGCGCTGAACAATAACGAAAGAAAGAAGAGAACATTTGAGTTGAAACACAGACGTGAACGAAGAAACATGGACGCGCTCGATCAGCAAACGAAGTATAAATTGCAAAAATATATTAACAGAACAGATGTGTGTTTAATTGCAAACTAATTAGAGTTGACTTTATAAATTGTAATAAAGAAGTTAATGAACTTTGCAAAACTGTTACACGTAACTACATGAAAATTGCAACAATGAATTTAATGTTAAAATATTAACAGTGTTTATTCTTAAACTATGTGTAACTTTAACCTAACTACATGAAAATTGCAACAATGCAATTATGAATATGTTAAAAATATTAATCGTATTTGTATTTACTTATAAACTAACTATGTCTAAATAAAATGTATTTACTGAACTTAAAATAAAACAATGAATTTAATAAATGTGTATTTTATGCAAAAATACAAATCCAGATGAAAGACCTATGTTTGAATTTCTTCAAATGCTAGCTCGTCCGGGATGTGAATGGAGTCTGAAACATTAAGTGAAACGAGATTTTTAGTGGTTTATAGTGCATGAAATAATGAGTTCAATCAGAAAGTGGCGCATGAAAAGAAATGCTTTTGAAACATTAAAAATACATAGCAGAAGAGTGCACAGTGTAAGTGTGTGTGTTGTTTTGAAAATAGCCAAATTCTGAAAGCATTTGAAATAACAACAGACGCATGAAGGCGAAGTCGACGCGATATCAAATAAGCATTTCATGAAATATAACAATATAACAAAAATAGCAAAATGCTTATGAAAGAACATTCTGCATTGACTCTTTATGAAATTTTTCAATCAACCTGCTAAAGTTATTTTTTGTATTCTATCGCTTTTGTGTGTAATTTTGTATGTTGTTGTGTTGCTTTGAAAATAGCCAAAATTTTCATGCACTACAAACAATAACAGCATATGAAAGCGAAACTGTCTTGGGATGCGGAGAGAAGTAAAAGCAGCAACATTTTGTGTATTGGCAAATCGTTAAATTTGTCATCACAGAACCGTCGTTAGATGCAGAGAGAGCAAAAAGGGGAAAAAATATCAAACAAGAGCCGGTAGAAGTTTTGTTGTTGCGGGAGACAACATCAAGAGAAGCAACGCATGTAAATGAATGAGAACACCAATATCAATCCATATCAACGTAGAGGGAGAAGAGCAACGCATTAAATAAAGAGAAAAGCGCTGATTCGAAAGCAACGCAGCGAGTGAAGCACAACATATTAAATTGAGATCAACGCATGGAAGATTCGGGAAGCCGTCGACGCATTGCAGGATACAAACAGTGTTGCCGTTCGAGAATTTTAAAACGAAGTAAAATAGGCTACAAGATGGAAGTATTTTCAGAGATTTCGAAGTGTTAAAATAAATTAATTTTGTTTTTAACATGAATGTTTATTAAGCATATTCAGATACATTTCAAAATGAATAACGAAAAAATCAATAAAAATATTTTCATAAAAATCAATCAATAAAGTTTAATAAGAAAATATGCGTTCTATAAGAAAATACGGAAATACATTTCAATCACTTATATGTATAAATTAACAATGTTAAAAAATTATCTATTTCTAATTTCTATTTCTATTTTCTATGCATCTATTTCTTCGGTTCTGAAGTAAATATCACTGTTATAACAAACATTCGATAAAGTATTCGTTTAGGGATTCCAATTTAAAAAATTATCACTTAGAAAGTGGTCCTTTATTAGCATTATCGAATTTACGGTGTTTAATTTTAACTTATTTGTAGTTGTATTTTTAATTAGTTTTAATTGTGAAAATACCCTTTCTGTTGTTGCACCACCGTGCGGTAAGCTTAGCAACGCTCTTACGAAAGTTTTTATTTTTTGGTACATCAGGACTTCTAAGGCACTTTTTAATTTAAAAACGTAGAACCAAAGCTCTTCAAATCTTTTTCAGCTAAAAAATAATTTAATATTAAAAGACGCCATTCCTTTTCTAGACAGTCGATATCTTTTTCTTCGATGAGATTAGGAAAAAGTTTTATGAGGGGAACCAAACTATTAGCTAAAGATCTTGTATCCAAAATTTGTAATGTTCTCAAAACTGGATATTTGAAATTGATTCTTTTCATAATTAGTGTACGAATGTAATAGAAATGTACACAACTTTTTAAAATTTCATTCTTATCTGTTACAGATACATCATAGGAATTAAATTTTATCTGGGCTCTAGGCACTATATATACATCAGACAAAGGCTTAATTCTAAAATTATTGAGATCATTTTTAAAAATTATATCAAATTCTACGGCAAAGATGTCAATAAAATTAATAACAATACTTCTGAAATACAATTTTAATGATTTTAACAACTCATGAAAACTAAGCAATTCTGTTTGAAATTCTACATTAAGTGAATTAACAGCACTCAGTGCATAAGACAAGAATTGTAAATATATCACATTTGAATCAGTCATTCGTGATTCTGATATTGCAATACGATATTGCAATATCAGAGTATTCCTCGAAGTAATTAATTCTTACAAACTTACATTTCAACAACCTTCACAACGCGCGCTTTTGCAAGAAGTATTTAATCGAACATAGTGTTGCCACTATCATTAAAATTCTCTCATCCAATACAAAACTCTGTGAGAGAAGGTACAAGTTATGAATTCTTTTACACCAACAGTTATGCCATGTTATTGATTTTTTAATGTGAAATGAAGTGAAAAAATCAAAAATTAAAAAAAGTTTTAATCACTCAAAATCGAAGTGTTTCCACAAAAGAGGAAGTGTGGAAGTGTTTGACATAAAAGTGAATAAAAAAACTTCGATCGAAGTGAAAACGGCAACGCTGGATACAAACAGTAGAGAGAGAGATTGGCGGAGAAAACCACCCCGCTTTGGTATAAACAACGAGCAAGTTGCTTTCGAATCAGTGCTTTTCTCAACGAGCAAGAGAACTGACGGCTGTTTATCACGCAGAAAGAGGTGTATGAGTGAGATTTTTTTTTAATCAAAATCGATAAACGATAACTGATAGTTGTATTGCACAATAGCGCTTAGTAATTTAATAATTTGTTTTGAAATATTAAAGCTGAGTTAATTTTGAACTTATTTCGCACAACTTAATATTATAAATTTAAATTGATTTATTAATATATATAATACTACTGAGTACAATTGAAATAAAATTTTCAATTAAAGCCAATTAAAATTTTAAAGCTTTTTGAAATTTTAGATAATTTGAATTTATTATTATTTTTGATAATAATTAAATAAAATTACTACTTTTCAAGGTTCATAAATATTTAAAGTTGAGGAAATAAAACAAAAATATTCTTTTTCACTATTTATCTTAAATAAATGGATATACTATAATTATTCTTCGCCCACCAATAAAACTTTCTGACTCAATTGTTTCCATTTAAAAAATAAATAAAATACATATGTACTCTTTTCCTAGAATTTAAGTCGATAAACGATAACGAATAATTTTATTTCATTTAATTATTTACTGCAAGATATTGTGTATTTTATTCGCTAAACTGGTTTTGATTTTTATGAATAAACCAATGAATTAAATATGGAGTTATGGATAATTTGTAGATTTTTTTTTTATTTTTTTTTTTTTTAAATAATTTTAGTACAACGAAATTACAAATTAATACACAACGAAACTTTGAAATTTTCGGGAAAATATTTCATTTTAGAAAACAATCATTTATTTGCTTTTCATTTCGTAAAAGATTATAACTAAACATATTTCAAAAGTGCTGTTAATATATAAATTAAATTTCTAACAACATTTATTCAATAAAGTAAATTCCTTTTGACAAAATGGACGTTACAACAATTTTAGCTATGATTGTAGGCAGGTTAAGATCAGAACAGGAAGGGGTAGGACTGTCGACGGTCGGACGGAAAGCCGATCTTCAAGGTAGACTGATTGACCATTTGAATTTAGGTAGAGAAGACAGTGCCTCTGAATACGATGACGCTGCTTCAGTGGGGGCACGAGGAAGGGAAGTAGAGCGATCAATATTTACTCTTCGCGACATTGAAGATTCACTTTCATCGTTCTCTGGAACCGGCTACCCGGTACGCTGGAACGAGTTGCAAAAGTCAGGATTTTTGTTCATAATAATCGATTGGAAGTCACTCAAGCCATCGCTTTTGGATGAAATTAAAGAAAAGCTATAATCCTTGGTGACCGTGGCATGCAGGTTAAGTGTGTGGCTTAGCATGCTCGGAGCCCTGGTTCGACCCCCAGCCGCGGCGAAAAGTTGTTTTCAATAAAAAATTTTTCTGATCGGTCACCACCTCTCTGCAGACAATGGCAAACCTCAGAGAGTAAATAATGCCATGTAAAGCTTCTTGAGAACATGAACTTTAGCCGTTCGGAGTCGGCATAAAACATGTAGGTCCAGTTCTCGGTCAATTGTGTGCAAACATTTAATAACACACACAACACAATTGATCATAAGAAGCTCGGTCAAAGTCCTTTCAAGGGCTGAAATGGCCAATTTGTTTTTTTTTGTTATAATCCTTGGAAGTTTTCCGGCTATTAAGAAATCGTCGTTTAAAACCCCAAGAGAGTCTACGTGAATACTTATATAGTCTTATGAATATTGGCAGCCAAATAAAGTTAGATGAGGCTTGTTTAATAGAATATTTTATCGATAGAATTCCAGACTCTAGGTTTAATAAGAGTGTTCTAAGAACTAACTTTGCTAGTATAACATTAACATCTGGTATTGGGTACCTATCTGATATTGTTTGTTCGTTGATTTTTTTGTAATCTATCACCATTCTTAATTTGGGTGATCCATCTTCATTTATTCCTTTTTTCGGTACTACCCATATTGGTGAATTATAAGGGCTTTTACTTGGCCTTATAATATTTTCTTTTAACATTTTACTTATTTCTTTATTTACAAAGCTATTTACCGATAGTGGGTAAGGGTATTGCTTACTCCAAATTGCATTTTCTGTTGTCATTCTTATTTCAGCTCGAACATCAATTTCTGAATGGCAAATTCATATTTATTTTTTCATGTGAATTTCTTATTCTTTCAATAATTTCTTTCCTTAAGTTTTCATAGTTTTCTTCTTCTAAATTATTTAGTGTATTTTCACTTGGCGTTGTAAAACTTGTTTGTTTCACATATTTTACTTTTCTATTTTTTCTTTACTGTCGTTAGTTTCGTCGACTGGCGTTGTAAAACTTATTTGTTTCACATATTTTACTTTTCTATTTTTTTTCTTAATGTCGGTAATTTCGTCGACTGGCGTTGTAAAACTTTTTTGTTTCACATTAATTTTTATTTGTGTTGTAGAATCCTTTTGTTCTACATTATCCTTGTTTATTTTGTCGGTATAAACTTCGACTGGCATTGTGGAAACCTTTTTTCCACACTTACAGGATCTAAAAAAAATTGTTGTTATTATTTGGTTAACTGTAATAGTTTAAGAAAATACGTTACTTTTGCATTAAGCAATAAAAAAAACAGAAGTTAAAAATACTTTCAAACAATAAATAAAAACATATCAAATATTAAATAACAAGTAGATTCACCTTGAAAAAAACTGTTTTATCTCGTCGGAGCATTTGTCAACAGGGATAAAAATTTGCAGTTCTATGTTTTTATATGAAAGGAATTGATTGATGAGCTTGATTTTCTTTTTAATTCAACCATTAATGGGTCTCCAGTACAAATTTGATAAAAAATGCACAAAAATGCATTTCGGGGGACGCCAAAATTGATTCAAATAAAAAAAAAGTACACCAATCGAAAGGAATTTTCATGTACTATTTAATTTTGGTACCGGAATTGGGGGTCAGATTTTTCCCATACAAGTCGATACACTCTAGTGTTCTTTACCAAGCAAAGACTATAGCTGGACTCAAGGAGCAGATGCAAGTTAACGTAACCGCTTTCTCACTATTCTTATGACTAATATAAACAAAATTAACTTAATTCAAACATTCACACAAATAAGTATTAATTTAAATAACAGATGGTTTCTTCTTTCATTATGAAATGCATTCGGAGTAAAGAAAGAATCAAATGCATTTTCTAAATAATAAAATCGTATGATTCAGAAAAGAATCATATATCACAATCGTATGATTTTTGATGAACAAAGTCCAACTAAAATTATCAAGAACAAGCATAAAATTAAGAGTATAAATAACGGAGTTAAGTTAAAGAAGTATCTCAGTTTGTCGTCAGATCTCAGTTGTCAGTGCCACATCTCAGTATCAGTATCTCAGTATCTTATTTGTGAAATTAAAGTTATAAGTTATATGAAGTAAATGTTAGGTGAAAAATTATAATAAAGATTTTTTTACTTAAATATAAAGTAAACTAGTAAGGTATATCTTCGACTGGGCCGAAGTTAAAATACCCCCACGTCCGATTCTTAAAGGTAAAAAAATTTTAAATTGGAGAGCTTTTTTTTTATGAGATTTTGAGAGATTTTATTATTTTTATGTGTCTAAAATACATACATATCAAATTGTTTTCCTACAGCTTAAATATAAGTCATTTTATAACGTTTTCAATTTTGGGGTTGTATGGGAGGTGGGCGTGTTAGTTTGTGTATCACGCCCATTTTTCTAACACACCTCAGTTTTGTCATGGAATACAGGAATATCGAGTTTCCGTTTTGTACCTTTAATATTAGCCTCTTTATAGGGTTTTCAATTTTGGGGTTGTATGGGAGGGGGGCGTGTTAGTAGGTGGATGACGCCCATTTTTCTAACACACTTTAGTTTTGATATAGAATACTTAAATACCGAGTTTCCGCCTTGTTACTTTAATATTAGCCTCTTTATAGATTTTTCAATTTTGGGGTTGTATGGGAGGTGGGCGTGTTTGTGAGCGGATGTTGCTCATTTTTCGTACACACCTTATTTTTGACATAGAATATAGAAATACCGAATTTCAGTATTGTAGCTGTAATATTAATCTCTTTACAGAGTTTTAAATGCTGGGGTTATATGGGAGGTAGGCGTGGTTTTCATGCGATTTAGCCCATTCTCAAACTTGATCTTAGGTTTTTAGAAAAAAGCTCAAATACCGAATTTCAGCTCGATAGCTTCAAAATTACGGCTGTAATCGTGTCCACAGACAGACAGACGGACAGACAGACGGACAGACAGACGGACAGACAGACGGACAGACAGACGGACAGACAGACGGACATGGCTAAATCAACTCAGGTGGTCATGCTGATCAAGAATATATATACTTTTCTATGCCTAACACGCCTCCTTATGGGCGTTACACACGTCGTGACAAAATTAATATACCCCTTACGCAGTACGCGTGGGGGTATAAAAATTTAATTGGCGATCCTGCCAGGAGATTAAAAGAAAAATTCCTATAAAACAAATTAACCCTTCGATGCGTGAACAGGTCCCTAGGGACCTATTGCGTTTTCAAACGCAATTTACTCCTATTTCGGCCAGGACAACACCCCCCCAAAGTCACCATGTATTCCAAGAGAATTTTGTGGAGAATCGTTTAAAAAATCAAGGCAATCCGACCAATGGTTTAGGTGCTACACCCATTTAAATCAAATACATGCGCGGATGCGTGAATGTATTTCACGTCCCTAGGGAGCTTGTACTGAAAATGCAATAAAACACTTATAAATGCATTTGTTCTTCGCTTTATTATAATTTTTTTATTGTTTCAACATATCACAGATGTGTTCTGTGAATTTTTGGTAATTTTTGGATAATTTTTATTGTGTCCTTGAAAGCATAATAATGTGGTAGTTTATTTTTGTACTATTTATATTACGTCCTTCCTTGAAAACATAATAAAGTGGTAGTTTATTTTGGTAATTGCTTTTTGTTGGAAACATAATAAACCAGTTCTTAAAATTTTTACCTATACTTCACTAATCTGTTTTATGTACAAAGAGCAGATGTGCATAGTGTAGGTAACCTAAAGGCCAGGTAGACGTATGAAAGAGTATATAAGAGGTTCTAATTTCGTCAGCCAAATCATTCTAAGTTCAGACAGTGAGCAGTAAAGTGTTATATATAAAGTGAAAATAAAAGTAAGAAAATTGAAATGGCAGACCAATATACAAATATTGAAGTTGCTGAAATGGTTGTACGCCGTAGCACAAGATACCAGGAAATGAGTGTAAAGGAAAGACGTGCAGTTGATGACAGATTTGCTAATTTTATGCAAGAAGAGCTGTGCGGTGACGAAGCCTATGATGCTTTTGGCAATACAGCTGAGAATGATGACGACTCCATATATGAACCAGGTTTTCATGGTGATGATTCGGACGCAGAAACTCAACAACATATCGAAGTCAAGGAAGAAAGTGATGACAGCGATGTTGACGACGAAGAAAACAATGCACAGCAAACAAATGACAATTACTACTATGGTAAAGATGGCACACAATGGTGTAAAACAGCACCCCCTACTTCTCGCATTCGAGCTCATAATGTGGTTGACTTCACAAGAAGGAGACCAGGGCCAAACGGAGCGGTACATGATCCCTTCACTATATTCCGCTCCATCATCAGTGAAGACATAGTGTACATAATATTACGCGAAAAAAGCCAGGGAAGTTACAGCTGCATGGAATTTGGCAAATCCAACGAAGATGAAGGAATGGAATACCATCACACTAAAGGATTTTGATGCATTTTTGGCTATTATTCTACATGCTGGACTCACCAAATCAAATACCGAACCTGCTAGAGAGTTATGGGGCCCAACACATAACCCAATATACAAAGCTGCTTTGTCCTACGATCGCTTTATGTGCATCAAACAATTCATCAGATTCGACAATGCAAATACACGACAGCAGCGACTAATCACCAGCAAAACTGCGGCAATTGATGATATTTGGGAAATGTTGCAGTCAAACTTAGCAGCAGCTTACACTCCGCATGAGTCATTGACAGTTGATGAGCAGTTATTCCCCTACAGAGGCCGTACCCGCTTCACACAGTACATTCCTTCTAAGCCTGCCAAGTATGGAATAAAGGTATGGTGGTTGTGTGACTCCAAATCATACTATCCCGTCAAAGGCATGATCTATTCTGGTAAATTGCCAAACCAGGATCGTGAAGTAAATCAGGGCCAAAATGTTGTACTTACGCTTATGGAGAGATATATGGATACTGGCCGCACAGTTTATGCAGACAACTTCTTCACAACGTTAGATTTGGCACGTGTTTTGATGAAGAGGAAAACGGGCTACGTTGGAACAGTTCGCGCAAATAAGAGGTTCGTACCGCAGGAGTTCCAGAAAAATCGCCAGCGTCCTGTCCTCACCACATTGTTCGGCTTCAACGATGGCGATATAGCACTATCTTCATATGTGCCAAAACGAAACAAAGCTGTTCTTCTTATGTCTACTCAACATTATACTTGCGCTGTCGACGAGGCCAGTGCAAAGCGGAAACCCTACAGCATTCTGGACTACAATGCTAATAAATCTGGCGTAGATGTGATGGACCAAATGCTGGGCAATTACTCGTGCAAACGCTCTACACAACACTGGCCATTAGCAATGTTTTACAATATGGTAGACGTTGCTGCACTTGCTGCATTCACCATATACAACGAAATGCAGCCTGACCAACGAAGTGATCGACGACGGGCGTTTCTCCAGCTCCTCACCAGGCAGTTGGCAATGCCAAACATTGAGAATCGGGCCCTAAACAACCAAATCACGAAGCATCCAAGGATACGCAATGCGATGGGGACATTTGATGTCAGGGTAAGAAAAAACTGCTCCAATTTCACAACAAGTTACTAATTTTGTTTTTTTTTTATTTTTTTTTATCTTTTCAGATAAGACCAAGACCGGTAGAAGTCAATTCACCAGCATTTGCGCCAAGGACGAACAGGCCGTCATGCCGCCTATGCCGTTCTGAGTACGGACGGCAGCGGAAAACGAGGGCCTACTGGTTCAATTGCGACAATGCTGTTTGCGGAGAGCATTCTACAGTCCTCCACCGCTGTCATACTTGCGAACAGGCCACGATGGACCAACAGCAGCAACAACAACAATAGAAAATAAGATGTTTTATATGTAAATTTTATTCACTTTCATATGACCCATGTAAAAAAAAAAAAAAAAAATCTAAATATACAGTTTTGTTCTTTAGACAATAATAAACATAAAAAAAAAAATTAAAAAATTTTTGCAATTTTTTTTCATAGTAAAATACTTAAAAATAAAAAAAGGTCCCTGGAGACCTGTTCACGCATTGAAGGGTAAAAAATGTTCACGCATCGAAGGGTTAACTACCCACAGCGAAACTGTGCCTAAAAAACTAGTTCCTCCTGAGGTAAAATAAAAAAGAACATAGATTCTTAATAAAGATAATTGTTAAAGACTCTTGAAAAATAAAAAGCTTAGTCCATAATAAGTACCAATAAGAATAAAAGGGAAAAGGACATAACGCCAGAAAAGTAAAGTGCAAAGGAAAAATTTAATCTCCGAAGAAGCAAAGGACCAAAACAAAAAAAAAAGACGACAACTGAAGATCCAGCGGTGAATTCAAGAGAATTCCAAACAACTACTGAAAATAAAAGCCCCAAAAAGGAAGCAGAGTTGCAAGCCGCATCAACAACCAAGTATCCTAAAGTGAGGAGAAACAAGGAAACCGAAACAACCAAACATCTTATTAGAAGAAAAAGAACCAGATCGATTAAAGAAAAAGCTAAAGCCACCGAAAAGAAGTAAACCAAAAAGTCATCGTCCACCTGTAATAAAGTATCTTCAAAAGTAAGAGAAGTTTCAAATAGTTTTAAGTTGAAATAAGATTTTAAAAAGAAATTTTTGATAATATAATTAAAACTGGAAGATCTAATTGAAAAATTAAAAGAATTTAAAATAACTAATATAAAAATGCCTGACGAATCAGAACTAATTTCAAGACTAATAGTTGCTAACACAGCAAATTTAAGAGCAGAAATTGAGGCACTAAGAGTACAGCTTAGTAGTCTTACTTGCACAAGCGTTGTGACAGACTATAAAAACGAAGAAATAGAGAGAAATAGAGTGTGGAAAAAAGGTTTCCACACTTATATTATTCTCTTTAACTTCTTCATTATTTAGATATTTTATGTCGGATTTTAGACCTTTGTGTATTATCCTTTTTATAAAATTAATACCTATTAAAAGATCAGCTTCTAAATTATCGATTATATAGAATCTCTGCTTATCATTGAATAATGTTAATTCAGAGTAATGGGTTATAGTCGTATACCCGTTTATAGTTTTTACGCGTTTTTGTAATGGTAATTTGAATTTTGTCAACAATAAATTGGGCCTACAATAACAACTTGTGGCTCCTGTGTCTATAAGGATCTTCATTGGTTTTCCTGTTTGAATGCTTGACCCAAAGATATAGGGCAAGACGTTTCTTCTCCTAAAAAAGCATTCTCATTCATGTTATTAATTCTTTGCATTTTAGTTGGTTGTTGAGTACTTTCGTTGCCTCTTTTCTGTGGTTGATTATTATTGAAATTATTTCTGTTATTATGCCTAAAATATTATTATACCTATTGAAATTATTATATCTATTAGAATTATTTGGCCTATTTTCAATTCTTATGGAAGTATCGACTTCCATTGGTACTGGTTTCTGTTCTTCATTTCTTGGATGCATTTTAAACATTCGATCGCTTGTACTCTGATTTTGAATTATATTTCTAGCATGCCATGGTGACCATTCTATTCCATTATTTCTTACCACTTTATTATTGTTATAATTATTTCTTGGAAATCTTAAATTGTTGTTTTGTGTTGTTTTGTGAATTTTTGCCAAATTGAAGGGCAAAGTTTGCTCTTAGATTATTAGCTTCTAATTCTTGAGCTTTTGCAAGTGCGTTCGGTAAATCTTCAGGGCATAAAGAAAATAAAATATTTGAGAGATTTCCATTGAGTCCGGTTATAAATATTCGTAAAGCATTTTGTCTGTTTTTTGATTTAATTCGTAAGTTATTGAATTATTTGATCCGTATGTCATTATTGTCTTGTTTATTAGTAAGGTTAATTTTTTGTTAACTATATTGTAATAATCTAATATAGTTTGATTTTCCGGTCTTAAAATGCTGAGTTCTTGTTCAATTATATGTATCGGTCTTTTATCTGAATATGCAAAGTCAAGTGTGCTTATTATTGCATCGTAGTTTAAGACTGTCCCATGATTTGTCAATGTATTATTTGCTTCGCCTATAATTTTATTTCTAAGGATAGTTAAAGCTGCAAAATATCTTTTACTTCCTCTTTGGTATAGAAGCATTGAATTATTGGCTGCTTCTCGCCAGCTTACATATGAATTTTTTCCGTCGAACTCTGTTAGTGACCTAATCTAACTTCTAAAGATTCATTACAAATTATAGTTGGCTCTATTTCTTCGTTTTTATAGTCTGTCACAACGCTTGTGCAAGTAAGACTACTAAGCTGTACTCTTAGTGCCTCAATTTCTGCTCTTAAATTTGCTGTGTTAGCAACTATTAGTCTTGAAATTAGTTCTGATTCGTCAGGCATTTTTATATTAGTTATTTTAAATTCTTTTAATTTTTCAATTAGATCTTCCAGTTTTAATTATATTATCAAAAATTTCTTTTTAAAATCTTATTTCAACTTAAAACTATTTGAAACTTCTCTTACTTTTGAAGATACTTTATTACAGGTGGACGATGACTTTTTGGTTTACTTCTTTTCGGTGGCTTTAGCTTTTTCTTTAATCGATCTGGTTCTTTTTCTTCTAATAAGATGTTTGGTTGTTTCGGTTTCCTTGTTTCTCCTCACTTTAGGATACTTGGTTGTTGATGCGGCTTGCAACTCTGCTTCCTTTTTGGGGCTTTTATTTTCAGTAGTTGTTTGGAGTTCTCTTGAATTCACCGCTGGATCTTCAGTTGTCGTCTTTTTTTTTTGTTTTGGTCCTTTGCTTCTTCGGAGATTAAATTTTTCCTTTGCACTTTACTTTTCTGGCGTTATGTCCTTTTCCCTTTTATTCTTATTGGTACTTATTATGGACTAAGCTTTTTATTTTTCAAGAGTCTTTAACAATTATCTTTATTAAGAATCTATGTTCTTTTTTATTTTACCTCAGGAGGAACTAGTTTTTTAGGCACAGTTTCGCTGTGGGTAGTTAACCCTTCGATGCGTGAACATTTTTTACCCTTCAATGCGTGAACAGGTCTCCAGGGACCTTTTTTTATTTTTAAGTATTTTACTATGAAAAAAAATTGCAAAAATTTTTTAATTTTTTTTTTATGTTTATTATTGTCTAAAGAACAAAACTGTATATTTAGATTTTTTTTTTTTTTTTTACATGGGTCATATGAAAGTGAATAAAATTTACATATAAAACATCTTATTTTCTATTGTTGTTGTTGCTGCTGTTGGTCCATCGTGGCCTGTTCGCAAGTATGACAGCGGTGGAGGACTGTAGAATGCTCTCCGCAAACAGCATTGTCGCAATTGAACCAGTAGGCCCTCGTTTTCCGCTGCCGTCCGTACTCAGAACGGCATAGGCGGCATGACGGCCTGTTCGTCCTTGGCGCAAATGCTGGTGAATTGACTTCTACCGGTCTTGGTCTTATCTGAAAAGATAAAAAAAAATAAAAAAAAAACAAAATTAGTAACTTGTTGTGAAATTGGAGCAGTTTTTTCTTACCCTGACATCAAATGTCCCCATCGCATTGCGTATCCTTGGATGCTTCGTGATTTGGTTGTTTAGGGCCCGATTCTCAATGTTTGGCATTGCCAACTGCCTGGTGAGGAGCTGGAGAAACGCCCGTCGTCGATCACTTCGTTGGTCAGGCTGCATTTCGTTGTATATGGTGAATGCAGCAAGTGCAGCAACGTCTACCATATTGTAAAACATTGCTAATGGCCAGTGTTGTGTAGAGCGTTTGCACGAGTAATTGCCCAGCATTTGGTCCATCACATCTACGCCAGATTTATTAGCATTGTAGTCCAGAATGCTGTAGGGTTTCCGCTTTGCACTGGCCTCGTCGACAGCGCAAGTATAATGTTGAGTAGACATAAGAAGAACAGCTTTGTTTCGTTTTGGCACATATGAAGATAGTGCTATATCGCCATCGTTGAAGCCGAACAATGTGGTGAGGACAGGACGCTGGCGATTTTTCTGGAACTCCTGCGGTACGAACCTCTTATTTGCGCGAACTGTTCCAACGTAGCCCGTTTTCCTCTTCATCAAAACACGTGCCAAATCTAACGTTGTGAAGAAGTTGTCTGCATAAACTGTGCGGCCAGTATCCATATATCTCTCCATAAGCGTAAGTACAACATTTTGGCCCTGATTTACTTCACGATCCTGGTTTGGCAATTTACCAGAATAGATCATACCTTTGACGGGATAGTATGATTTGGAGTCACACAACCACCATACCTTTATTCCATACTTGGCAGGCTTAGAAGGAATGTACTGTGTGAAGCGGGTACGGCCTCTGTAGGGGAATAACTGCTCATCAACTGTCAATGACTCATGCGGAGTGTAAGCTGCTGCTAAGTTTGACTGCAACATTTCCCAAATATCATCAATTGCCGCAGTTTTGCTGGTGATTAGTCGCTGCTGTCGTGTATTTGCATTGTCGAATCTGATGAATTGTTTGATGCACATAAAGCGATCGTAGGACAAAGCAGCTTTGTATATTGGGTTATGTGTTGGGCCCCATAACTCTCTAGCAGGTTCGGTATTTGATTTGGTGAGTCCAGCATGTAGAATAATAGCCAAAAATGCATCAAAATCCTTTAGTGTGATGGTATTCCATTCCTTCATCTTCGTTGGATTTGCCAAATTCCATGCAGCTGTAACTTCCCTGGCTTTTTTCGCGTAATATTATGTACACTATGTCTTCACTGATGATGGAGCGGAATATAGTGAAGGGATCATGTACCGCTCCGTTTGGCCCTGGTCTCCTTCTTGTGAAGTCAACCACATTATGAGCTCGAATGCGAGAAGTAGGGGGTGCTGTTTTACACCATTGTGTGCCATCTTTACCATAGTAGTAATTGTCATTTGTTTGCTGTGCATTGTTTTCTTCGTCGTCAACATCGCTGTCATCACTTTCTTCATTGACTTCGATATGTTGTTGAGTTTCTGCGTCCGAATCATCACCATGAAAACCTGGTTCATATATGGAGTCGTCATCATTCTCAGCTGTATTGCCAAAAGCATCATAGGCTTCGTCACCGCACAGCTCTTCTTGCATAAAATTAGCAAATCTGTCATCAACTGCACGTCTTTCCTTTACACTCATTTCCTGGTATCTTGTGCTACGGCGTACAACCATTTCAGCAACTTCAATATTTGTATATTGGTCTGCCATTTCAATTTTCTTACTTTTATTTTCACTTTATATATAACACTTTACTGCTCACTGTCTGAACTTAGAATGATTTGGCTGACGAAATTAGAACCTCTTATATACTCTTTCATACGTCTACCTGGCCTTTAGGTTACCTACACTATGCACATCTGCTCTTTGTACATAAAACAGATTAGTGAAGCATAGGTAGAAATTTTAAGAACTGGTTTATTATGTTTCCAACAAAAAGCAATTACCAAAATAAACTACCACTTTATTATGTTTTCAAGGAAGGACGTAATATAAATAGTACAAAAATAAACTACCACATTATTATGCTTTCAAGGACACAATAAAAATTATCCAAAAATTACCAAAAATTCACAGAACACATCTGTGATATGTTGAAACAATAAAAAAATTATAATAAAGCGAAGAACAAATGCATTTATAAGTGTTTTATTGCATTTTCAGTACAAGCTCCCTAGGGACGTGAAATACATTCACACATCCGCGCATGTATTTGATTTAAATGGGTGTAGCACCTAAACCATTGGTCGGATTGCCTTGATTTTTTAAACGATTCTCCACAAAATTCTCTTGGAATACATGGTGACTTTGGGGGGGTGTTGTCCTGGCCGAAATAGGAGTAAATTGCGTTTGAAAACGCAATAGGTCCCTAGGGACCTGTTCACGCATCGAAGGGTTAATTTGTTTTATAGGAATTTTTCTTTTAATCTCCTGGCAGGATCGCCAATTAAAGTTTTTACTTTATATTTAAGTAAAAAAATCTTTATTATAATTTTTCACCTAACATTTACTTCATATAACTTATAACTTTAATTTCACAAATAAGATACTGAGATACTGATACTGAGATGTGGCACTGACAACTGAGATCTGACGACAAACTGAGATACTTCTTTAACTTAACTCCGTTATTTATACTCTTAATTTTATGCTTGTTCTTGATTATTTTAGTTGGACTTTGTTCATCAAAAATCATACGATTGTGATATATGATTCTTTTCTGAATCATACGATTTTATTATTTAGAAAATGCATTTGATTCTTTCTTTACTCCGAATGCATTTCATAATGAAAGAAGAAACCATCTGTTATTTAAATTAATACTTATTTGTGTGAATGTTTGAATTAAGTTAATTTTGTTTATATTAGTCATAAGAATAGTGAGAAAGCGGTTACGTTAACTTGCATCTGCTCCTTGAGTCCAGCTATAGTCTTTGCTTGGTAAAGAACACTAGAGTGTATCGACTTGTATGGGAAAAATCTGACCCCCAATTCCGGTACCAAAATTAAATAGTACATGAAAATTCCTTTCGATTGGTGTACTTTTTTTTTATTTGAATCAATTTTGGCGTCCCCCGAAATGCATTTTTGTGCATTTTTTATCAAATTTGTACTGGAGACCCATTAATGGTTGAATTAAAAAGAAAATCAAGCTCATCAATCAATTCCTTTCATATAAAAACATAGAACTGCAAATTTTTATCCCTGTTGACAAATGCTCCGACGAGATAAAACAGTTTTTTTCAAGGTGAATCTACTTGTTATTTAATATTTGATATGTTTTTATTTATTGTTTGAAAGTATTTTTAACTTCTGTTTTTTTTATTGCTTAATGCAAAAGTAACGTATTTTCTTTAACTATTACAGTTAACCAAATAATAACAACAATTTTTTTTAGATCCTGTAAGTGTGGAAAAAAGGTTTCCACAATGCCAGTCGAAGTTTATACCGACAAAATAAACAAGGATAATGTAGAACAAAAGGATTCTACAACACAAATAAAAATTAATGTGAAACAAAAAAGTTTTACAACGCCAGTCGACGAAATTACCGACATTAAGAAAAAAAATAGAAAAGTAAAATATGTGAAACAAATAAGTTTTACAACGCCAGTCGACGAAACTAACGACATTAAAGAAAAAATAGAAAAGTAAAATATGTGAAACAAACAAGTTTTACAACGCCAAGTGAAAATACACTAAATAATTTAGAAGAAGAAAACTATGAAAACTTAAGGAAAGAAATTATTGAAAGAATAAGAAATTCACATGAAAAAATAAATATGAATTTGCCATTCAGAAATTGATGTTCGAGCTGAAATAAGAATGACAACAGAAAATGCAATTTGGAGTAAGCAATACCCTTACCCACTATCGGTAAATAGCTTTGTAAATAAAGAAATAAGTAAAATGTTAAAAGAAAATATTATAAGGCCAAGTAAAAGCCCTTATAATTCACCAATATGGGTAGTACCGAAAAAAGGAATAAATGAAGATGGATCACCCAAATTAAGAATGGTGATAGATTACAAAAAAATCAACGAACAAACAATATCAGATAGGTACCAAATACCAGATGTTAATGTTATACTAGCAAATTTAGGAAAAGCTAAAATATTCTCAACTATAGATTTAGAATCAGGATTTCATCAAATTCTAATGAAAGAATCAGATATAGAGAAAACAGCATTCTCTGTAAATAATGGTAAATACTTAAGAATGCCATTTGGACTTAAAAACGCTCCAGGCATATTTCAAAGAGCAAAGGACGATATATTAAGAAATTATGTAGGAAAATTCTGCCATATATATATCAATGACATTATAATTTTTTCAAATAATATCGAAGAACATAAAAAACACCTGAACATAATAATAGAAACATCACGCGGAGCTCATATGAAAATATCATTGGAAAAATCAATATTTTTTAAATCAGAAATAGATTTTTTAGGTTATAAAGTAGCCTACAATATAATCAAGACAGACCCCAAGAAAATTGAAACAATTTCTAACTATCCAATACCGAAAACACTAAGACAATTAAGAAGCTTTCTAGGATTAACTGGTTATTACTGGAAATTTATAAAGAATTATGCTACAATAGCAAAACCGTTAACAAAACATTTATCAGGAGAAAATGGAAAAGTTTCTCAATATCAATCGAAAAAATAGAAATTACTCTAGACCTTGAAGGAATAAAAGCATACGAAAAATTGAAAAATTCATTAAAAACTCAAATAGAATTATACCAACCAGATTATGAGAAAAAATTCGTCTTAACGACAGATGCTTCAAATATAGCAATAGGTGTAGTTTTATCTCAAGATAAAAAACCAATAATTTTCATTTCTAAAACATTAAATGAAACAGAACAAAGATATGCCACAAACGAAAAAGAATTATTCGCTATAGTATGGGCATTAAAAACTTTAAGAAACTACCTTTACGGTACAACAAACTTAGAAATTCATACAGACCATCAACCTTTGACATTCGCAGTCTCAGTTAGAAATTCAAACGCAAAAATGAAAAGATGGCACGCATTTATAGAAGAGTTTGCACCAAAAATAATTTACAAGCCAGGTTTAACAAATATAGTTGCAGACGCACTATCAAGACAAAATTTAAATAACTTAACAGATGATACATCATCGTCATCCGGAAACACACAACATTCTGCCGAAAGTAGCGATAATACCCATATAAAAAGCACGGATAAACCATTAAACCAATTTAAACAACAAATAATAATGAGTAAAAATAGTAATTAAAAATATAACTGATAAAACGAATTTAGGAGAAAAGATACTAGAAGTAATTCAAACATTTCCAGATGCAAAAAAAATTTGTTTAGACAATGAACCAGGATTCACAACCCCACAATTTAAATCTCTGATGCAAAGAATGCAAATCGAAATATTCTTTTTTACCCCAAGACATAGCACATCAAATGGACAAAAAGAAAGAGTTCATTCAACGCTAATTGAAATAGCAAGATGCATTAAACAAGAATACAACTTGATAAGTGACTTAAAATCAATTTTACGTGCAGCTCAACAATATAATAAGACAATACATTCAATAATTGATAATAAACCACATGAAGTTCTTTATAATAAAATTAAACATGACGACTTAAAAAATAAATTAATTAATGCTCAAAATAAAATGTTAGAAACACATAACAAAAAACGAATTAACAAAGACTATACAACTGGAGAAAAAGTATATGAAAAGATAATAGATCAAAGAAATAAATTGAGACCCAGTTATAAAAAACATTTCGTAAAAGAAGATCTAGGGAAAAGAATAAAAATTAATAGCAGAAATAGAATAATTCATAAAGATAATATTAAATCATAATTAACTTTTACAGTGATCCCTGAAATAGAAACAATTGAAGAAGATCAAGATATAGAAATGTCACAGAGCTCAGATGAACCACAGAGATCAAAATCAGAAGATGAAGAATACGATTTATTCGCAAGGGGATTACTAATAGATTTAAACATAGAATATGAGAGAATAATTAGAGATAAATGGATAAATAGATACAAGCATAGAAGACTAATTAATAATCGAAATGCATATTAAAACCCTTATTTAACGATTTCATTTCTTTCATTGTAGATGCAAGCTTTAATAATAATAATAATATTTGCAACAATAGCAAAAACTGAAATTTTGGAGATAATAGATTATACTAGAGACATTGACATTATACAAAGCATTGATATTTGAAAACTATGGTGAACTTTACCATATAACGAATCTAACGTATTATAATAATATTATAGAAAGTAGTAAGAAAAGTCAATTGTATAGAGAAAGAACTACAAGTACGGAATATACAGAAACTGATGTAGAAGTAGAACTAATTGAAATCTTATTAAAACAATTACAAAGGTCAAAACCTAAGGAAACAAACAGATCAAAACGAGGCATTGATGAAATAGGTTCACTTTGGAAATGGATAGCAGGTAGTCCTGACCACAATGACTTAATTAATATAAATACAAAATTAGACAAACTTGTCCAGAATAATAATAAGCAATTCATAACGAATTCCCAAATGTTTAAAGCTATAGAACAATTACATAAATTAATTAAAAATATTCCAGATTCTTCAAATCTAAAAATAATATTTAAAAGACGAAATCAATTAATATTAAACGAACTACAGAATGTTATACAAATGATAACTTTAGCAAAAGCAGGAATTCTTAGTCCTACTATTCTTCATTTGGAAGAAATTAAGAAAATAATGAAAAATGAACATGAGAAATTAACAATAGTAGATTTACTGGACGTTTCACTTTTTAAAATTGTTAAAAAAAAAGATTTGAAAGTCACATACATAAAGTACCCAATTATAAATAAATCATGTAAATATTTTGAAACTAGGGCAATTAGCCAAAATTAAAGTAAATTAATTATTCCCAAAGATATTGTAAAATGTAATAAAATGTACGAAAACGTGAAAGATTGTAAACGGGAAATATCAAACACATTTTGTAAATCAGATAAAGAAGAAAATTGTTTATCAAAATTATTAAATAATAAAAAAGGCAAATGTAACAAAATTAAAGGAATTAATAAAAATATTGAAATAATTAAAGATGGAGCCATACTACTAAATGGACAACACAATGTAAATGAATTAGAATTAGATGGTATATATCTAATAACATTCAATGATAAAATTGTAATTGATAACGAAACTTATAATAATGAGAATGATATTATTTTAAATTATATTAAAAATACAAATTTAAAAAACTTTGAAATTGTAAAATATATAGAAGAAGATTTACCAAATTTTGAAAATATAGATATATTAGATATGAAATCAGACTATGTTAAAACTAAACAAGGTATATGGACTCTAAGTGGAATATTAATTTGTTCATCAACAATCTATATCATTTATACTTTATAAAATCATAATTTATACTTAAATTTATAAAGAATTTAAAAATAAAGAAATCAAAGAAAATAGAAGAAATCCAATTCGAAGAGATTCAAACTAAAATTGAAAATTTGTCAAGAGTTACAAACCGGGACGATTTGTCTTAACAAAGGGGGGAGTTAACGTAACATAATTTAAACATTCACACAAATAAGTTTTAATTAAAATAACAGATGGTTTCTTCTTTCATTATGAAATGCATTCGGAGTAAAGAAAGAATCAAATGCATTTTCTAAATAATAAAATCGTATGATTCAGAAAAGAATCATATATCACAATCGTATGATTTTTGATGAACAAAGTCCAACTAAAATAATCAAGAACAAGCATAAAATTAAGAGTATAAATAACGGAGTTAAGTTAAAGAAGTATCTCAGTTTGTCGTCAGATCTCAGTTGTCAGTGTCACATCTCAGTATCAGTATCTCAGTATCTTATTTGTGAAATTAAAGTTATAAGTTATATGAAGTAAATGTTAGGTGAAAAATTATAATAAAGACTTTTTTACTTAAATATAAAGTAAAAAATTTAATTTGCAGGTATTCGAGAAAATACAAGGTCCTTCTCAGCAGTTGCAAAGCCAGAAAACTCAACCGCAAGCGCAAGTCAAGGACAATCGAGTTCAGTAGCCAGTTTGAAAGGGTGTAGATATGCGTTGTTTCAAGTGTGGAATGAAAAGACATTTTGCACGGGACTGTAGGCCAGCAAGTATAACTTGTTTTAAATGTAATAAACCTGGTCATAAGTCATTTGAATGTTAAGAGGCTGCAAATAAGAGCACACTCAAGACTGAGAAGAATAATGTTAGCACATCGCATTGGAAGCGATCAGGTAAGAAAGACAGCTGCAATATAGTACTGCAACCGAGTCACCGAACATTTAAGGATATTGAAATCGAGGGTCTTACATTTTCTGCCTTGGTTGACACAGGCAGCAACATATGCACGATCAGATACGACACATAAATGATGTTAAATGATATCGAGGTGAGTCCAACGAAGAATAGTCTTTTCGGTCTGGGGCAAAAGAAGGTATTTACTATCGGTTCTTTCATAAAACCTGTTGAGATAGATGAAATTTCCTTTGACGTCAACTTTCACGTTCTTAAATGCATCTTCAGTATGCAGCTCTAATTGGCAATGATGTGCTGAAAAATGTCGACATAAAAGTAAGTTTGGAAGGCGTGAAATTTTTTAAAAGGAATACGAATTCACCAAAGCCAGTAGAAGAATTATGCAGCGCCAGTAAGCAAGAGGTAAAAAAGGAGCAGATACGGAGAGATTTTGAAGACGATTTCTACGGAAATAGCTTATCGGCGCGTATTACCGGAAACGCTGTGGTTGAATCAAAGTAGAAGCCACATATCTCTGCAAAAATCTGTTCAAGTAAAGATATACAAGAGCAGGAGTTGGGGCAGATATGCCTTTCCACGCTAATGGAAGATATAATCTGTGACGTGTCCCACCTAAATAAAGATATAGCAGAAGAAATAACTAAAATTGTCAACAATTATCACCACAAAATAAAATGGCTTCCCCTGTCAAGATGAAAATAATAGTTAGCGACGAAATTTCAGTGTTTTAGAGGCCAAGACAAATGTCAAATGTCGATCAAGCGATCGTGGAACAACAAGTCGAAGAATGGCTGAAAGATGGTATTATAGTGCCCAGTTATTCAGAGTAGCAGAGTAGTGCCCAGTTAGTAGCAAAAAAGGACGGCTCGCAGAGACTTTGTTGTGACTATCGCAAGTAAAAGGAGTTTTGCATCTTGCTTTCTTAACGTTCAGACGTGTTTAAAGAGTGTTTTTTCATTTATCTAATATATAAAATTAAATGTTTGTCCCCCTGTCTGTCTGTCTGTCGTTTATCCGATTCAGCTTAAATTTGGACACCGAGTAAATTTTGATACAGAGAAAGAACATAGGGGGTGTAAAAAAGTGGGCGCAAGTCTGTGGGTGGCACTCCATAATTTGGACCGATTTCAATGAAATTTGGTATGAAGGTTCAACTGCGCCCAAGATAAAACTTAGGCCATACAAAATTCCAAAGACGTCCGCAAGAGGGCACTTTAAGTAATGTATTGTTAAGTGCGTGCGTTTTAAAGACTCAATAACTCCTAAACGCCTGAACCGATGAAATTTGGTATGAAGGTTCAACTGCACTGTTGAATCCCTTGTTGAGTTTGTCAATACAGGTGCGTGTACCAATATTGACCTAAGGGATTGTTGTAGAATTGCACAGGCACTTGAACCTTGTACAATTGTTGCTACAGATGAATGTAAATAAAAACGGTGTTTTATTTTGATTTGAGTTATTTCTACTGGTCTTTATTGCTTAGTATAAGAGCTTGTATACATTTTTTACTTATAATACGTTTACAACAGTAACAAAAATAAAAATAAATATTATCTAAGTTGTTGTTGTTGTTATTCAGCGTCAGCAAAAATATGTTTTAGTTGTTACCGATATTGAAATTAATGAATTGTTGTTGGTGTAATTTTGCATCAGCAAAATATAAATATGGTTTAAGTACTAATAATAACATCGATATTCAACAATATGCAAAAACAGCACAACTGAGTAGTAAAGCAAAAGTGTGTCATAGCGACCTACGTCTACACCTGGAAGCAACTTTTAAGTGTTGACACACATTTGTGGTTTGTTCTGGTTGCGCGTTGAGTTGAATTAAGGCGGTCTGAATTAAGGAATCTGAACATATTCCCCGGCGTTGAGCTATGTCGATCAACCTGTATTTTAGTAAACGGTGATGAATTCTGTACCATCTTGTAGACTTGTATCAGGTGTATTGACGTGAATTCTCGGGGCGGGCTGCGGTGCAGAAATACCGATGCTACGTAACTTTTGGCATCGTTTCCAAGCAACCCAGGAGAGGATACATATGATGAAAATAGCGCAGGAATAACTTATTGTATAATGATGAATGTCATGAGGCCGAATTTAGTTGGGTAAATCAACTCGAAGACTTGAGAGTTCATGCTGTATTGCTGATAACTGCGTTATCTGCGGGATGTAATGTAGGGAAATGTTGTTGACTGTTGTTGTCGGTTTTGAAGGGAAACTTAAGTCAGCTGTGAGCACATTTGGAATGTATGATTTGAGGCTGGTTTATTTAAGCGTTTTGTGACCTTGGATGGTGATAAGAGGTTGTTTAATGATGCAAATTTCATTCATTGATAAAAGTCCAGACCGTTGAATAGTGACTGGTGTTAAAATTGCGTCACATACTGCGTTTACCACCACCTTGTCTTTGACGGAATAGATCCATGAGTTGAGGTTATGTAATTGGAGCCAGTGGGGCCCAGCTTCTGTGTGTTCAATAGAGCATGATGTATTGGTTGTAATGTGGTTTAGTAAGTTTAATTCACACACTGCGATGGCAGATCCTTTTTTTTTACAGCGGGTGATTTTGTTGACATAAGTAGTGGTCTCTTTCAGTTGATGTGCATATTCTTAAGTCGGCTTCCTTTAGTGGGAAATATTGATCTCGATGCAGGTTGACAATCAAGTATGGGAACGGTGAATGAATTTTGACAAATGAATTGTTAAGTTGCCATGGCACCGGAATAAGATGTAGTAGTTCAAAGTCTTCAGTGGATATTAATGGTAGCTTCAGTTTAAAAATCACATAATTTGTAGTGACACGTCCTTCGATTGACATCAAGTTGAACAATTGTATTAATTCCTCGGTGGGTAGCTTAAGATGGCTCGGGAGATTTGCTTTAATGTTGATAAGCTCACGTTGTAACTGCACAGGTGAGAGGAGCTCTGGGCTTAGCTTTCCATGGTGAGTATCTGTCAATATGTCGAGAAGTGAGTCTTGAATGCGTTGGACATATAGTATCTCCACTGCGGTTTGAAGAGCCAGTTCAAGAACTAATTGAGAAATACTTTGGTTGCCTAGTTCTTGTTGGACGTTGTCAAACCGATTATTTAAATTGGTCAATAATTTTTCAACCTTTAGAAATTTTCCTTCAATATCTTGTTGATTCTTTTTCAATATATTTATCGTGCTGTCCAAAAACGAGGTCTGATATTGAAATAGCCCTTCGAGATGATCTTCATTTTGACGAATTTTTTCTATCGTGTTGGCGGCTTCTTCTGCGTACTGTGAATCAAAAACTCCGAATAGTGAATGAGCCACATTGCCGATGACGTTGAACGCACCTCTTCGAGATCGAGATGTATCGTGAATTTTGAGAAGCTGATTTTTCTGAATGATTTCATCCATTAAGCGTTTAAGTAACATTATTATTATAGGGCAATGTTTCGATGTTTGTATAGCCGCACAATATTTTTTCAAGACGCTTGGGTAGTTTTTCATTATGTCCAATTCTTTCCAGTATGTTTGCATGTTAATATATGTGACCAGGTTCCATTCGCTGGTAATGATTCCAGCAGAGCCGAGTTTTTCGAAATAAATGCCAGGATCGGATGCAAATGGATGAACCTCTATTGGGGATGGAAAAGCAGACGGCAAAAATAAACAAGTCAATAAGACTTGGCAACGGCGCAAGCCTGTGTATCGGACGTTTCAGTATGCCAGTTGTTGTCCTTATGTCAGCTACTCTAACAGCATTCTCGTGCCCGGTGTGTGTCTTGACGATTCTGCCTAATGCCCACTGTAGCGGTGGCAGATTGTCTTCTTGAAAAATCACCATCATACCTGGTTTAACGTTTTCTGATTGTTCCTTCCACTTGTTCCTGTGTTGTAGTTCATGCAGGTACTCTCGTGACCACCGCCTCTAGAATTCGTGTTTTAGGTGAGACACTAACTTCCACCAGGAAGTGTCCTGGCGTTAGGGCGGTTATATCTTCTGGGTTGGTATACACAGGCGTTAATGGTCTAGAGTTAAGTATTGCTTCTATTCCAACCATTACTGTTTCCAGTTCTTCGTATGTTAACGAAGCGTTGGCCACGCCTTTGACGAATAGTGTTTTGGCAGATTTCACTGCTGCTTCCTATAGTCCGCCGAAATGAGGAGCTCTTGGTGGTATGAAATTAAATTTGATTCCCTTATTGCTGCAATTTCTCGTTATGGCTTCTTGGGCTCATTGAATCATGATCATTGGATGTTTGGCATCGTAAGAAATTGGATGCCTCTAGACGTCCTCTTACTCGGAGCACCCCTTCGTCGTCCAAGAATGGATGGAGGCTGCTTAGCTGACTATTTTTGTTGAGCTGGTAATTCTTCCTTATTAGCGTGACTTCCTCCTTAAAATCTGACCACTGCATGGCACGAACTATCACTGACAGCGCCCTTTTGAGTTCTATGGGTGTGAGAAAAATTTCGGTTTCGCGTTCTTGAACACTCTGTTTGGCATGCCGCTTGAACCTAATCATGTACGCTACAATTCTTGTTAACACTTTGAATGAATTTTTGTTATTGATATTGTATATGATATCATCTGGCTTGTTCTCGACAGTGGCAGCTGCGGATACTGCCACCTGTCTTCTTTCTAAGTTGTTATCTGACTTTGGTTTGTTTAAATATTTCGTGGGCCATCTACCTTTTCATGCAAAAAGATTGGCCCGTATAACCATAGACTGCAACTGGGTAATTCAGACGGAAAAAGGCCTCTCGATAGAACGTCAGCTGGATTTTACTTGGAAGCATCGTGCCACCATTGTGCTGACGAAGAAAGCTCTTGAATCCTTGCGGTTCTGTTAGCGACAAATGTTTTTAGGGTTGATGAACTTGAATTTATCCATGAAAGAACAATTTCTGAATCTGTCCAGAAATAAACCGGAGCATCTGCCAACTTCAAGTCTTGCTTTACCCTTGTTACTAGCTGTGCACTGAGGAGTGCAGCGCAGAGTTCTAATCTTGGTATGGTTTGTGTTTTTAGAGGGGCCACACGACATTTTGAGCATAATAGACGTACAATGATTGTTCCGTTCTTGTCAATGGATCTGACATAAACGGCGGCTCCGTATGCCTTTTCTGAGGCATCAGCACAAGAATGTATCTGCGAGGAACTTCTTGTTCCTTGTTGAAAGATGTGCCTTGGAAGATGCGTGTTGGCAACTTGTTTCAACTCTTCGCAGAATCTTGTCCATTTGAGGCGTAATTCTGGGGTTAACTCGTCATCCCAATTTAAATTTGTTTGCCACAGTTGCTGAATGAGGATTTTGGCAGTGACAACTACTGGAGATAGTAATCCTAATGGGTCAAAAATTTTTACAACATCTGATACAACCGTTCGCTTGGTAATTCTTGTGGCCGGTACGATGTTGACCTTTACGCAAAATTTGTCTGTTTTTGGTAACCATGTCAGTCCTAATGTTTTAACTGCGCTGTTGATGTCATCGTCAAAATCAAGATTGACTTCTTGGTCTTCGGCTGGAACTGACTGCAGTAATTTTGGGTGATTATCGCACCATTTGCGCAACCGTAGTCCACCTTGTTGTAATATTTTTGTAAGTTGTTCTTGTGTTTCCAATGCTGTGGCTAGACCGTCGGATCCTGTGAGACAATCATCAACATAGAAATCATTTAACAGCGCGTCAGATCCGAGTGGATATTGAGAACTGTTTTCCTCCCCTAGCTGCTGGAAGCATTTTGTTGATAAATAAGGTGCTGACCGAGTGCCGTATGTTACCGTGTTAAGCTGGTAGTATTGTAGGTCTTTTGTGGCGTCCTTCCTCCAAACTATGAGTTGTTATCTCCGGTCTTCAGGATGGACCAGGATTTGTCAATTCATTTTTTGTATATCTGACGTGAAGACAAATCGTAGACATCGAAATCGTAGTAGCAATGTAAAGAGTTCACTTTGAATAGTTGGTCCTGTGTAAATTAAGTCATTGAGTGCTAACCCTGTAGATGTTTTTGATGAGGCATTAAACACTACTCTTAATTTTGTGGTAGAACTCTCAGGTCTTATCACGCAATGGTGTGGGATAAAGTAACATGATTGTAATATGCTTGCTTTGTCGATCCTTGTCATATGACCCAATGATTCATATTCATCCATGAACTCAGTATATTGTAGTTTTAGGTTGGGGTCCTTTGCAAGACGTCGTTCTAGTGCGTAAAACCGATTGACTGCAATTTACTTTCATTCACCTAGCAAAGACGGGCTATCTGCAAAGGGGAGTTTTTCTACGAACCTTCCTTGGCTGTTTCGTATTGTGTTTAGCGCAAAATGTGATTCACAGAGTTTTTCAGCTGTTGTAAGCACTTTGTTATCCGTCGGAGTTTCTTCCTATTGCCAAAATCTTTCCACCTTTCGGGTTAAGTCATTGTCATCTTCGGTACATATTCCGCATGTTGCAAATAACGATGTGCTGTCGCTTACCTTCCCGGCCAGAATCCATCCGAATACTGTGTTCTGCAAGGTGGGGAGTCCTTTTGTAAGAGAGATGCGCCCATCTACCAGCAAATCATGATAAAATTGTGCTCCAATGAGGACGTCAATCTTTGCAGGGAAGTTGAAATGTGGATCTGCTAATCCAATATTGTTTGGTATGGGCCAATTTGTATCCAACCGCTGTGTTGGATGTTCAGGAATAATGTGATTGTAATTTGACGTTCACGCGTGTTCGGGCTTTTCTCTTTCTATTGCCTATGCCTTCAATCAACATTGCTGCTGGTTAGAGCTGCAACCCTAGTTGCTTTGCAACTCTTTCCGTGATGAGATTGCCTTGTGATCCTGAATCCAAGATGGCCTTACATTCTACTGCCTATCCATTACTAGCGATGAGTCTGATGACTGCAGTACTGAGGAGAACATAACCGGTATTCTCGGATTCCTTTGTTGTTGCCAGGGTGGTGGCCTGTTGATTGCTTTTAGTTTGTGGTGCGTGACTGGGGGTTAATGACGTATGTCCTGATTGTTCGACATGTAGTAGTGTATTGTGTTTTTTAGCACACCTTGTGCAATTCCGTGATTTGCATTCCAACGCGCGATGATCCGCCTTGAAGCAGTTTGTGCAGAGGTTGTGAGTTTTGACCCAATTCCACCTTTGATGAATGTTCGCATTTAAAAATGTTTTGCATGCATAGATTTTATGATCTTTTTGCTTACAAATCACGCACCTTTCTTCGTTGTTTGAAGGGATTGTGGCTGTTGCACTTGTCCGAGTTGACGATGATTCTCCTCTTCCACGAGCTTCGAATGATTGGAATCTACGCTCTAGGAACTTGAATATTTCATCTATGGTGAGTAATCGCTTGTTGTCGTCCAAGCTCTGCTCAAATGCTGTTTGAGACTCTTGATCCATTTTTGTAGCAGTATATGACTCAGGATGACGTCCCAATGTTGAACCGGAATACCTTGAGCCTTAAGTCCATGAATGCATTCTTTTGTGATATCGTGAAGAGCCTTCAATGCAGATGATGACTCTCTTTTAAGTGATGATTGTGACATCAGTTTGTTTAGTAATGTCGTCACCAGAAGTCTTTTGTTATCATAACGACTAGTGATGATTGACCAAGCATGTGTGTAGTTACTTCCGGTTGATGGAAGGTGCTTGATTAAATTTCGTGGTTCGCTCTCTAAGGAAGTTGTCAAGTAATGGATTTTTTTTGCATCACTCATGTCCAACTTATGAATCAATTCGGTGTACAAATCCTTAAAGGTAACCCATTGCATGTAGTTGCCATTGAATTTAGGCAACGTTATCCTTGGTAATGGAACATCTATGTCTGTCTGTTGTACTCTCTGCGAGTGTAATGATTGCTCCACTGGTATGTGCTGATGAAGCTGAATCAGTACCTCTTCTGCCTTCGCCTCGAGCTCGTAATAGGCCTGCGGCGTGTATTCTTCGATGACATCTTCATCAGTTGACTGCCACAGCGCCGCATTGTTTTTTGCTAAATCCATCATATGCTTTTCTATTACTGCTGCCTTGATGGTGTAGTATGATGGAGGGTGGTCTGTTTCACGCTGCCCCATTCATTCCACTTCATTCAAGTTTTGTATCAGTGCTTGAATGAAAGCCGCTGAATCCTCAGCAGCTTTCGTCTTTCAATACTATGTTCCATGTTGTTCGTTAATTGTCCATCAGCATTCCGTGAAGCAGCTTGCGGTGTTCGCAGCTGACCCTTGGCTTGACTGGGTCCAGCGTAATTCGACCTAAAGAGTTCCATTTCGTCTCGGAATTCTCGGTATCTTACACTGATGGCAGTACGGATGATCATCTTTGCTGCCGTGGAGACTACGAATGATGTTATCGACTTTATTGAATTGAGCCCACAACTCATCGAGTTCCTAAACCTTTGCGTCGATGAACTCTAGCGTCCGTCGCTCATATGTCGCTTTCTTGCAGTTGGCTATAAGTTTTTGCAGAGCCACTGCGGTTTCAACTTGTTGCGTTACTAGATCTTCTATGTTCATTGTGGATGCGGTGTGGTGCACAAGATGTTAAACTAAAGCCTTCGAGTTGTCTTGAACGAATTTTATTCGCGGCGACCTATTTGCGGTCACACAGCTTACGAATTTAAATTTCCACGGTTCAATAATGGATGTATTATATATTTTTTGTTGTTTTTATGATCCTATCGCTTTCATCAAAGGATATGAATCACGTCGGGGTCACCAATGTTGAATCCCTTGTTGAGTTTGTCAATACAGGTGCGTGTACCAATATTGACCAAAGGGATTGTTGTAGAATTGCACAGGCACTTGAACCTTGTACAATTGTTGCTACAGATGAATGTAAATAAAAACAGTGTTTTATTTTGATTTGAGTTATTACTACTGGTCTTTATTGCTTAGTATAAGAGCTTATATACATTTTTTACTTATAATAGGTTTATAACAGTAACAAAAATAAAACGAAATATTAACTAAGTTGTTGTTGTTGTTATTCAGCGTCAACACAAATATGTTTTAGTTGTTACCGATATTGAAATTAATGAATTGTTGTTGGTGTAATTTTGCGTCAGCAAAATATAAATATGGTTTAAGTACTAATAATAACATCGATATTCAACAATATGCAAAAACAGCACAACTGAGTAGTAAAGCAAAAGTGTGTCATAGCGACCTACGTCTACACCTGGAAGCAACTTTTAAGTGTTGACACACATTTGTGGTTTGTTCTGGTTGCGCGTTGAGTTGAATTAAGGTGGTCAGATGTATGCATCTGAACATGCACCGAAGATAAAACAAAAAATATAAAAAACTCCAAAGACTTCCGCAGGAGGGTGCTTTAATTAGTGTATTTTTAAGACTCAATAACTCCTAAATGACTTGACCGATTTTACTAAAATTTGGTACGTGAAAAAACTTCACCCTGCAACAGAATTGAGGGTATTTAAATTTCAGAAAACTTCCGTGAGAGGGCGCTTTATTCAATCAACTATGTCTGGATCATTCACGTCAAAACGGATGAACCGATTTTGATGAAACTTGCTAGGCATTTGTATCTGTTACTGAAATAGATCCTATGCTTTTAAAAGTTCTTTCGACAAAAATCAAGGAATGAGTCGAAGGCAAACGAAGTACAAAACCAAAGACTAACAAAAAAAATAAGTTTAACGAATACGAGCAGAAGCTTTATAAAGATGAAAAAAAATTAACCGAACCAAGTAGCGACCAAACCGAAGTTGAACGAAAACAATCCACAAATTGAATCGATGGTTACAGGATTTGTTAAAATTTTAATTTTTTTGAAATAAAATTGCATATTAAATGCATGCTAAGAACAACTTTATGGGGACACCTTCAAAAAAATTTACCTTTAATGTTTTAAAATGCTTACAAGTTGAATAAAAGATAAGATATCATTTTGAAAAATTAAATATATATTTTTATAAAAAATTACACAAAAAAAATTTTTTTTCATTTACATATATGGCTACTGGAATTATTTAAAAAAAAACCTTAAAAAACCATTGCGGGTATGATAACGATTCACCGGGACATCGGAAAAAAACAAAAAACGGGGTTTTTATCAGCATCAAAACCGCCATGGAATGAACTAGAAGAAACAATTTTGGTTGAAAAATAACAAAATAGCGGCGTTTTTTCGAAAATTGTCAAGTTTTTTGGTCAAAATCGGCCAAAAACTCAAAAACTATTGAACCGATTTTTCTGTCCGTAGTTCACTCCATGCATCGACAAGTGTTAAATATTAAAATATTAAACATATTAAAATTTCAGTACGACCGGTCGAGTAGTTTTTGTTTTATCACGCCCGCCATGATTGTTTTAATGATTTTTAAAAAAAATTCCGGCAGCCACGTCATTTAAATAATAAAACAATTTTTTTTGCGTAATTTTTTTTCCGAATAATATATTTGTAATTTTTCAAAATGATATCTTATTTTTCTAATTAACTTATACGCATTTTAAAACATTAAAATAAAAAAAATTTTGAAGGTGTCACTTCCATTTGAACGCATTTTTTTCGAATTTACTTTCTTCAAACTCCATGACCATTTTCCTCAAAAACCAAACGTCAGATCGAAACATTGAAGATGTCATTTTTTTGTAACATCTCTGGCAGGTACAGTTTTACGGAAATTTGACTAAACACTTTCGACGGAAGGAGGGGGCAAAAGCCCAAAAAACTATAATTTTAAAAATTTAAAATTTAATTGATAATTTAAAAATTGTTAAAATGAGAGCAGTTTTGAAAATCGTCCATTTTCTGTGCTCGAGGCACAACCCCGAGTAACACCGGGTTACATCCGCTAGTTTATTATAAAAACAAAATGCTATTGGCATCCCTGCAACAATTGGGCTTCATAACCCAATGCTCTTTGTCTATTTATTAACAACTTTGGCAGTTCATACCTGATGACAAAACGTCAAAACTCGTGAGCGGAATAAACACAAAGATTAAACCGTGCAAAAAAAAAAAAAAAACAAAACAAATGTTACCAAATTTGCAAAAACAACTAACATTAGCGAAGCAAGAGCAAAAAACGTCTCGACTTAACTCTTTATGATTAACGCTTTCTATTAACAGCGCATGTTAATCTTAGCAGAGGAGGTTAACATAAACAGAGCGTTGTAATGGCAACAGTAAATAACTTTGTTTTAGACCACTATGATACCCACGACAAAAAAATGTTTAAATAAATTTATAAATGTGATTTGTGTCAAATAAAAGAAAACGTATAAAACACTTACCAACACACTGGAATCTCGATGAAAGGCCTTTTAACGATGTCTCCATGTGCTGTAAGGAAGGTTAAATATAATTTTTGCTGAGATATTTCAGTCCATTGTGAAATATAATTTTGGCTGAAAGTTTTAATTTTTTAAATGTTTTGTTTTTTTTTTGTTTTTTTTTTATTGATTTTTTCGCTCTCTACCGTTTTTAAACGTATGTTTAACTTAACTTGTTTTTGTTTATTTTTATTTTTTTCTGTTGTTTGAGTTGTTCAAGAAACAGTTTTTTAATTTTGTTCTCTTTCTACTTTTGTATTAGTTTCACTTACTTTACTAATTTGGTTCTTTTGTTTTTTTCTTGCTTTTTTTTAATGTTTGTTTTGTTGCTATTTTTGGTTTCTATGTTTAACTTAGGTTAGATATAATTTGTATTAACAATTTTTTTTAATTTATTTTTTTTTGATAACCTGCGCAATGCACTAGGCTATTTTTAAATTTTGCATTATGTTTCACTATTCACTGGCACATTTTAGAAAAAAAATATAATTCATTTTAAATTAAAAAATAATATAATTTTTGTCTCGTTTATCACTACCCGATCGCTGGCTAGCGTTAGACTGAAGCTTCTTGCGAACCTGTTTGCTGATCTGGGCACAGAGATATCGCAAAGGCAATTAAGCTTGTGGTCTTCTGCTGTTTTTCTCTATAGGGCTGCGATCCTCAAGTCAGATGGTAAACTTTTTGGGCCACTAACTCTTTACTAAGTTAAATGCGAAGCAATTGTTACAACAATTGCCACAACATGAAAATTATGTCGGGGTGGTTTTAATTACAACCAAAAATCTCCCTATGAAAACAGGGTATTGTATAATAACAAAAAACTATTGTTTCTAAATTGATAACAGAAAAATAAGGTTTACATTTAAATTAATTGCAAAATTACCTCGAAAGATCCGAATTGTTGTAGGAGGAATATGGATTATGTTTAAATTAGTCAACTTTCCTCAATGGCGGCTCAAGTCAAAAGGAATGTTAAAATTGTCTGCAGTCAGAACACGAGCTCGTTATTTCCGCATTACGTGCATTGTTCTGAGGATTTTAGGTTGGTATTTCTGAATTTAATATTTAATAATGACACTGTTTTGGAAGTAACAAGTGTAATACTGTGTTTGAAGCGGCCAGATCAAAAGAAGTTTGTTCCGTCAAAGTTCAGCTTTTACGAAACAAAAAAAAATTTCAGATATGAATGTTACAACTTCTCACAAGAAATAATAATATCTGAGTCTTTAGATATTGAATATTGTTGTGTTCTTGTGAAGTTTGGCACTTTGGAATTTATGTAACATGTGCGTATATTCTTCCAGTTTCCACTGTTGAGGTGTATGCGAAACATCTGGCGTCAATAAATGAAATTTGCTCACAACTTCAGCCTTACGACCACGTTTTAATAACTGGTGACTTCAACCTCCCTAGTGTTTCTTGGAACAGTTGTTCTGAAAATACTTCAGTATTCCTGCCATCTTCAGAAAATTCATCTGATAACTCATTTTTAAATGAGGTTTCGAGTCAAGGACTTTTTCAAATTAACTATCACTATAATAGGAATAACCGTTTGTTAGACCTTATATATTTTGATGAAAGCTATATTGTTTCAGTTAATAGGTCTGATCCGCTTGTGTATCCTGAGGATTCACACCATCCGACTATTGAAATCACACTGAAATTTCCTAAACAATCTATATCAAATCGATTGATTCCTCCCTGAGAGTTCAATTTTAAAATAACAAATTATTTAATTTTAAGAAATAATTTGTCAATGTTCAACTGGGCATCAGTACTTAATATCAATACTATAAGAATACTGCCTCAAACTCTTGATTCTGCTGTGTTTGCCTTTATCAAAAATCTCAATAATTGCTTTTTAACTTCAGTTCCCCAGAGAAAAGCCTCTTTAATATCTGGTCCCACTTGGTATACCAAAGAACTGAAAAATCTGAGAAACTTAAAATCAAAATACGATAAAAAATATCGAAAATCTAATAGTATTTGTGATTTTGCTTATTATACTTCAATTAAGTACAACTACCGGCATTTATGTAGGCAATCCTATGACATATATTTAACAAAAGTCAAATTAAATATCAAGTCTGATTCAAAATCTTTTTGGAACTTTGTTAATACTAAACGTAAGATAATTTCATATCCATCTTTTATGAAATATAAAACATATTTCATATTTAAAACATTTGTTCCGTTAGTTTAAGTTATTCTTTAAATGTGCAACCTGGCGATATTTGTTCCCCAAAAATTATCTTAAATTATATAATTAAAATATAATTAAAATATAATTAATATATATATATAAATTTATATAATTACAAATTATGAAAAATCTTAAGGCATCTTATACAAGTGGGCCTCACAATATTCCTTCATGTATATTGAAATATTGCTGTGAAGAACTTGTAGTTCCAATTACTATGCTTTTTAAAGCACCGTTGCAATCTTGCAATCTTGGAGACAAAAGGGGGCGATCTTCACATGGCAACGTGTCTGATTCCCTCAACTTGGCGAGGCCAGCATTATCCATGTCGAAATCGTCTCAAGTGGACTCAAAACCTCAGCGTGGTGTCTCCTGGAAACTTCAAAAACTATCGCCTGATAAACTTTGGCGGCTAATTTGAGCGGCGATGTCTCCTCTAGACTATAAACTTGAGGGGTCTCTACAAGACCTTAAAAATGGAATGTTCGTAGGGTTTGGGTCCCAGCCACATTATAACTTCCCAACGAAAACTAAATCAGCCTCGGATATGAATCCCCACTACGTTGACGACCACCGCAAACGAAAAACGGATAATGATTTACGGATATGCACCTGGAATGTCCGGACCCTTTATAGGGAAGGTGCCACTGTCCAACTGGCGGAAGCCCTCGAAAAAATAAAGGCTGACACAACCGCCATCAAGGAGATGCGATGGAAAGGACAAGGCTGCTCTAAGAGAGCAGACTGCGATATCTACTACAGCTGCCATGTCGAGAAGAGCGAATTTGGATGCGGATTCGTCGTAATTCGGAAACTACGCCATCTTGTTTCCCGGTTCATACCAGTGAACGAAAGGCTGGCGACAATCCGCATCAAGGCGAAATTCTTCTACATCAGCCTTATTTGTGCACATGCCCCGACGGAGGAAAAGGACGATGCTGTCAAGGACACCTTCTACGCGAGCCTAGAGGACGTGTATGATCGCTGACCGCGCCCATGACGTAAAAATAGTTCTCGGCGACTTTAACGCGGAGGTCGGAAAAGAAGGCATTTTTGGCTCCACTGTCGGTCAGTTCAGTCTAAGACTGATCGACTTCGCCGCGGCGCGAAACATGGTAGTTAGTAGCACCAGATTCCAACACCTCGATATCCAAAAGGCAACCTGGCTCTCCCCGGATCAAAAAACGCGAAACCAAATTGATCATGTTGTGATCGACGGAAGGCACGCTTCAAGTGTACTGGATGTGCGCACATTTCGGGGGGTCAATATTGACTCCGACCATTATCTTGTTGCAGCCAAGATCCGCATGCGATTGTGCAATGCGAAGAATGTACGCACAGGTGTGCAACGAAAGCTCCATGTCGATAAGCTGCTATCACAACGGACCGCCGAGGCCTACTCCGCTCAACTCTCGGTTAAGCTCAACCAACCTTACTCTTGCCTCAACGACGCTGGCGGACTTTGGGCGCATATATCCCACTCCATGCGCACTGCTGCTGAAGAAGTCATTGGTTTTCGGCGCCCGCAACTTCGCAACCAATGGTATGACAAGGAGTGTCGCCAGCAGCAAAGTACGCCGCATATAAAAAGACGCTGCAGTCAGCTGCAACGCGAGCCATGCACGAAAACTATCGCGATAAGAGGAAGGAAGAGAGATGCCTTTTCAGACGTAAAAAAAGAGAGCAGGAAAAGCGTGAGCGAGAAAAAATTGAGGTGTACCAGGGCAAGAAATATGCTCAAAAATTCTGCCAGCAGGTTAAGCGTCTAATCCAAGGTTTCAAGCCCGGAGCATCCACTTGTAGAGGTGAGAATGGTGATCTGGTTATGGATACGCAGTGCGCATTGAAATTATGGAGACAACATTTTTCCAATCTGCTTGCAGGCGACGATACCAACAATTCCGCCCTTAGAGAATGCAGTCTGACACCACCAATCGACGATGATGGAGTAGATATTCCACCACCTAGCCATGACGAGGTTAAAGTTGCTATCCAGCGGATCAAAAACAACAAAGCCACAGGTGCTGACGGCCTTGCTGCTGGATTGTTTAAAACCGGCGGCGGTGAACTGATAAGGTGCATACATCAACTCATCAGCAAAATATGGCTAGTGGAAAGCATGCCCGACGATCGTGCTGTGTGTGCTTTGTGTGCTTTGGCCTATACTAAAGAAAGGAGACCCGACAATCTGCGCCAACTACTGAGGTATCAGTCTTATTTCCATCACATGCAAGGTTTTTTCGAGCGTATTTTGTGAAAGATTGAAGCCGCATACCAAAACACTGATTGGACCTTATCAGTGTGACTTTCGTCCTGGCAAGTCCACCATAGACCAGATTTTTATATCATCTCTTTGTTGATAACATAGCTGCGTTCGATAGCCCGATTGAGATTGCCTGTACGCAAAAATGTCTGAGTTCGGTATACCTGCAAAGTTGATAAGGCTCTGCAAGATGACGTTGAGCAATACATGCAACGTTGAGCAATTTCCTCCGTCAAGGTAGGAAATGACCTCTCCGAAACCTTTCATACCGAACGAGGTTTCAGACAAGGCGACCCGCTATCATGCGATCTCTTCAATTCCATCATGGAGGGGATCCTACGAAAGGCAGGTGTACATCGAAATGGTACCTTTTTCTACAAAGGTGTCCAGCTCCTTGCTTATGCTGATGATATCGATATTATCGGCAGAACCAAGAGAGATGTAACCGCTGCTTTCGCCGCTATCGAAAAGAAATCAGCCAAAGTGGGTTTGACGGTGAACGAGGACAAAACAAAGTATATGCTGTCTGCAAATAGGGAAGTGCGGCGTGTAGGCTCCCATGTTACAGCAGGCAAATATAACTTTGAAGTTGTCAAGGAGTTTATATACCTTGGCACCGCCGTAAACAGCAACAACAATGTCAGCCTGGTGATAAAGCGAAGAACAACAATTGCTAATAGGTACTACTACGGGCTAAGTAAGCAATTAGGTTCCAGAGCCCTTTCTCGATCAACAAAACTAACACTCAACAAGACGCTCATCATACCTGTGCTTCTCTAGGGCGCTGAGGCATGGGTGGTATCGCAAGCAGATGCAGCCGCTCTTGGGGTGTTCGAGAGGAAAGTTCTTCGCAAAATCTTTGGTCCTGTTCGAGTTGGCGACGTTTATCGCATTCGAATGAATCACGAACTGTACGAGCTCTACGACGACATTGACATAGTCCAGCGTATAACAATTCAGCGACTACGTTGGCTGGGTCATGTCTTTCGTATGAATGAAGAAGCTCCAGAGTCATCAGCCTGGCGAGAGCTGATGAAGTCGGCCGTAACCCGACAACGGGTTGTCATGGCCACCTAAGTAAGTAAGTTGCAATCTTGCTATTTTTCAGTGGCTTGGAAATCTTCTTTTATTATTCCGCTTCATAAATCTGGCAAAAGGTCTTTGATAGACAACTATCGGGGAATTGCTAAGCTCAGTGCTCTTCCTAAGCTCTTTGAGGCTATTGTAACCTCATAATTATCACACAGCGTTAAATCTTTAATATCTCCATTCCAACATGGATTCTTATTTGAAAAATCTACTGTTACTAACCTTCTAGACTTTACATCTAGAACTGTAGAAAATTTTTGAAAAGGTCTACAAACAGATGCTATTTATACAGACTTTAGAAAGGCCTTCGATGTTGTAAATCATAAGCTGTTACTTATTAAACTGTATCTTCTTGGTTTTCCAACGCAGAACGCAAAGCGTTATATTTAACCTCGTAAATTCTGATGAGTTTCTTGTTACTTCTGGTGTACCTCAAGGAAGCCATCTTGGTCCTTTATTGTTTTTACTTTATGTAAATGATTTACCATCTGTGGTAAAGCATAGTAATATCTTGCTATACGCTGATGATGTTAAACTATTTCTTTCTTATCAAAATGAGCACGACTCTTTTTTCCTTCAAACCGATCTTGACCATCTTTGTAACTGGTGCGAAATTAACTGCATGAAGCTCAACTTGAAGAAGTGTAAACACATGACTTTTTCTCGGAGGCAACCTTTTCGAAGTTTTTACAAAATAGGTGACTATACACTCGAGTTCTAAGAGGTTTTCGTTGATCTCGGAGTAACTATGGACACCAAACTTCGCTTTAACATTCACATTAATAAAGCTATTAGCAGAGCTAATAGTACTCTAGGATTTATTAAACGATGGTCTAAAGAGTTAAATGATCCTTTTATAACAAAAACCTTATTCACATCGTTAGTAAGGCCCATTCTAGAATACGCTTCTATTGTTTAGTGCCCTCGTTATGGGTGTTACATTGGCGATATAGAGTCTGTTCAAAAGCAATTTCTTCCTTCTTTAAAAAATAGGAGAATTATGCTAAATGTAAGTTGGATTATAAAACTTTTACATGGACATGTTAACAGTCCACATTTACTTAGTAAAATTTACTTTAATGTTCCTCTTCGTCCTAGAAGGTCTTTTGAGCTACTTTTTATGAACTTTTGTAGAACTAATTACTTGCGAAATGAACCACTAAGAAGCGCTTGCGGAGACTTTAATTTCGTTTCAGATGTTATATCTTTTAATGAATCCATGTACTCAATTAAACATAAAATTATAGATTACCTGCAGTACCGCCGCTGAGTCTGATCACGCTTTTTCCAAGGATGCATAATTTTCACTTAGTGATGGATATAAAACTACATTAAACTACACTAATATGAATGGACCTGAACCTCCGTACCGTACTGGTTGTACTTTTTGGATTTTTTCCTACAACCAAGCAAGAACGATTTGTATTGGATATATAACTAGCGGACCCTGCGAATGTTTGACAGTCAGTACGTTACCTGCAATTTACTAATAAGATAAAATGCAAATTTAAAGGATTTTGATATTGATTTATTAAAGCTATCAAAGGAAAAATTGATAGAAAACTAATAAACGTGATAGTTTTTAAGAAACGATTTTAATATTAATTTAAAAATAAAGAAAGAAAATATACAAAGAAAGAAAAAAGTAAAATTTTAAAAAATATTGAATTTTAATACGAACAAAAGCAAAGTTAATTTTGTTTTTATCTTAATGTGAGTTTATGGACAATGTTCTTTGTCAATCCTTCAGGAGCATAAATGAACAAACTTCATGGCTTGCCAACCCGCGAACACGCGACATATAATTGTTCATGAGAGAAGTACGGGCTTTCCAGATCTAGCCCACAAAAAAACAATCTAGAAGGCCTTGTGACTTATTGATAGTCATTGCAAACGCAAAACGAACTGGGAATTGGAGGCGTCTGAATGGAATTGGCGCATTCGAAGGTGTCATTTGGGATCCTTGGAAGAAGAACAACTTCACCTTGAAACCTGCCGGTCAAAATTGTAGCTTCAAGAACATTTCCTCTAGTATTTGTTATGACCAATCGCGTGCCATTACAACTTTGGTGCATTTAAATTTCGAAGTAAAATTATTGTTGTGCCAATTTTTACACGAAACTTATGTGGTGGCATTCCCGGTCAATCCAGTGAATTTAAGAATTCAACAGGATAGTTTACAGCTTCATCAGAATTGACAACAGTGTCGATCGATTTGAACAGTATCTCATTGCCAGGTAATGTTTGTTTCATTTTGAAGTTGATTGCGTCAACATCGATATTTTTTGCAGCCAAAATAGCTCTTTCGCGTAGCCACACATGATTTGTGTAATTGGCGCGCCAATTTGGGAATATGCTTTCAATCAAAGCATCTTTCGATGTTACCATATTGCAAAAATTGTTTTGTAATTAAATGGATTGCATGTTTTCGTGCAATTGAAGTTCTCCATTGCCAATTTTGAGCAATTGTTTGTAGAATGACAGCGCCAGTGGATCATTTTGCAGTTGAATACGCATATTTATTGTGAGGCGTAATACGCTGATATTTCGCCAAAGGTGCGATTGTTTTAAACATGCGTTTATTTCGTCCGCATAAGTAGCGCGTGGAATAACCGGCACTGTCTGCCTGAAATCACCGGATTAAAGCAGTAATACGCCACCGAAAAGTCTGGTATTGTCGTTGAGATCTTTGAGCGTTCTATCGAGAGCTTCTAGAGAATTTTTGTGGGCCATTGTACATTCATCCCAGATAATTATTTTGCATTTTTGCAAAACCTAAGCCATGCCGGAACGCTTCTTTCTGTTGCACATTGCGTCTGGATTTTTGTGAATATTCAACGGCAACTTGAGTGCAGAAGGTGCGGTGCGGCCACCATCAAGCAAAGTCGCTGCAATTTTTTCTATTTGTTTAGAAACTGATTTTATAAAAAACCTTCTGAATCATAATAAAATGCTCTCTATTTTTCACGCAATATGAAAAATGTGCCTTTTTATGTACAAAAAATCTAAAAAAATTTTGCCATTTCAGCCCTTGAAAGGACATAAACAGAGCTTCTTATGATCTTTTCTGCTGTATATTTTATTAAATTTTGTATACAATGGATCAAACTTTTGTGCACAAAAACTGGATCTACTTGTAGTATACCAACTGCGAACGGCAAAACTGAATGTTGGCAAGAATCTTTTCATGGAATTTATAATGCTCTGGGGTGTGCCACTGTCCACAGAGGGGTAATCAAGGCTCTTCAGCGCCAAAGCCACGCACCTACACTTTTGGCCACCACGTTTTTATATTTAACCATTTATACCCAAATTGTTTCCCTTTTTTGTCATCGCCAAACATACAAAGGTCCTCATATTCATCAAACACCTTAAATTTTTAAGGCAAATAATCTGCCGTGCAAGAATTTTCAAAGTTATATAATTGCAATTTGATAGTTGCATACCTTTGTGGATAGTTACATTCTTGGTTTAGCTTTCTATAGCAACTTGCAAGTTGTTTAAAATTTCAAAGAAATTAACACCATAAAAACGTTCTTACCTCAAACACACAAAAAGTTTTTAGTTCTAATTTTATTTTCTGATGAAAAGAAAAAAAAATCAATCAAAAAGGAAAATGCTGGCTTTTAAAGTAAATAACTCGGTCATGTTACAAAGGATTGCATTAATTTTTTTTTTGTTTGAAATTTTGATTAATTGTCTGTCCGAAAGTATTTCAATCATTTTCATTTTTTTTTTCCTTTCAATTTTTATAATTTTTCAAAAAAAACCTTAACAAATTTCTTTATTTCGCAAAAAACTTTGACAAAAATATTTGTTGTTGAAAAAATATTCAAAACCAAAAATGGCATTTTTAATGTTCTTTTATATGGTATACATAAATATACATTTAAAAGTTTCTTGAAAGTTTCTATCATAAAAATTTAAAAACGGTTTATACGATCGAAAAATCAAGCCTAACTATCATAAAAATTGAAGGTTTTTGTTTGTTTATTTTTATTAATTTTGTATTTTTGTAATTTTGTATGCATAAAAAATAATGGTGTAGTGAAAAAATCATGACATTTTTTCAATTCGTTTCTGAGTTATAATCCCAAATACCCCTTTAAACACTCCCACAGCAATAACAGCGCCACCTACCGGGTCAAATTTTAGATACAAACCATCTACAGACCCAGCCGTATGTACTCACCAAATTTCATTCAAATCGGTGTAGCCGTTTAGGAGGAGTTCAGTGACAAAGCCATGTACAGAAGAATTTTATATATAACTAGTAAGGTATATCTTCGACTGGGCCGAAGTTAAAATACCCCCACGTCCGATTCTTAAAGGTAAAAAAATTTTAAATTGGAGAGCTTTTTTTTATGAGATTTTGAGAGATTTTATTATTTTTATGTGTCTAAAATACATACATATCAAATTGTTTTCCTACAGCTTAAATATAAGTCATTTTATAACGTTTTCAATTTTGGGGTTGTATGGGAGGTGGGCGTGTTAGTTTGTGTATCACGCCCATTTTTCTAACACACCTCAGTTTTGTCATGGAATACAGGAATATCGAGTTTCCGTTTTGTACCTTTAATATTAGCCTCTTTATAGGGTTTTCAATTTTGGGGTTGTATGGGAGGGGGGCGTGTTAGTAGGTGGATGACGCCCATTTTTCTAACACACTTTAGTTTTGATATAGAATACTTAAATACCGAGTTTCCGCCTTGTTACTTTAATATTAGCCTCTTTATAGATTTTTCAATTTTGGGGTTGTATGGGAGGTGGGCGTGTTTGTGAGCGGATGTTGCTCATTTTTCGTACACACCTTATTTTTGACATAGAATATAGAAATACCGAATTTCAGTATTGTAGCTGTAATATTAATCTCTTTACAGAGTTTTAAATGCTGGGGTTATATGGGAGGTAGGCGTGGTTTTCATGCGATTTAGCCCATTCTCAAACTTGATCTTAGGTTTTTAGAAAAAAGCTCAAATACCGAATTTCAGCTCGATAGCTTCAAAATTACGGCTGTAATCGTGTCCACAGACAGACAGACGGACAGACAGACGGACAGACAGACGGACAGACAGACGGACAGACAGACGGACAGACAGACGGACATGGCTAAATCAACTCAGGTGGTCATGCTGATCAAGAATATATATACTTTTCTATGCCTAACACGCCTCCTTATGGGCGTTACACACGTCGTGACAAAATTAATATACCCCTTACGCAGTACGCGTGGGGGTATAAAGATAAACAAAAGTCTTATACTGCTCTGAGTATAAACAACAGCTAGTGATGTGCGTATAATCAGTGTGATAGTGCAAAGCGGTTACAGGGTACTCTACAAGTGTTACGTCGCTGACAGTTTCTGCCAGTTCAAATAACCATGTGTTAACAAATAACCAACTGCTGGTAATTTATCAAAAAGCTCTTGCATCAGAACTGGATTGCTCAAATGTCCCTCGATAGTAGCTGATTTCATTGTAGCGCACATGTTTTGAACTGCAAGTGCAAAATAAATGATTGTTTCGAGTCTACATGCTCGTGGAGCTGTTTTGATTTGCACTCCTGGGCGCCCATAAATCATGGTCAGTGTTGAAATTACGTTTGGAACATTGGCAGGCAACAAAAGTCTGCTGGCTGCCAACTCTAGCGCTTTACCTCTAAGACATTTTTGCAAACGTATGGGGTTTTCCTCATTAGTTAACCCGCATAATTGAGTACTTACTTCAAAATTGTTGTTAAACAGTGGCCAATCCTCAGGATTGTCGCTAAATGTAGGCAAGTCCTTCGACGATGAATAACGCGCTGCTATTTGCTGATTACTAAGTAGAACATATTCTTGAGCCGATGTCTGTTTCTCTGAAAAGGGCGACACTACTCGTTGAGACGGATGAGAAAAGTTGACGTAATTTTCGGATTGTGGCTGAAGAGGCATGGCCGTGGAATTGTGTCCGCAAGGAGTAGCTGTAGTACCGGCTGGAAAATTTGGAATGCTGCAATGTGTCTCTGACCCTTTTTGTGGCAGCTGCACTGTGGTCTAATCGTGGTGACCGTGGCATGCAGGTTAAGTGTGTGGCTTAGAAGTTTTAACCATAAAATGAAAAGTTAGAAGAAATATTTTAATGATATGTTAAATTTAAATATTAAGTAAAAAGAAAACAAAACAATTCAAAATATTGTGAAGAAAAAAAATTCATTTTAGAGCTCCATACGAGGTCCGCTCTTATAATATAAGATAAAAGTCAAAGTGGCCGGTAGAGGCTCTTATTTTTTTTTGTTTCTAGAAACCAAAATCATAAAGATTCGGAAAAAATATGTTTTAAGACTTGCAAATACCTGCAAATTTTTAACCGTTAAAATAAATCCTTTTTTTTGAAAAAAAAAATACTCTTCTAATACCCTTCTGAATTTTTAGTATAAATATATTTCAAATAAAAAAATTTAAATACTAACTTTGTCCATTACGAATTTCTCAAAAACAAAGCACTTTTTATGTAAAAAATCACTAAAAATCACAATCAGAAAACTGGAATTTTTGTCAACGTTGCAACACGTGTTGCGAGTTAACGGAACCAAGCAGAGTTGCCACATTGTAAAACAAAATTGTAAGGAAATTTTTATTGCTATCTAAGTTCTCATATATTATCTTTTGAAAAAACTCATTTTTCAGCAAAAAACTATATGCTGATTTTTTGATTTAATTCGCGCTAGAATCGTCATCTATGTGGCTGTTCATCTGTAGTTGAAATTTTTGGTACGACACTGACTTCTTCGTCACTACCGCTTTCGTCCATTAGGAATTGGAACTTCCTTCGTAAATACTCAGCATCTCGCTTTTCTTGCATAATCATTTCTTCCTCGAGGAAATTTAGCTCAATCGATTTGCGCATGGATAAAGTTGATGATTTCACTGACGTCATTGAATTTATCGCCAGCCGCCATTTTTGTTATATACGATGTATATGACTAGTCTTGGAGCTCGACGTCAGATAAAGTTCCGGTGCATACAAAGTGAAGGGAGATAAGGGGGCGATATTCACATGGCAACGTGTCTGACTGCCTCAACTTGGCGAGGCCAGCATTATCCATGTCGAAATCGTCTCAAGTCGACTCAAACCTCCGCGTGGTGTCTCCTGGAAACGTCAAAGTACTATCGCCCGATAAACTTTGGCGGCGAATCTGAGCGGCGGGCTTCCTTTGGCCATCAAGCAAAGGTTGTGCGTTGGGTTTGAAGCCCACCATGTAATAAAACCATTTCAATGAAAAGTATAAGAATTAATAAAAGAATGATCCCCAAATCTGATGACGACTACCGCAAACGAAAAACTGATAATGATTTACGGATATGCACCTGGAATGTCCGAACCCTAAATTGGGATGGTGCCTCTATCCAACTGATTGATATCTTGGAAAGATATAATTCTGATATCACTGCAATCCAAGAAATGCGATGGAAGGGTCAGGGTTGCTTACGGCAAGCATCCTGTGATATCTACTACAGCGGCCATGCGGAGAAGCACGAGTTTGGATGCGGATTTGTAGTTGGCAAGAGAATACGGCATCATGTCCTGCGATTCACTCCTGTGAACGAACGACTTGCCATAATCCGCTTCAAGGCAAAATTTTTTAACATAAGCCTAATATGTGCGCACGCTCCGACAGAAGAAAAATATGACGAGACCAAAGAAAGTCTTTACGAGCGCCTTGAAGACGCATACGAGCGCTGCCCTCGTCATGACATAAAAATCGTGCTTGGTGACTTCAACGCCAAGGTGGGTAAAGAAAACATATTTGGTCCAACAGTCGGAAAGTTCAGCCTCCACGACAACACATCCGATAACGGAATGAGGTTGATTGACTTCGCCGCAGCACGAAACATGGTCGTTAGTAGCACTAGATTCAAGCATCTCAATATTCATAAGGCCACTTGGCTGTCCCCTGATCAAAAAACATGCAACCAAATTGATCACGTTTTGATTGACGGAAGGCACTCTTCCAGTGTACTAGACGTACGCACGATCCGTGGTGCTAACATAGACTCGGATCATTATCTTGTCGCAACCAAGATCCGCACACGTCTGTGCGCAGCTAAGAATGCTCGCAATCCTACACAAAGAAAGCTAGACGTCGATAAGCTGCAGTCAAAACGGACGGCCGAAGCCTTCGCTACTCGACTCTCACTCCTGCTTCAAGAAAGCACTCCTCCGATCAACGATATATGCGGACAGTGGACGCACATGTCCCACTCTATGCGTACGGCTGCCGAAGAGGTGATAGGCTACCACCGCCCTCGCCGAAACCAGTGGCACGACCAGGAGTGTCGCGACGCCACTGCAGAGAAGGACATCGCCTACAAATCCACCCTGCAGTCGGTTGTAACGCGTGCTGTTATGGAGCGATACCGTGAGAAGAGGAGGGAAGAGAGACGCATTTTCAGGCGAAAGAAACGAGAGGCGGAAATGCGTGAGTGCGAGAAAATTGAGATGCATGGCGACATGAATGAGACTCGAAAATTTTTCGAAAAAATAAGACGCCTGGCCGATGGTTTTAAGACCGGAGCCTCTTCCTGCAAGGATGAGAATGGGAATCTAGTGACAGATATCCAGAGTACACTGATGCTATGGAGGAAACACTTCTCTAGTCTTTTAAATGGCGACGCTGACAACAATCCCGCCAGTGGAGATGATATCCCGGAAACCCCAATCATGGATGACAGCGTTGAAGTTCCGCTGCCCGACTATAACGAGGTCTTAACAGCTATAGCTCGGCTTAAAAACAACAAAGCCGCAGGAGCCGATGGTCTACCGGCTGAGCTGTTTAAGACCGGTGGCGAAGCTCTGTTTAAATGCATTCACAGACTTTTATGCAGAATATGGTCGGAAGAATGCATTCCAGATGATTGGAACCTCAGTGTGCTCTGCCCAATCCACAAGAAAGGCGATCCCACCATTTGCGCCAACTACCGTGGGATTAGCCTTCTAAATATCGCATATAAGGTCCTGTCGAGCGTATTGTGTGAAAGACTGAAGCCCATCGTCAACCAACTGATTGGACCTTATCAGTGTGGCTTCAGACCTGGAAAGTCCACCATTGACCAGATCTTCACGCTCCGACAAATCTTGGAAAAGACCCTCGAAAAACAAATCGACACGCACCATCTCTTTGTCGATTTCCAAGCCGCCTTCGACAGTCCAATAAGGAGTCACCTATATTCCATCATGTCTGAATTTGGTATTCCTGCGAAGCTAATACGTCTTTGCAGGATGACACTGTACAACACCAGCAGCGCAGTGAAAATCGGGAAGGACCTCTCCCTTCCGTTCGATACCAAGCGAGGTTTCAGACAAGGTGATTCCTTATCGTGCGACTTCTTTAATATAGTAATGGAGAAGATCATCCGAGCTGCTGACCTGAGACGCAGCGGCACAATTTTCTATAAGAGTGTTATGCTGCTGGCGTATGCTGATGATATTGACATCATTGGCCAAAATACGCGCGAAGTCAGTGCAGCATTCTCCAGGCTAGAAAAAGAGTCGAGTCGAATGGGTCTTGCAGTGAACGCAGATAAAACGAAGTATCTCGTGTCAACAAACAAACAGTCCCAGCGTCTTGGAAACCACGTCACAGGTGTTATTTTGGGCTCAGTAGGCAATTGAGAAGCAGAGCTCTCTCTCGACGAACAAAACTGACGCTCTATTAGTCAATAATCATGCCCGTCCTACTATACGCATCACAAACCTGGACGATGAGCAGCTCTGATGAAAGGACTTTGGGAGCGTTCGAGAGAAAAATCCTTCGCAAGATCTATGGTCTGCGTCAATGGCGAGTACCGAATACGATGGAACCACGAGCTGTATGAGCTATATGCCGACATCGATATAGTCAAGCGTATTAAAATAGAGCGGCTTCGCTGGCTAGGTCATGTCGAGAGAATGAACGACGAAGCTCCAGCGAAAAAAATATTGGATTCGGTACCCAGCGGTGGCCAACGCAGACGAGGAAGACCGCATCTCCGTTGGAAAGACCAGGCATTGGATAACCTGACGACGCTTGGAGTTTCCAACTGGCGCCAGCAAGCGCACGACAAAAGAGGCTGGCGCAATTTTTTAGACCAGGCCAAAACCGACCAACGGTTGTAAGCGCCATCTAAGTAAGTAAGTAAGCATACAAAGTGAAACCATTCATCGCATGAGTCGCATTGCAACATATCGTCATTGGCTCCAGGTATAGTTGGCAGGCTGACTTTGCCCTTTTTTTGTGCGCCGATTTCGTGGCCAAAGTGTCCTTCTTCTGACATTGCAGTTATCGTAGGAGGTTTTTGTTGTTATTTAAAAAATAATTTTAAAGAATTGTTACGATCAACGCGATAATTCAAAACGAATTCAGATTTTAAAGTAATTATTTGATTTAATCCATTTAAGATATTTATTTCATGTTCATTTTATATAAGTTGGGTTTTATTATATTAAAATTACATTCAACTGTACTTGTTAGTAAGTAGATGCTGGATTTAGTAAAGGTACTTGAAAATACCTGTAAGGGAATATTGAAAATGAATATATTTTAAAATCAATGTTAATGTAATCTTACTTTTTTAGTCTTTAACTAACTTATAAGTTTTAGAGTGAATTTATGATGCGTGCGTTGCACTGCGCTACAAAAAAAAAGGAACGAAATTTATGTGTGCTTTAATTGCACTTTGTTTTTATATTTACCTCGCTGAAATGCAAGTGTCAAACTAGTTGAGATTAGCGTTGCCAAAAAGCAGTTTTCGTTTTTTTTTGTACTCGAGCGGTCCATTTCGAACTGGCATCAGATTTGACTGCAATATTGTTTATAAATGCATTAAAACGATTTCTTCAATTGATTTATGAAACGCGCCGAGGAGTATTCAAAAGGATTTACAGTGATAATGCAACCAATTTTTTAGAAGCAAGATCAAAACTTATCAAGCTAAAACAATTGCACCAGCATTTCAGCTAGAAGTTACAAAGTTTTGTCAACAAGAAGAAATTGAGTGGCTGCACAATCCACCTCGAGCTTGACATTTTGGAGGCTGCGGTCAAATCGGCCAAACACCATTTAGGTTCATAATATACGCTACACTCACTTCAGAGGAGCTACAAACTGTTATAGCACAAATTGAATCCATACTCAATTCACGGCCGATAACACCCATGTCTTCTCCAAACGACCTAGAAGCATTGACACCTGGACACTTTAATTGGTGCATGTTTAGCCGAGCCAACAAATGAGACAAATATATCTATCGACTAAAAAAATTAAGGCAAAAACAAAATTTAGACAAATATGTTTAATTCTTAACCCATAATTTAATTTTTAATATAAATATGTTTTAATATAATTAGCAAAACACACGCGGTCAAGGTGACATAATTATAACATAATTTTATTGCAAAATGTGGCACAAAAAAAAAACCTTGGTATTTCATATCTACTTACAGCGTTCATTCCCATTGCTACGTGCGCGAAATTGTAAAGATGAGCAATTCAAATTGCAGCGTCAATAAGTTTGCTTATCGCCAACGACAAAAGCTAGCTGTGTGAACTAAACACTTTTTATTCATATTTTTATGTATTAATTGATCTTTTTGTTGTTGTCCAAGCGATGGGCAGACTGCGAAACGTTTGCGGAATCAGAAGAGTAGAATTTGTGACTTTAAAATAAAAATCTGTTATATAACCAATGCGATAAATTTATTTGTAAAATAAACATTTGTGAACTTGTGAATTTAAAGATAAACATTCTTGAACTTGTTAATTTAAAAATAAACTTTTGTAAATAAGCATTTTACAGAATAAACAATATTCAAATTATTATATTAGAAATATCTTACATCAGTAGCTTCCATTTCTTCCAAAATTTTTTTTTTACTTTTTTCATTGTTCTTAAAACTCAACTTCTATCCGCACTATCGAACGCAACAATGATAGCTGCAAATCCCTCCCATAAAAATCTTGAACTCCGAATAATTAAAGTAATGCTTGATAAAAATATTTATGTTTATAACGGTGCAACTTACATTCCTCCTAACTCTACGGAATGTTCATACAATGAGTTATGTGAAACTATAACCTCAGTAACAGACACCTTAAACGAAGAAGATAAGATTATTATTTTAGGAGACTTTAACCGTCCTAATATTTCTTTTATCACCGATGAAAATGATAGGCATCTCCTTCCGGTTAATCTTTCTAATTCGATTGACTTTAACTTACTGAGCACTTTTTATAGTAACGATTGTCAGCAAATAGCTCCAATTCCTAACCAGAACGGTCGCTGGTTAGATTTAATTCTTACTGACTCTTACGACGAAATAAATGTCATTCCAACTTCAGAAGCCGAACATTTATTCGCAAATACCCTCCACCACACAGCTTTCACGGTCAAATTATGTTCTCCCCATATAACTTTTAGACAATCCTTTAATAACTCAATCGTGTACGATTTTCTTAACGCCGATTATACAAATATAAGAAATGAACTGAAGTGTATGAACTGGGAACGACTATTGCTCTTAGATTTGGATGATGCTGTGTCGTTTTTCTATCAGAGTATATTCTCCGTACTTGAGGCTTTTGTATCAAAAATTAAAAAAAGGAACAAATTATCTGAACCATGGCTAAATCCAAATCTTAGACAACTCAGAAATCGAAGAAATAGTCTCTGCAAATTCATTAAAAACACCGTCATTGTAAGTGATGAAGTAAAGGTAAAGTACGAAGAGCTGTCTAAAGAGTTCTCTATAAAGTCTGTTGAAGCTTACAAATTATACACCAACTTGATTGGAGAAAGAATTATTAAAGACCCGAAAAAATTTTTCGACTTCGTAAATGTCAAGCGAAAAACGACCGGTATCCGATATCCATGTTAAAAGGAAATAATTCAAACTCCGTCCTTTTATTCCAATTCGTCTCCGTTGGTTAGCAGTATCAACATAACACAAGATGATATAATTAAGAGTATAAAAGAATTAGACCTTAATAAGTCTTCCGGTCCGGACCTTATACCACCAACTTTTCTTGCTCAGTGCATAAGTGAATTAATTTCTCCGTTGTATATTATTTTTACGAAGTCCTTGCAATTAGGCGTTTTTCCATCCTATTGGAAATCATCTCATCTTACACCAATTTATAAGAACGGTGATAAGAGAGCCATCGAAAACTACAGAGGAATCGCCTTACTGTCAACTATTCCGAAACTTTTCGAAAAAATAATATGTTCTAAGCTCACAGAAATAGTAAATCCTCATTTAAATGAACAGCAACACGGATTCCGTAAAGGACGATCAACCACAACAAACCTCAGAATCATGGTCTCAGATGTTCTTAATAATATGGAAAAAGGTCATCAGATAGATGCAGTATATACCGATTTTAGCAAAGCATTCGATCGAGTTGATCATGTAATCTTAACTAAAAAATTAGAAAAATTTGGTATTTCAGGTTCTTTGTTGAAATGGCTGAATTCATATCTTAGTGAAAGATCACAATACGTTAAATTTCAAGGTATACTATCTAAAAAGATTAATGCCTCATCGGGCGTCCCTCAAGGTAGTCACCTCGGCCCACTTCTCTTTAACATATTTATCGCTGACATATCTGAAGTTTTGTATGACATTCCACATCTTCTATATGCCGATGACTTAAAAATGTACTATGTCATTAAATCAGAAGTGGATATAGTATTTTTACAGAGTAAACTTTTATCCCTGGAAAATTGGTGTGTTCAAAATAAGCTTTCCCTAAATGAAAAAAAGTGCTACGTTATAAGTTTTTCCCGTAAAAAAGAAATACTTTATAGACGTTTTGAGCTTAATGGGTAGAACTAAATAGGATCAATCACATTGTGGATCTTGGAGTCATCCTTGACTTTAGACTGCGCTTTAACCTTCATTTCGATAATATCATATCCAGGGCTAACAAGCTTCTCGGTTTCATTAAAAGACGTGCAAAAGAATTCAAGAATGTGTGGGTAACTAAAACCTTATATTGCACTTTTGTGCGTCCAATACTAGAATATTGTTGCACAGTCTGGGATCCAAGTTTTGAAGTGCATAGTGATAGATTAGAATCTATTCAAAAACAATTCTTACTTTTTGCCTTGAGAGACATGTATGACCCTCGGGATTATAGAAACCTGCCACCTTATGAACACAGACTGAAAGCTATTAATATAATGCCGTTGTCATCAAGAAGAATGCTACTCTGTTCATGTTTTATATTCGATGTCATTATCAAAAACATTGATATTGAATATATTTCTAACAAAGTAACAATTAATGACCCAATAAGGAGAACTAGACATACAAGATTTCTGTGTGAATCACAGCACCACACCACTTTAGATGTTATGATAACATCATAAACAGATGTTGTAAGATATTTAATACTATCAGTGAGCACTACACTCCACCAATGTCTAAACTCATATTCAAGCGTTCCCTATCCAAACACCTCTTTCCACCCTAAGCCTTTAGTATTGTCACAACCCATGCCTCTTTAATTATTCCCCCTTAATTGTAATTTAACATGGAATGATAATATGTACATTAAGGTGGGTCACCAAAAAAAGTTTGGATTTACCGCCCCTAATATGAAAGCTTATGTTGAGAGGATTTCAGAACAATAAAAATTTTTTTTTTTGGCGAACCCAAAATCTGCCCCAAATAGTCTTTTTTGTCTTACTTCGCCAGTTTTAACCCGATCTTGAAAAAAAGTATACCGTTGAAAAGGTCTCAATTAGTGCAATAACCCGTTCTGATAACAATTTTACCTAGGAATTCATCTTTGACCAAATATTTCAATTTTTCGTCGTATTTCCTCAGTACCCCCAAAACTTTAAACTTTTTTTTTAAGATAATAAAAGTTCATACAAAATCATTAAACTTTTGTGAAAGAACTATTAAATTTCATTCGTAGGAAAAAAAGTTACAGCGAATCAAAATTTCAGTGAAGTTCGTCTTCGCTTTTGGACTTAAGCCTTCGGTTCATCTTCGTATCCCCTCGGAATGACTTCGTTCAACTTCGGTTTTGTTCGTTTGTATTCGATTCATCTTCGTTTGGGTTCGTTTTTCAAACCAAATTTCTCTAAAATCGGTCCAGTCGTTCAGGCGTTATTGAGCCATATATATTTGATTACTTTAAGCGCCCTCTATCGAAAGTTTTTATAACTTCTAAAAGTCTATCTTGTATTCCTAGGTCAGAAAATCTTCGTATCATCAAGAAAAAAGCACACAACCTCACACACTGTGAACAAAATATTATCAGTACTAAAAACAAACTATCTGCTATTTACAATTTTGGTCACAATTGGTTTATAATATGAAAGTTTTCTATGCTTGGCGACACTTACGGTACCTTTAAACTGAAGAAACAGAAGATACTCAATAACATCGCGATTAGACGGTAGTTTTGTTAAGTTTGTGTTACTTTTCACGAAAAGCATTTTTTAGGAATAGCAGATAGTTTGTTTTTAGTACTGATAATATTTTGTTCACAGTGTGTGAGGTTGTATGCTTTTTCCTAAAGTTGCTGCTTTGATTGTTGCAGAGGCGTTCCTAGGCTTGGTGTCACCCGGGGCGGATACCCATGGTGTCACCCCTATAAGAAATTTCTAAATGCAATTAGAAACCAATTCGATCAGATTTTGTGATTTTATTATTTCCTTTATGTTTTAAGAAAAAAAAAGAGATGACAAACAATAACAAATTGTTAGAAAAACAGAAAAAATATTACATTTTGAAAAATTTTTGTTTTTATTGTAGTAAAATGCGATTTGTTCAAAACAAAAGTTTTGAAGAATTTAATAACTGTTTTTAGTTGCAAAATATAGTAAGCGCCGCAGGCAAAAATTTTGTATGAAAATCGCGCGATTTGAAATCATTTAATTTATAAAAAATCGGCTGCACCGAAAAATTTTACCACTCAATTTGTAATAAAAATATTTTATTTTTTATAAATTAAATGATTAAAAAGAGTGTTAAGAGTTATTATTGCAGGCGAAACATTTTTATTAAAAATGTCGTGATTGTTAAATTTAACAAAAATTGCAAAAATGGTTGAAATTGGTCAGTTCTTAAAGGTACTTTTCTTGGGTAGTTTTTCTATATTAATTTTTTTCCTTATTTTGTATGGGAGAGGCATGCCAAAGTTGGCCGATCTTAACAAAATTTAGTCAAACGGCAGGCAATTAGAGAAATTGATGTGCACTGAAAATGGTACAAATTGATAAGACCTTAGGGGTACCTCCCTAGGATGTATATTTAAATTTTACATAATTTTGTATGGAAGGTACGTACAAAAGTAACCCGATCCTAACGAAACTCAGTGAGAACGTTAGCCATATAGATAATAGATGTTTATTGAAAATAACAGAAATTAGTAAGACTTTATTTTTTATCCTGCATAATTTTCTTGTTTATAAAAAGGTGCAGATAATATTTTGAAAGTCAAAAGTTAATACTTCAAATAAAATTTCAAAAAACTTTCGCTTAAATTCAAGAATCCGTTTTTTTTTTTGTTAAAGATTTTAAAGATATGTTAAAAAAATCTCTTAAAATTTATATAACTTAATAATTTGGTTCAATATTCAAAAATTAAGAAAAAACAAAAAAACAAATTTTGTTACTATTTTCGTAACATTTCGATGCATTAAAAGTGAGCTGTCTTAAATACTGGCATTTCTTGCTTTAAGAGTTGCAATATTTGAAATAACCTCATCGAAATCAGTAGTATTTATTTCAAGCTCGTTTGCAATGGATAAAAAAGCAAGATCGGAAAGTCTTGCCTGTCCCATGAAATACCTTGGAAGTACAATGAAAGTCCAAGTAAGTCTGTATTAATTTAAGCTTTGAAAAACTACTTTCGCATGAAGCTACTGATAAACAAATTGTAGGAAATAATTTCAATGCTAATCAAATATTTGGCGAAGTTTCCAAAAAGGAAACTCGATAATAAAAGTGAGCATTTCTAATGCTGTCTAATTGTTGGAGCTTTCGAAATCGATTTGTGCTACATTTATGTGCCTACGTAGCATCGCAAGCAATTTAAACAACTAGCTCCTTTTCTGAAATTTCGTCGTAAGCTGATACCAAATTTTAAACACTTAACATGGACTAATTTGCGTTGTGTTACATAAAGTTTTCGGATTTTACAGCTCGAAACGTTTTCGCAATGTTTCCTCGTCATTGCTTAGACTTGCAAGCAAAATGTTATATTTTGCAACAGCAATTACATTTTTTACCGTAAATTATTTTATCACTTTTTCTGTTTGTTTTAAAAAAAAAACAAAAATCGAAATGGTGTCACCCCTAAAATGGTGGTACCCGGGGCGGACCGCCCCCCCCCCCCGCCCCCTAGGAACGCCTCTGGATTGTTGCATTGTTTTTCATGTAATAATATGTTTCTGGCTAAACGACTAGAGCGATTTTGATGATACGAAGATTTTCTGACCTAGGAATACAAGATAGACTTTTAGAAGTTATAAAAACTTTCTATAGAGGGCGCTTAAAGTAATCAAATATATATGGCTCAATAACGCCTGAACGACTGGACCGATTTTAGAGAAATTTGGTTTGAAAAACGAACCCAAACGAAGATGAATCGAATACTAACGAACAAAACCGAAGTTGAGCGAAGTCATTCCGAGGGGATACGAAGATGAACCGAAGGCTTAAGTCCAAAAGCGAAGACGAACTTCACTGAAATTTTGATTCGCTGTAACTTTTTTTCCTACGAATGAAATTTAATAGTTCTTTCACAAAAGTTTAATGATTTTTTATGAACTTTTATTATCTTAAAAAAAAAGTTTAAAGTTTTGGGGGTACTGAGGAAATACGACGAAAAATTTAAATATTTGGTCAAAGATGAATTCCTAGGCATAATTTTTATCAGAACGGGTTATTGCACTTATTGAGACCTTTTCAACGGTATACTTTTTTTTAAGATCGGGTTGAAACTGGCGAAGTTATATAAAAAAGACCATTTGGGGCAGATTTTGGGTTCGCCAAAAAAAAAAATTTTTATTGTTCTGAAATCCTCTCAACATAAGCTTTCATATTAGGGGCGGTAAATCCAAACTTTTTTTTTCTCCATATGTGGTGACCCACCTTAATGTACATCCCTATGTATAATATACGTTAGTATGTTAGTTCCCCTTTTACTTTAAATTTTCTTCACCTTTTCGCTTTGACATGTTCTTGAATCGTGTCATTCAGGTGGGCGGATTGTGCCCACCTGGATTTGCACATCAAAGGAGAAAGGAAAGAGAAAAAAAAAAAAAACAAAAAAAAAACATAAACATAAACCTGTTAGAATAAGTTAGTTGCCTTGTTGGCCAATAAATAAATAAATAAATAAATAAATAAATAAAATAACTTCATTCGAGTCATTCATTCTCTTTTTCGGTATAATCGAGTGGTTGGTTTGAAAAAGCCAATCAAAGTAAATACCAAACCATGCACATGATTTGTTTTGTTTCTGCTATGTGCTTGGCAATATTCGTTTGTTTCGGATACGAACTGAATCGCTGTTATAGTTATGTAAACTTTTGCACTTGACAACGAATGCACTATTGTTGTGGCAGAAACGAGTGTGCCCGAGTAGAGGTTTGTTACGTACCTATTTTCTTTTAACTTGAAGTTGGCGTTAAGACCAAAGGTTTTTGTTTTCTTTATGTTAAATTGGAAAGGAGGTTTTAGATCACTAATAAAATGCGGTGAAAATCTTTATTGCAGGAAGAGCACACCTAAATTTATTTTGGGAGTTACTATTTTTACTTCTGAATTGGTATACCATAACACTATGCGACAAATTTTTGGTCAGTGTCTCGGAATGGAAAAATTTGAACCAGGGACCGTACCGGTTATGGTTTTTATCGAAAAAGTCACATATTAACTGTTATTTTTTTACTTTTATTTTTTTCGACACAAATAAAAGTTATTTTGTGCCTCATATTGTTACGGGCGAACATAACAGTTACTTTTGACTTTTATTTTATCGATCGGAAATAACAGTTATTTTCTGCCTTTTATTTTTTCGGTCAATAATATCAGGCAATTTGTGTTTTTACAAAGGCTGTTTTACCAACTAAAAAACTAATGGTACCATTATTTGGGTCTCATCGGTGTGCACAATTTTAATATGGCATCAATAGTTTTTTAATTGGTCAAGCGGCCTTTAAAAAAATACAAAGTGCCTGAAATTTTGACCGAAAAAATAAAAGTCACAAAATAACTGTTATTTTTGACCGATAAAATAAAAGTCAAAAGTAACGGTTATATTAACAGTTTATATTAGTTATATTAAAAATAACAGTTAATTTTTAACTTTTATAGAATCAGTCGAAAATTTAAAAAGGCACTTCATATTCATGAAGCTGAGGCCATTTGTAACATAATGGTATATTCGAAAAAGTCCTGCGACAATTTTTTCATTGTGTCTTTTTCATTTAGAAATTGAAAAATAACAATTATTTTCGGTCCCTGATTTGAACACCTATTAAAAATAAAAAAGTGTAAGTGAAGTTAGCTAAAACTTTTTTTATGACCATACAAAGTTTTTGACATTCGAAGTAATTTTTGTAAAAATATTTAAGTTCTATTATTTTTTTCTGCATGTATTTCAAAAGAGATTGGGAATTTGTTCATTGTTTCTTCGGCAAGATTGTTCTGATTGAGTTTATCTATAACTTTTCAAAACAAACTATAGCAAGAATCGCAATGCAGGCGACTCTTTTGCATATTTCCATTAAGCTTAGAAACGTTGAATGGTCATAAACGTAAAGTTTTAGCTAACTTTACCAAGCCTTTTGTGATTTTGAATACCTACATGTCTTTTTTAACTATGCTCTGAATCATCCTTTCCTGCGAATATGTTGGAAAGTGTTATAAATTAAACGCTTTCTTCAACAATATATTAATTTTGGCTTAACATTTTCAATCAATTATGTAATTCAATTGTACGCACTTAATTAAACTATGCTTTTTTTAGGGCTGTTGCTGCATATCTTAGAGCATTAAATCTATCACCGAATAATGCTGTTGTACATGGGAACTTAGCATGTGTTTACTATGAACAAGGACTAATCGATTTGGCAATTGATACATATCGACGAGCAATAGAGCTACAGCCTAATTTTCCAGATGCGTATTGCAATTTAGCAAATGCGCTTAAGGAAAAAGGACAGGTATATAAAAATATATATATATTAATATTTCGAACAACATAACACAGTGAAAAAAATGTAATGAAGTTGAAATGTAATAACAATAGAGTTCAGCTACTACAGCTTTTTCGCACTTTCTCAGCATTAACCCATTTAAAACCACGACCCATAGCATAAAATGAATTTTATGTTAAGGATTCCAGTGGCTGAAAATAAGTTAATGTGGAAAAAATTTACCATCCAAAGTTTGGATTGGGCTCAGAGACAACACAGGACATAACTACTAACCATGCATACAAAGATCTATAATTACATAATCTCTTTTAGTCTACTTTTGAGTTGACCTTTTGACAAGTTAATATCAAAAACGCTACAGTTGTTAACAAAGGTACTCATACGGTTTAAAGGAGCAGTTAACATATAGTTCGTTCTACTAAATGGTACATAAATTAAGTTGTTTGCGTTCCTGCTGCTTCTACGGTTAGTGTTAAAATTAATTAGAGAAAGGAGTTCTGGAGAATCAAATACACCGGTTATAAGTTGGTGTAAATAAATGATATCTGCAGACCTCCTTCGCTCACTTAGTGACTGCAATCTTAGTAGTTTTAAACGATTCTCATAAGGAGGAAGGTTTAAAATGTCAGTTCCACTTAAGCCCCCCAGAGCAAACCGAACAAAACGTTTTTGGATCCTCTCTATTCGTTCAACATGCATATTATAACTTGGGGACCAGACTTGACTTGCGTACTCCAAGTGAGGACGCACTATTGCATAATACAACGTTGTAGTTGTGATCATGCTATTGAATTCTTTGGCCCAGCGTTTTATAAATCCAAGCATTGAAGACGCTTTTTTACAAATATTATCAATATGAATGTTGAACGATAACTTAGGATCCATGCATATACCAAGGTCTTTGACTGCATCTACACGACTTAGAGCAGTATCTTTTATATTGTAATCAAATAATAAATTATTCCTTTTTCGCGAAAAGGTCATAGTTTGGCATTTACTAGGATTGAGAAACATATTATTTTTAGAACACCAAACTTCAAATCGCTCAGTCGCTCAGATCGCTCAGTCAAATACGATTTTATCCAGCATACAAAATATTGTGGAAATCCCATTAATTTAAGTTTAAATAAAATTAAGTCATGAGGTAATTTATCAAATGCTTTACTAAAGTCGACCTGGTTACCAGATTCCATTGAATTTAAGCAGAATGTTGTAAAATCAAGAAGATTAGACACTGTGGATCTTCCATTAACAAAACCATGCTGACGAGTTGTTATGACTTCTCCACAATGAATTTTAACACGATCGTACACAATTCGCTCAAAAAGTTTGGGAATCGACGAAAGCTTAGCGATGGGCCTATAATTATTAACATCATTCCTGCAACCTTTTTTTTATATAGGACTTATAAATGATTTTTTCCAAAAAACTGGAAAATAACTTTCTGTAATTGATTTACTAAATAATAAAGCAAGTGGTTGACACAAAACGGAACCGCATTGAGTTAACACTGCGTCAGGAATTCCATCGGGTCCAGCGCCAAAGTCCTCATCAATTGTCCCAATATACTTTAAAATATCCTCGGTGGTAAAGGATATAGACTCCAAAGAGACCCTGGGTGAAGAGTTCATGTAGTCAAAGTAACCTTCATCAGGATTAAACGAATCTGATCAAAAAGATTCCTTGAATAGATTGGCAAAAAGGCCACAAATTATAGAAGGATCATCCGTAAATCCGTCAAGAGTTTTGAAGGATGAGGGAAATCCATCAGATTTTTTCTTAGTATTTATGAACCCCCAAAATTTCTTTGGATCTGACAATATTCTCAACTTAATATTGTCTAAATATTCATTATACAAAAGAGCTGAAAGGTTTTGAAATTCCAGAAACAAACTTTTGTAGATTTCTAGGTCATTTGAGTCCAAACTACAGACGTATCTCTTCCAAGCCCTATTCCTGTTATTGCGAAGTGTTTTCAACTCCTTTGTGTACCAAGGGTATGCAGATTTTTTGGCTATAAGTTTGAGGCTATAAGGTACGGACTGAGAAATTACAGCAAAGAGTTCTAAATAAAAAAAATTAATGGAATCATCAAGATTATGTCCATTAATATATTCTAAAATTACGTTAAGTTTATTGTTAAGTAAATGATTCAACCTCAAAAAGTCAGCTTTTTTGAAATTGAATTCATAAACTTTATCCATTGAAATAGAATTAACTTTATTCTCTCTTTCCGGTTAATACCAAATACTCAATGGTGGATGATATACATCAATAGTAGTTAGAGCATGGAAGGCCCTCTTAACAATGACATTGTTACTGTCCGTAGTTCAGACCAGGTCAAGAAGTCTTTCCAGACTATTATAAATACAACTCACTTGTTGTAAGTCAGAACATATACTGTCAACGAATATATGCTCTCCAAGAGTCTTCGCATTAGATGCACAAAAAAATGTATCATCGTCAGAAGAATGCCACTTTAAGTTGGGCGGATTAAAATCGCCCAACAATAAAATGTCGTCATTAACGTCAAGAATATTAAGAATATAGTCTAGACAATCTGCCAGACTTGTATATAACTCTGCACTACTGTTTGGAGGAACATATGCATTAATTATGTATACATTTGAGCTACAATGTATAACCTTAACGCATATTAGTTCAATATTAGAAGCGCAGGGTATATCAACAAAGGAACTGACAAAGCAGTTCCTTACAGCAATAGGAACACCACCACCAACAGAAGAAATATCGCTGGAGTATCTGTCCTTTCTAAATACTTGGAAACTATTGTCAAACAATTCCAAGTCAGTAATGCTTTCATTCAACCACGTTTCAGTAAACGCGATAATGTCCTCAGAACAATTCTGAGTAGAAAGAAAAAATTCTCGCGTTTTGGAGCGCAATCCCCTAACATTTTGATAGTAAAGGGATAGCCTATTTAGTTTTTTTGGTTCCGACGAGCTTTATTATTTGAGCTCCTTGACTTGTTTTTAGGTATAAATTCTGAAACGAGGATATTATCGGCCCACATATTAGAATTAAGAACAGTTGAAAAATCTTCGGCTGCAACTGTGAAAATAAATGAGGCGTGGGTGGGCTTATTGCCAATTTTCTTACATGAGCGGAAAGCATTTTGGGATATCAAACTACATTATTCGACAAACGTCAGAATATTATTAGTTGATGTGTCGGGTTGTAACCTTGAAATAAAAATGTTCTTTGTCCTCGAAACTGCTCTTAGAGTGGTAAGCTCAGTTGAAGATTGAACGGATGGCGTACCAACCAAGGTATTAGCGATAGAATGTTCTGAAATTTCAGACACAACACTTTCACTAGGTGCAGAAATAACTAACACTTTAGGTAATGGGGCAGACAACTGAGGTACTGCATTAATAATATTATTATTAACATTATTATTTTCATTATCATTTTCTTTATCTTTATCATCATTAATATTATTATTATTATCATTATTATTGTTAACAATGTTAATTTTATTAATATTATTCTTTTTATTGTTATCATTTTTGTTATTATTATTATTATTATTGTTATTAGTATTATAACTATTAGTCGAGATTATATTAGATCCATGTGACGAGGAGGTGGGAACTAAAACTCGCTTAGCCTGGGGACTAGACGATACACTATGATTGGCACGTTTGCGCTTATTGTTTTTCCTCTTATTTTTAGAGTTATTTTTTGAATTATAACTCTGCTTGTGTACTAATTCCGTAGTTAGGACTTCATTTGAGGATACGTTGGGAGAGACGAGAGTTTCAGTCTCAGTCAAAAGAAGGTTAGCCCTAATTGGCGAAAAAATTTCATCCGTGGTACTATTGCAATTGTCAGCACTTATTTCGCTTAATGACGTCAGAATAAATTTAAAATTATTATTAAGCAAATTAAGGCTATCCCCAAAGAGCTTTATTTTTGAATATAACTCTGCTGGGGAGACGACCCTGCACGTAGGACAGTACCAACGAAGTGCTGAGTGTACCGAAAGTAAATCATGTACACATGAGTTAGAAATATTAGCACACGAAGCGTGAAACATTTGCTCGCATGGGCCAGAACAATGAAACATTGTATTTAAAATGTTCTGACTTCTGCATTGCCCATTTAATGAGCAAGCAGCAAAATTTTCGACTTGAAAATAAGTCATGTTTAAAAATTTAATATAAAGGAGCAGATTTGTTTCAAAAGTGTCTCAAAGGGTTAAGTACACAAAATTAAATACACAGTGTAAATTAAATACATGTGTAGGAGACATACTATTTTTCGTTGGTCTTGACGAGTAAAACAAGAATTTTTGTATGAAATTTCCAAAAACCCCTAAAATCTAGAAAGAAATAAAAACAAATTGGCCATTTCGGCCCATGAAAGGACTTTAACCGAACTTTTTATGATCATTTTTCTTAAGTTTGTTTCACTGACACCTGGACCTAAATGTTTTTGCTGGCTCCAAGCGGTTGTTTACTCTCTAAGAAGTCTCTCTTATAAAGAAGCGGTTTGGTAAGCCTGTTAATTAGTTGGTTATAAACCTATTTTCAGTTTTTTACCGGATTCTCACAGAAGAAACTAAGACCTTTCAAATAATATTATGTTATTTAAGAGGTTGAAGTATCCAACAAGAATCCTTTGCCGTGGATTCTATGGGAAATCTATGGGGGCTGAGCTACAAGCTGCCGGACGGGTAACAGGTTGCGGATGCTGGACGGCCTCTAGATATAGAGGCTAGCCGGTTTTTGCGGTCCCGGACAAGCAGCGGGTCATTAGCTAGGGCGCAACTGGAACTGTCAAGGCGAGTCGGAGTCGCCTTATAAGCTCCATGTCCAAAACTCCCTGTCTCCTCTACACTATAAACTTGAGTGATCTCTACAAGACCTTAAAACATGGAATGTGCGTAGGATTTGGGTCCCCATCACATTAATCATGCCCAATGACAATTAAACCAGCCTCGGATATGAACCCACACTACATTGACGACCGCTCTAAACGAAAAATGGATTATAATTTACGAATATATACATGGAATGTCCGGAAACTTTAAAGGGAAGGTGCCTTTGTCCAACTTGCGGAAGCCCTCGAAAAATAAAGCCATCAACGCCATCCAGGAGATGCGATGGAAAGATAAAGCTGCTCTAAGACTGTGATATCATCTACCATAGCTGCCATGCGGAGAAGCGCGATTTTGGATGCGTATTTGTAAGCTTGAAAGTGCACCATTTTGTTTTCCGGTTCACACCTGTGACCGAGAGGCTGGCGACAATCTGCATCAAGGCGAGATTCTTCCACATAAGCCTAATTTGCGCGCACGCCCCACGGAAGAAAAGGACGATGCTGTAACAGACACCTTCTACGCGAGCCAAAAGGACGTGTATGATCACTGCCCGGCCAATGACGTGAATATGGTCCTCGGCGATTTCAACGCGAAGATCGGAATATAAGGCATTTTTGGCTCAACTGTCGGTCAGTTCAATCTCCACGAGACCACTTCGAACAACGTTCTGAGACTGATCGACTTCACCGAGTTGCGAAACATGGTGGTTAGTAGATTCCAACACTTTGATATCTACAAGATTACCTGGCTGTCCCCAGATCAAAAAACACGAAACCAGATTGATCATGTTGTAATCGACGGAATACACGCTTCAAGCGTACTGGATGTGCGCACATTTCGGGGAGTCAATATTGCCTCCGAACATTATCTTGTTGCAGTCAAGATTCGCATGCGATTGTGCAATGCGAAGAATATATGCACTGTTATGCAACGAAAGCTAGATTGCTTGCAACGCCGAGGCCTACTCCGCTCAACTCTCGGTTAAGCTCATCCAACCTTACGCTTGCCTCGATAACGCCGGCGGACTTTGGGCGCAAATATCCCACTGCATGCGCACTACTGCTGAGGAAGTCATTGGTTTTCGGCGCCTGCAACCTCGAAACCAATGCTATGACCAGGAGTGTTGCAACTCGACAGCAGCAAAATACGCCGCATATAAAAAGACGCCGCAGTCATCTGCAACGCGGGCCATATGTGATAACTATATCAAAAAGAGGAAGGAAGAGAGATGCCTTTTCAGACCTTAAAAAAAAGTAGAAGGAATAGCGTGTACGTGAAAAAAATTGAGGTGTACAAGGGCAAGAAAGATGCCCGGAGATCCACTTGCAGAGATAAAAATGGTGATCTGGATACAGATACGCAGTGCGCGTTGAGATTATGTAGGCAACATATCTCCAATTTGCTTGCGGGCAACGATCAATTCCACCAACAATTCCGCGCTTGGAGAATGCAGGCCGACACCACCAATCTACGATGATGGATTTAAAGTTGCTATCAAGTGATTCAAAAACAACAAAGCAGTGGGTCCTGGCTGCTGAATTGCTTAAAACCGGTGGCTGTGAATTGATAAGATGGATTTTTGATGCAAAATCCACCTTATCATAAAATAAGGCAAAATATGGCTAGCTAGCTAGTTCTTTGTCCTGTACTAAAGAAAGACCCGACAATCTGCGCCAACTACCGAAGTAACGGTCTTATTTCCATCGCATACAAGGTTCTTTCGAGCATATTGAGTGAACGATTGAAGCCGCATACCAAAACACTGATTGGACCTTATCAATGTGGCTTTCGTCCTGGCAAGCAATGATCCTTTTATAACTAAAACCTTATTCACATCGCCAGTTAGGCCCATTCTAGAATACGCGTCAATTGTTTGGTGCCTCGTTATGTGTGTTACATTGACGATATGGAATCTGTTTAAACGCAATTTCTTCTATTCTGCTTTCGCGATCTATATTGTGATTCAAACTTTAATTACAGCTTATTAATCTAACTTCTTAAAAAAATAGAACTATGCTAAATTTTAGTTGGATTTTAAAACTCTAAAATGGAAATGTTGACAGTCCATATTTACTGAGTAAAAGTTACTTTAATGTTTCTCAACGACTTAGAAGTTATACTGTTTATGAACTTTTGTAGAACTAATTACTTACAAAATGAACCTTTTAAAAGCGCTTGCGGAGACTTTAATTCTGTTCCAGATTAACATCATTAAATGAATTCATGTGCTCAATTAAACAAAAAATTTTAGATTATCTGCAGTGCTGCCGCTGATTCTGATTACGCTCTTTCCAATTATGCACAAATTTCACTTGATGATGGATACAAAACTACATATAATCTGAATGGACCTGAATCTGTTTGGACCCCCTCACTTAATCTAATCGAACATGCTTGGTGAATGTTAACTCATATTTCTGACGTACTGTGCTGGTTGTATATTTTCTTCAACCATGCAAGAACGAATATATAAAAGTTTATATATATAAAAAAATATATAAATAAATGAATATTTTATTTAATACCAATGAATAAATAAAAAGTTCACCACAGACCACATTTTTACACTACACCAAATCCTGGAAAAACCCACGAACATCAAATCGACACCCACCAATCTTTGTTGATTATAAAGCTGCGTTTGATAGCCCGATTCGGCATTGCCTGTACGCAACAATGTCTGAGTTCGGTATATCTGCAAAGTTAATAAGACTCTGCAGGATGATGTTGAGCAATACATGCAGTTCCGTCAAGATAGGAAATAACCTCTCCAAAACTTTTAAGGTACTATTGCAGTGTGAAGCTATTAAAAACAACACCTTTTTTATTAACTTTTTTTTACATAGTATTATAAAATTATTTAATACAAATTTATTTACATTATGTACAGTTAAAGATGAAGATATAAAAAATGTTTTTTTTTTTTTTTTATTTGTTGCTTATTTCTTAGAGGTCGTTGATGTTGGCGAGTTTAAAAAAATATTGTAAGCTGGTTTCTCGTCTCCAGCATTTTCAAGGCGTCTGAAAGTAAAAAATCAAAGTGCATTCTTCAGTAAAGGGTTGTAGTTGAGCACTTTACCTCCGCAAATAAAAAAAAACAAAAAAAAATGGCATGCGTTGAGAGACAAATTTACAAAAAACCCCTCTTTTTGGCAGAAATTCTTAGCCGTAAAAAACAAAATATGAAAGTTTCTCGGCTTTTATACGCAGAGTGCCTAACAGAGTCTATGAAAATCACAATGAATCAAGATTCAGCGAAATCAACCAAGCAGAACTCGAAATATCTTAGAAACCAATTCGAAAAACTTGTTTCGAGAAAAACCCGATTAAAGATTTTTGTCTGTTTTTTTTTTCTTAAAATTCTTTAAATAATCATTGTTAAAACTTACAAACGCATTAATCGGCTATCCCCGCATCATATAATAACCCTTTAGCACTCTCAAAAGCTATATTTTACGCTTGATGCGCATTTTTTTGTCCAGAACACAAGAGCAGAAATCGTAAATACAATATATAACAGCACATGTGATATTTTTTTCAAAAATTTCGTATTCGCATTCTTAAGACCGTAAGGAACCAGATTCTAAAAAAATGATTTTTCATTTTGTACACACTGCAATAGTACCTTAATACCGAACAAGGTTTCAGACAAGGCAACCAGCCAACGGGTTTGACAGTGAACGAGGGCAAAACAAAGTATATGCTATCTGCAAATAGGGAAGCGCGGCGTATAGGCTCCCATGTTAAGCAACAAGTTTGCAACAACTATCGCATTCGAATGCACCACGAACTGTGCGAGCTCTACGACGATATTGATATAGTTCACCGTATAACAATTCAGCAACTACACTAACTGGGTCATGTCTATCGTATGGATGAAGAAGCTCTTACGAAAAAGGTGTTTGAGGCGAAAGCTGAGGGTCGACGACGAAGAGGAAGACCATGCCTCCGATGGATTGACCAGGCCGAAGAAGCCCTAACAAACAAATTTCAGATGGCGTGCTCGAAGAAGAGACGCCTGGCGAGAGCTGATGAAGTGCCGTAACGCGATCACGGGTTGTCATGGCCACCTATGTAAATAAGTAAGTAAGTACTACCCAACAATTCATATTTGTATTGGCTTAAATGAAGCAGTCACTACTCAAGAATGATATCCACAGCTTATTGTTTGCGGAAAATTCGAGAAACAACTTTTATTAAGACGTCTTCGACTTATAAACTAGGATATAAAATTGGCTTACACTGTAACTCGCTCAAATTTTGTTGAATGCACTTAAAGGGACGTTATACCTTCAAACATATTTATAATTTGAAGGTATAACGTCCCTAATAATTTTTTTTTTATTATTTTAAATACATATATTGCTACAGGAATTTTTTTAAAAAATCATTAAAAAAATCTTGGCGGGCGTGATAAAACAAAAGCTACTCGACCGATCGTTCTGAAATTTAAGTATGTTTTATACTTGTCGATGCATGGAATGAACTACGGACAGAAAAATCGGTTTTGTAGTTTTTGAGTTTTTGGCCAATTTTGTCCAAAAATTCTTGACAATTTTCGAAAAAACGCCGCCATTTTGTTATTTTTCAACCAAAGTTGTTTCTTCTAGTTCATTCCATGGCGGTTTTTTTCCGATGTCCCAGTGAGTTGTAATCATGCCCGCCATGGTTTTTTGATTTTTTTTTTATGTTTTTTTAAAATTTTTTTTGTGTAATATTTTTACTAAAAAGTAAATATATAATTTTTCAAAATGATATCTTGTTTTTTATTCAACTTATAGCCATTTTAAAACATGAAAAGAAACTTTTTTTGAAGGTGTCACGTCCCCCTAAGTTACATTTTACCTAATTTTGTTGAAATTTTAGAAGTGGTTTTAAGTAAGGATTGTGAAAAGACGGGAAGAGATAGTTGAGAAAGTATTTTTTATTGTTTTACAAACGTTTAAACCAAAAGTGAAGGTCTAAAATGTCCCTTAATATTTCAACTGCAATTTCTAAGATACATTGTCTAGTGAAGAACACACGACTTTTAAGATAAATAAATTTTTATGAACAATTTTATGTTCATTTTTAGCAAAAACTGAAAAACATAAATGCAAACTATCGCCAATTCAAAAAAAAATTATTATCCTGGGTTCTTTTCTCCAAGCACTAATGTAGATTAATAAGAAGTTTCATTTTATGAATAATAGTTTGGTTCCTACAACTCAATGTTCAAAAATTATTTCCTTCAAATGTTGCCCACGACAAATATTGCTCTTAATTGGTCCATTCTAGGGATGGAAAGTCGAGCAGTCCAAAAGTCGACTAGTCGATTATTCCTTCAAAATGTAGGCTTTTTTTGAAGTCAGTTATTGTTTTCGATTAAGAATCTTAAATCGGTTATCTGAATCGACCATCCGTCCCTGAAAACACGCAGCCAACTTTGAAAAAAAAACGTTTGTTGGACAACGCAGCCAACTTTGAAAAAACAAATTTCACTTGCTTTGAATCGCAGCCAAAACCAAATTTTAAAGATGATTTAGCCCATATGATTCTTTATTTTTTTCTATTCGTAAGAACTTTAAAATCTAAACTGAGCAGCGCATCAAAAAAGCAGATATATTTTTCATTGGTGTGAAAAGTGGTTTCAAAAAATCACTTTGAATAGCAGAAAAACTAGTAAAATTTTACTTTTTTAGCCGCTAGCAGCTTAAAATTTGATAAAGTGAACTTTTTTCATATCATGTTTTGTGTTTCTTTAGATTTGCTTTACGAATTTTTCATGATGCTTTGTTGCTTACATTTTTTTGATAATTGATAAGTTATTTCTTGTCTTTTCATCCGAGCTTGTTTCAAGATACAAAAAAATACAGAAAAAAGCTGTATTATATGGGCTTTTGCAATGGTAATGATAAAGAAGGCAGCAAAAAGTCAAAAACTGGTTAAAACCGGCCTTTGGGGCGAAAAAAATAGACTTCGGAAGAACCGTTCATTAAAAAATTAAAAAATTAATAAAAAGTCGAAACCGGTTATTCAATTCGACTATCCATCCCTAGTCCATTCTGTGGGTCCAATTTTCGACAACTCTTTCGAGTATATGAGGATACATTGGAAGCTCGTGGATTGTTTCTGCTTGTTCATCGGCCCAAATACGGCAATTTTGTTTGTTAACGTAGCCGTTCAATCAGAAATGAGCTTCGTCGCTAAACACAACTTTTAAATTCTTTAACTGATGACTGATTTTGGAAGTAAATTTCCACAATTAATTCACGATGTTCAATAGTAAGTCTATTCATGATTGAGTCGTATTGAATCGTTATATGGACACATTTAACACCTATATACGCCATTTGACACATGACAGCTGTCAAAACAACTCAGTTGAAAAAGGGACCTCGTATTGGATCACCCTTTATAAACCTTAAATCATGTCTGCCTTACTACTTATTTAGCTGGCGATTACAACCGTTGGTCGGTTTTGACCTCGACTAAGAATTTGAGCCAGCAGTCAAATTTGTGGTCTTCCTCGTCTTCGTTGGCCGCCGCTGTTTATCGAATAGTTTTTTCGCTGGAGCGTAGTCGTTCATTCTTTCGTCATGACGTATTCAGCGATCATGACCATAGCTAGGGAAGCCGTTCAATTTTAATTCGGTAGACCATATGGGGCAAAAGTAATTACCCAATGTTCTTTTGCTGTCATTTGTTTTTATGAAAACCTTTGGTTCAGCTTGTGAAATTTTTGCTGAATCCCGGATAAACGAAGTCCTTCGCAACCTCAAAGGAGGTGTTGTCGACAGTGACGTGGTTTCCATGACGATGAGACTGTTTTTTTTTTGTTAACACAAGATACTTCGTTTACCCTAGGTTCACTGCAAGACCCATTCGACTGGACTCTTTTTCTAGCCTTCAGAATGCTGCCTCAGGTCAGCAGTTCGGGTGATCTTCTTCATAACTACCTATATTAAAAAAGACGCACGATAAGGAATCACTTTGTCTTAAACCTCGCTTGGTATCGAACGAAGGGGACAGGTCCTTCCCAATTTTCACTGCGCTGCTGGTACTGCTCAGTGTCATCCTGCAAAGACGTATTAACTTCGCGGGAATACCAAATTCAGCTATGGTGAAGTAAAGGTGACTCCTTATTTGATTGTCGAAGGCGGCTTTGAAATCGACAAAAATATGGTGTGTGTCGATTTGTTTTTCGAGGGTCTTTTCCAAGATTTGTCGTAGCGTAAAGACCTAGAGCCCTATTCTGTAGCAGTGAAGCAAGCAGAGTGCACGATAATTTGTGTACACAACGAGTTTCTGATTCAGTAGCTTTGAAAATGAGTTTTTTATTTAAAGAAGTGTACACAATCGAGAAATTTTCCTGACTGACTTTTTTTCAGTGAGTTTTTATTTTTGTTGTTAAATTGTTGTGAATTGCCAGGCAACTTTTGGGATATAATTTAAAAAAATTTTGTCAGCATTCATTAAACAATTATTTTTTTCATACAAACAAATATTTATTTTCTTTAGTGTGGTTTAGGATCGAACATTTAAAAAAAAAAAAAAAATATATTTTAATTTCACTATTTTCAAATTGACTGCCATTTTTATTCAGCAACTTAATTTTTTATTCAGCTCGATTGTGTACATTTGAGTTTACTGAATAGCATGAGTTTTAAAAGTGTCCACTTCCAGTGAATGTGCGTTTTAAAATTTTGTGTACACTGCTTTTTCCCAGAGGTACAGAAAAGGGCCCCTGGTCGATGTTGTACTTTCCAGGTCTGAAGCCACACTGATTAGGTCCAATCAGTTGGATGACGATGGGCTTCAGTCTTTCACACAACATGTTCGACAAGACCTTACATGCGATATTAAGAAGGCTAATTCCACGGTAATTAACGCAAATGGTGGGATCGCCTTTCTTGTGGATTGGGCAGACCACACTGAGGTTTCAATCATCTGGAATGCATTCTTCCGTCCATAATCTGCATAGCCCTTTCAGCACCCACTAACATAATTGTGCGGGTAAATTTCTGCTATGTTCACGCGTTTGGCTTTCACATGTATGATCGTTTGCTTCCTACTCTTCAGTTATTTAACCGTTATTCAAACTATTCGCTCTTGTTGTGTGCACTTGTTTTTGACATATTTTTCATTGTCGCGTTTATATTTACCTTTAAGAAACGTCATGTTGGAGCAGCAGCCACGTGCATATCGTAAGTTAATTTTTTGTGTATAAAAAAAAAAATATATAAAAATTGGTAAATTTTAAAAGTGATTGAACTAAAGAAAGTTTATTTGAAATATTTCTAAAGTTTAATTTAAGCGATCACAAAAATATCTTTTGTGCCAAGTTGAGACAGTCAGACACGTTTCCATGTGAAGATCGCCCCCCCCCCTTATCTAGCAGATCGTCCCCCCTTATCTAGCAGATACTCTACCAATATCATAGAACAAAAATACTTAGAGAAAGGAAACACGTAGATTTAGTGTGACAGTGCTTATGCACAAATAGAGGCAAAGTTAAACAACCAGACCATATATTTGTTCTATGACTGTCGTGGTTACTTAAGATGCCCAATAAACAGTCAAAATTAACAACATTATTATAAAAAAGCCATTTGATGCATTATATTTGAGTTGTGATTTATTTTATTTTAAACTATGAGGATACCAATCGGATACCTTATTCGATTTTCGAGCGTTAGACCTGATGTTGCAGTACGTCTTAAGCGGATTTTGGCCAGGATTACACTGAACTACCAACTAGAATTAAAATTCAGATCACACAGAACCAAAGCTCTTTCAAACCGATAAACTTCCAATCCAGTTATGGTAATGGAAATATTTATTGGATCAAAAGGCAGTAATTCCATCGAAGTATCATAATTTTTACGATAATTTTAGCTAGTAGAAATAAAACTTCTGCAAACGTATCACAGCTCCAATTATTTGATTTTTTTTATCTATTGCTTCTAATATTTGTACTTGATTTTCATGTAAAATTGTTTAAAAATTGAAAGAAATTAATCCGTCCATGAACACGCCCACTTCCCATGTGCGTCTTTAATTTTGGTTATGCCAATAAAAGCAGCTATAGCTATACAAAAATGCCCACAAAAGTTGTTTTTCCCCCAATTTTTAATCTCGCAATTTCTATATAAATGTTTAAGATATCGATTAACTGTATCAAAATTTTCATTTGATAATTTTAATAGCATGAGTTATTAAAAAACATTATATAAAACATAAATTCCAGCGATTATAAAAGAAATCCCACGAAAATCTATCATTGCCAGTGAAACTATAAAGCACCCACAAATTAAGCACTTTAAATGAAAATGCAACTCTGCTCTATGAAGAAATTTCAAATGCACTACCGAGTAGAACATTTTTCTACTTATCTCATTAGATCGTACTTTGGTCGTATTTTATCTCTTCTTCTTGTTTTACGTTATTAAGTACGACCAACGCTTGAGGTCGAATTTAGATTTGCACCATAAGAACACGTTGATCTCTACTCGATCTGTCAACGCACGTACGACCTAACGCAGTATTGCGATTTAGCCATTAACTGTGAGCTACAAAAATAAAACTTAGTATGTGTGAATTTTTTATCAAAATTTAAATACATATAAAATATGGGCTTCATCAGCCCACGGACACGCCCATTTTCAATACTATTATGGTATTTTGGAAAAGTAGGTTTAGGGTATTTCATAGTCGGCCTAGACCGACTTTAGACTTTCTTTACTTGTTATATATAAAAACTAGCTGGTACCCGGCGCGTTACTGCCGTCCTTGTCCAATGCTTGTTCCAGTTTACCAATAGAAGGCCATCAACAAATAGTAACTCCACTCTGAGTTTCAATATTCTGTGACCTTTATTTCTAAAGCTATTAAATAAGAAAAGTTGTCTTCAAACGGAGCCACACCCCTTGTCCAATGCCCGTTCTAGTTTTCCAATAGCAGAAGACCAAATAGTAAATCTATTCTGAGTCCAAATTTTCTGACTTTTACAGTCATAGCTATTTTGTATCGAAAATTTGAATTATATAGGCGGAGCCACGTTCCGTTTTCCAATGCGCGTGTCTGTCTTATAATTGAAAAACCTGGCCAATCAGTCACTTCATACAAAGATTTATTGTTATATGACATTTAGTTCCAAATCTATTCGATACAAACAAATTTAATGGAATGGGCGGTGCCGTGCCCCCTTTTTAAAGATCGCTTAAATTTGACAGTCAAAGGGAACGTCTCAATAGAAGTTTGTACCGAGTTTCATTGATGTGCGATTTATAGACGAAAGTAAATCCGAAAATGTGTGATCTCAAAAAAGTGCCACGCCCCTCAGAGATAGGAAGGTGAATAATATTTTGCGACCTTTTCTCATACCTACAAAATATTCATACAAAATTTAATTAAAATTGGTCTAGCCGTTTCGGAGGAGTTGAAACACTAACACCGTGACACGAGATTTTTATATATTAGATTCATTTTTAATGCAATACTGTCTATCTGCCATAGGAGCTAAAATAACCCGAAATATAATAAACTTTTTAGTTATGATGGTTATTGAACTATTTTTGTTAATACTGTAGAAGATGGGTTCATCAATATTAAGGGGACGTGACACCTTAAAAAAAAAATTTCTTTTAGTGTTTTAAAATGCCTATAAGTTGAATACAAAATAAGATATTATTTTGAAAAATTAAATATATATTTTTTAGTAAAAAAATTAAACAAAAAAGATGTCTTTTGATTTTTTTGGACAGTAGCCATATATGTAGGCTACTGCAATTATTTTAAAAAAATATCAAAAAACCATGGCGGCCGTGATTACAACTCACTGAGACATCGGAAAAAAAAACATAAAACGGGTTTTTATCAGCATCAAAAGCACCATGGAATGAACTAGAAGAAACAATTTTGGTTAAAAAATAACAAAATGGAGGCGTTTTTTCGAAAGTTGTCAAGTTTTTTTGGACAAAATCGGACATTTATACGATCGGTCGAGTTGTTTTTGTTATATCACGCCCGCCAAGTTTATTTTAATGATTTTAAAAAAATTCCTGTAGCAATATATCTGATTAAAATAACAAAAAAAAAATTTTTTTGGGAATTTGTTTTACAAAAAAATATATGTTTAATTTTTCAAAATGATATCTTATTTTCTATTCAACTTATACGCATATTAAAACATTAAAATAAAAAAAATGTTTCAAGGTGTAACGTCCCCTTAATGCAAATTAGCACATAAGCTAGTTTTTTGCTCCCCTGAAAATTTGTGCTTTTGTAGATAGACATTATTGAATATATGCCCTTGATAAATGATTTAGTGCTTGTAAGTTTTAAATGCCCTTTTTTCGATTATCTATATTATTGAAAGTTGTATTTATATCTTCAATATAAAAACCCTGTTAAAACGAAAACGTGCTTAAGGAGTCACTCCCAACGCATTCAATCGTGGCACTTTCTTCTTTTATGCATTAACTCACCATGAATTTACTCTTCTTTGCAAGTAGGGAATATGTTCTTTCATTTTTTGATATTAAGAAGTCAGTTTAAAAGTTATCAACTTAATATTTGTAGGAGGCATTATAAAGGGAGATATAGAGCCGTTTTACGCAATCGAGTCAGGATTTTTGTTTTGTCATACCTTCAAAAGCATAATAGTTGAGGATTTTCATCGCTTTTATCTAAGGTCAACATATAGTTTGAAAACACAACTTACCCAGGGGTTTTCGGGGTCGGTGATTTTTATGCCGAGGTCGGTTTAGCTCTATCACATCATTTTCAAGACCATTTAAAGATCAAACTAAGAAAAAGTGGTTAAAAAATATAAAAAAAATAATAAAAAAGAATGAAAAAATTTGTGTACCCTGCGTGGTAGGGTTAAACTCTGATTCGAATCCAGCGACCCAAAAACATATGGAAAACATGGTCTGATCTCCAGGCCAGAACATTTTTTGTGTGGCTGTGTTATTAGTTGTTCCGACATTTTTCTATTGAAAAATTTGTACAAAGGTATTGTACATTGTATAATATCCAGATTATATTCATCGTGTCATATGCCGAAAAGGAAAGAACAATGTGTACCGAGCCAGCTAGTACACATATATATATTATTTAGCATAAAACGTTTATGAATTTCAAAAGCTTTGACAATAATTTTGTTAAAATTTCAGGTGAAAGATGCTGAAGATTGTTATAATACTGCTTTAAGGCTATGTCCCAGTCATGCAGATTCTTTAAATAATCTTGCCAACATAAAACGTGAGCAAGGATTCATTGAAGAAGCGACGCGTCTTTATCTCAAAGCTCTGGAAGTGTTCCCAGAGTTCGCAGCTGCACATTCTAATTTAGCATCAGTTTTGCAACAGCAGGGTAAGTTAAATGAGGCACTCATGCACTATAAAGAAGCAATTCGTATTCAGCCTACATTTGCTGATGCTTATTCGAATATGGGAAATACTTTAAAAGAGCTACAAGATATATCTGGAGCATTGCAATGTTATACCAGAGCTATTCAAATTAATCCAGCCTTTGCTGATGCCCACAGTAATTTAGCAAGCATTCATAAAGATTCAGGTAGTATTCCGGATGCCATTCAATCATATAGAACGGCGTTAAAGCTTAAGCCAGACTTTCCAGATGCGTACTGCAATTTGGCTCATTGTCTACAAATTGTATGCGACTGGACAGATTACGAAGCAAGAATGAAAAAACTTGTCAGTATAGTCGCTGAACAACTAGATAAAAATAGACTTCCTTCGGTTCACCCCCATCACTCTATGCTTTATCCATTGTCCCACGAATTTCGTAAATCAATTGCTACCCGCCACGCAAATTTATGCCTTGAAAAAATAAATATTTTACATAAACCACCTTATAAGTTTCCACGTGATATTCCTTCGAACAACAGACTTCGAGTAGGATATGTAAGCTCTGACTTTGGGAACCATCCCACTTCTCATCTTATGCAGTCTATACCAGGTTTACATAATCGGTCAAAAATAGAGATATTTTGCTACGCTCTAAGTCCGGATGATGGTACAACTTTCCGCGCAAAAATTCATCGTGAGGCTGAACATTTCGTAGATTTGTCACAAATACTTTGTAACGGGAAAGCAGCAGACCGAATTAATTCTGACGGAATTCACGTGCTTGTGAACATGAACGGCTATACAAAAGGAGCACGTAATGAAATATTTGCTCTACGTCCAGCTCCAGTACAAGTAATGTGGTTAGGGTATCCTGGAACAAGTGGAGCGTGTTTTATGGATTACATCATTACGGACTCTATTACTAGCCCATTAGAACTAGCTTCACAATATAGTGAAAAGTTAGCGTACATGCCTTATACATACTTCATTGGCGATCATAAACAAATGTTTCCACATTTAAAAGAGCGTTTAATTGTTTGTGAAAAACAGGCGTCCGCAGTAGCTGATAACATTGCAGTAATTAATGCAACTGATTTATCACCTTTAGTTGAAACCACGCAAGTCAAAGAAATTCGTGAAGTGGTTAATTTTCAAAAGCCGATGGAAATTACTCACAAAGTCGCAGAGTTGCCGAATACAACTCAAATTACAGCAATGATTGCAACAGGACAAATTCACACATCGCTGAATGGCATTGTTGTTCAAAATGGCTTGGCAACTAATCAAACGAATAACAAAGCAGCCAACGGAGAAGAGGTTCCTCAAAATATTGTTATAACTACACGTAGACAATACTGTCTACCTGACGAAGCTATAGTTTACTGTAATTTTAATCAACTTTATAAAATTGATCCATTAACACTTCAGTCTTGGATTGAAATATTAAAACATGTGCCCGGTTCAGTTTTATGGCTTCTACGTTTTCCTGCTGTTGGCGAACAAAATATTAAAAAAACAGTAGAGGATTCAGGTAAGAATAGGCTTTAAGATCTACTATACTTATAACTATGAAGGGTTTATTGTCATTGAAAAATATGTTGATGGTGTGTTTTGAATTAACATAAACTCAAACAAAATTGTTGCTATATTATAGTTTATTTAATTTTGAGAAGAAAGAGAAAAGTACAAAAAAATGCTCAAAATCAAATAAGTTTTTAGTTTTTCGTTATGGGACGTGATAACTTTCAAAAATTTTTTTATTTTAATGTTTTAAAATGCGTATAAGTTGAATAAAAAATTAGATATCATTTTGAAAAATTAAATAAATATTGATTTGTAAAAAAATTTCGCAAAAAAAAAATTTTTTTTTTATTATTTTAATCACATATATTGCTGCTGGAATTTTTTGAAAAAATCATGTCGGGCGTGATTAAACAAAAACTACTCGACCGATCGTACTGAAATTTTAATATGTTGTTTTACACTTGTCGATGCATGGAATGAACTACGGACAGAAAAATTGGTTTTATAATTTTTGAGTTTCTGGCCGATTTTGTCCAAAAAACTTCACTTTTCGAAAAAACGCCGCCTTTTTGTTGTTTTGAAACCAAAATTGTTTCTTCTAGTTCATTCCATGGCGGTTTTGATGCTGATGAAAACCCCGTTTTTTGTTTTTTTTTCTCGATGCACCAGTGAGTTGTAATCACGCCCGCCATGGTTTTTTGATGTTTTTTTAAAATAATTCCAGTAGCCAGTAGTAATTTTTTTACTAGAAAATATATACAGTGCCGGACTAAAGTATAAGCACACTCTGCATAATAAAACAAACTGATATATTTTCATATTAAGAAAATATAAAATATTTATTTCATGAATATATTATAAGTGTACAACATATGTTTGTAAATTAATAACCATAAAACTGAAAAAAATGTTCTTCATAGGAGAAATAAAAGGAAAAATATATATAAAAACAGTTTTTTACTGGACAAAAGTATAGGCACAGACTTTATTATATAAGTATGTAAAAGTTTACTAATTCTTTGTCGGCAATCCTTTTTGTTTTATTACTGCCTTTAGTCTATTTGGCATAGAGTGTACCAATTTTCTTGTAATATTTTCGCTAATGTTGAGCCATTCTTGCATTAACGCTGCTTTTAGTTGAGCTTTATTTGATATTCTGCATTTTCGAACTCTTCTCCCCAATTATTCCCATAAATGTTAGATGGGTTTAGGTCTGGTGACTGCGGGAGGTGTGGCAAAACATGTGGCATGTTAAAAGCAAGCCACATCTTTACGTCAAGAGCTGTGTGTTTCGGGTCATTGTCATGCTGGAATGTAAATGACTCAGGTAAGTTCAGTTTTTCTGCACTTTTCTTAACAATTTCCTTTAAAATCTTGAGGCAAACGGACGTGTCCATTAAACCGTCAATAAATACAGGCTCCCCACACCCCATGCAGACATGCAGACCCATACCATAACTCCCCCGCTACCATACTTTACTTTTGGAAAAAGATTTCTTACAAGATATGCCGTGTTGGACTTCCGCCATATCCTAGTATCAAGGCGAAAAATGTTAAATTTGCTTTCGTCTGAGAAAAGCAAATATCTTTAAATCTAACAAAATCTATAGTTTAATAAGAGCAATATTGTAACAAAAAATAATTATGATGCTCTTTATTATTCTCTAAATTGTAACTTTTGGTTGTGCCTATACTTTTGTCCAGCACTGTATTTAATTTTTCAAAACGATATCTTATTTTTTATTCAACTTATACGCATTTTAAGACATTAAAATAAATTTTTTTTGAAGGTGTCACGTCCCCTTAAATCTCCAGTTATTCAAAGTTTTTTTTAAAGAAGATTTTAATTTTTGACTTTTAATGTGTCCCAATATGATTTGTTTTTCTATTGTTGTATCAATCTTCTTACGAGCGATGTTCCAACAAATTGTAGACGATCTATAACACTGTTCAACAAAATCATTTTTTTTTCCAAAATAATAAGGTTCCGAAAACGGATTCTGGTAGAGAAGACCAAAAAATATACGTGTATAGGCGTTTTGAAAGTTTACATCTGACAAGGAAAGGTCCCCAGGTGTTACTCTCCGATTTGAATGAGCTTTGGATATGCAATAGAGGACCAAATTCCAAGGTTGACGTATTTTTTTATATCTGATGAATTCATGGTTAAGGATTTCAAAATGGCGGTCCATACTTTGGAAAAAATACTTTTTCGCAATAACTTCAAGTGTGCGTATTGAAACATAGATATTTAATATTAATTTTTTTTTTTCCTTAATATTTTAAAATTTCACGTCGCACATATTTGCCTTCCAAAACCTCTTATAAATCAATTTCTCAAAATTTAAAGTCTCCTCTAGACTATAAACTTGAGGGGTCTCTTCAAGACCTTAAAAATAGAATGTGCGTAGGGTTTGGGTCCCAACCACATTACTTATTTCCCAATGAAAACTTAAACAACCTCGAATATGAACCCCTACTACGTTGAAGACCACCGCAAACGTAAAACGGACAATGATTTAAGGATATGCACCTGGAATGTCCGGACTCTTTATAGGGAATGTGCCGCTGTCTAACTGGCGGAAGCTCTCGAAAAAATAAAGGCTGACATCACCGCCATCCAGGAGATGCAATGGAAAGCACAAGGCTGCTCTAAGAGACCAGACAGCGATATCTACAACAGCTGCCATGCGGAGAAGCGCGAATTTGGATGCGGATTCGTCGTAAGCCGGAAACTACGCCATCTTGTTTCCCGGTTTACACCTGTGAACGAAAGGCTGGCGAAAATCCGCATTAAGGCGAAATTCTTCCTCATAAGCCAAATTTTCGCAAATGACCCAACGGAGGAAAAGGACGATGCTGTCAAGGACACTTTCTACGCGAGCCTAGAGGACTTGTATGATCGCTGCCCGGCCCATGACGTGAAAATAGTTCTCGGCGATATTAACGCGAACGTCGGAAAAGAAGGCATTTTTGGCTCCACTGTTGGTCAGTTCAGTCTCCACGAGACCACTTCGAACAACGGTCTAAGACTGATAGACTTCGCCGCGGCGCGAAACATTAGTTAGAAGCAGATTAGAACACCTCGATATCCAGAAGGCAACCTAGCTGTCCCCGGAACAAAAAACACGAAACCAAATTGATTATGTTGTGGTCGACGGAAAGCACGCTTCAATTATACTGGATGACCACTATCTTGTCGCAGCCAAGATTCGCATGCGATTGTGCAATGCGAAGCATAAACGCACAGGTATGCAACGAAAGCTTGATGTCGATAACCTACTATCACAACGGACCGCCGAGGCCTTCTGTGCTCAACTCTCGGTTAAGCTCAACCAACCTTACTCTTGCCTCGACGACGCTGGCGGACTTTGGGCGCATATATCCCACTCCATGCGCACTGCTGCTGAAGAAGTCATTGGTTTTCGGCGCCCGCAACTTCGCAACCAATGGTATGACAAGGAGTGTCGCCAGCAGCAAAATACGCCGCATATAAATAGATGCTGCAGTCAGCTGCAACTCGAGCCATGCACGAAAACTATCGCGATAAGAGGAAGGAAAAGAGATGCCTTTTCAAACGCACAAAAAGAGAGCAAGAAGAGTGTGAGCGATAAAAAATTGAGGTGTTCCAGGGCAAGAAGGGTGCTCGAAAATTCTACCAGCAGGTTAAGCGTCTAACCCAAGGTTTCAAGCCCGGAGCATCCACTTGTAGAGATGAGAATGGTGATCCGGTTACAGATACGCAGTGCGCATTGAGATTATGACAGCATTTTTCCAATCTCCTTGCAGGCGACGATACCAACAATTCCGCCCTTGCAGAATGCAGGCCGACACCACAATCGACGGTGATGGAGTGGAAATTCCACCACCTAGCCATGACGAGGTTATATTGGCGCTTATCTGCGCCAAGTTGCTATCCAGCGACTCAAAAACAACAAAGAAGCAGGTGCTGACGGCCTGACTGCTGAATTGTTTAAAACCGACGGCGGTGAAATAATAAGTTGCATGCATCAACTCATCACCAAAATACGGCTAGTGGAAAGCATGCCCGACGATTGGAATCTCAGTGTGCTTTGTCCTCAACTTAAGAAGGGAGACCCGACAATCTGCGCCAACAACAGAAGTACAGTATTATTTCCATCGCGTTTAAAGTTCTTTCAAGCGTATTGTGTGAAAAATTGAAGCCGCATACCAAAACACTAATTGGACTTTATCAGTGTGGCTTTCGTCCTGGCAAGTCCACCATAGACCAGATTTTTACACTACGCCAAATCCTGGAAAAAACCCACGAAAATCAAATCGACATCCACCATCTCTTTGTTAATTACAAAGCTGCGTTCGATAGCCCGATTCGGGATTGCCTTAACGCAACAATGTCTGAGTTCGGTATGCCTGCAAAGTTGATAAGGCTCTGCAGGATGACGTTGAGCAATACATGCAGCTACGTCAAGGTAGGAAATGACCTCTCCGAAACCTTTAATACCGAACGAGGTTTCAGATAAGGCGACCCGCTATCATGCGATCTCTTCAATTTCATCATGGAGGGGCTCCTACAAAAGGCAGGTGTACATCGAAATGATACCATTTACTACAAAGGTATCCAGCTTCTTGCGTATGCTTATGATATCGATATTATCGGCAGAACCAAGAGAGATGTAACTGTTGCTTTCGCCGCTATCTGTGGTTTTGATGGTGAACGAGGGCAAAACAAAGTATATGCTGTCTGCAAATAGGGAAGCACGGTGTCTAGGCTCCTTAGTAACAGCAGGCAAATATAATTTTGAAGTTGTCAAGAAGTGTTTAAGGAACCGTCGTAAACAGCAACAACAATGTCAGCCTGGAGGCAACGCGAAGAATAACAATTGCTAATAGGTGCTTCTACGGGCTTAGTAAGCAATTAGGTTCTAGAGCCCTCTCTTGATCGACAAAAATAACACTCTACAAGACGCTCATCATACATGTGCTTCTCTGTGGCGCCGAGGCATGGGTGGTATTGCAAACAGATGCAGCCGCTCTTGGGGTGTTTGAGAGGAAAGTTCGTCGCAAAACCTTTGGTCCTGTTCAAGTTGGCGACGACTATCGCATTCGAATGAACCACGAACTGTACGAGCTCTACGACGACATTGACTTAGTCCAGCGTATTACAATTCAACGACTACGTTGGTTGGGTCATATCTTTCGTTTGGATGAAGAAGCTCCAACGAAAATGGTGTTTGAGGCGAAAGCCGATGACGACGAAGAGGAAGACCATGCCTTCAATGGATTTACCAGTCCGAGGAAGCGTTAACCGCGCTTGATGAAGAGATAGGAGACGGCGCGCGCGAAGCAGAGACGCCTGGCGAGAGCTGATGAAGTTGGCCGTAACCCGACAACGGGTTATTATGTCCACCTAAGTAAGTAAGTAAGTAAAGTTGAGAAGTGAGACTTTTTCTAGCTTTTGTCTAATACCCATGGAATAATTTACCTTTTGTTTTTTTAATTTTTATACAACACTTCTTCACTGCATCAGTTGAAAGTCATCGATCGTAAACTTGCATTGTCAGTCAGTTAATTTGCGTGAAAAATACCACTGCTTAACACCTTACCATTAAGCTGCAGGTGTGTACTTTAAAACAAAGCTTTTTTTATTTATATTGAACCTTCAATAAAATAGATATTGGATTTATTGTCAATGCAAATGGCCAGTTTATTTTGTTTTTTTTTTTTTGTATGATGGACCTTTTGTTAGATTATAGGGTGTTATTGGGTAACATTTTTACAACAGCTTAAGAAGGAATTTGTCAAAGAGCAAAAACCAAAAGAAAATGCTACCCATTACCACCCCTCCCGCCCCAGATTTTGTTGTCCCTGATGTGTGTCCAGATTGATGAAAAATCAAGAAAATTTAATAAAATAAATAATTTTTTTTTGCGTGAAGGATCGTCTGGCTTGTGCATTGTAACTAGAAGATATCTGTATGATATTATGAATGAGTGTGAAGACAACAGCTATGAAGCTTAATTACCTTCAGAGCTATTTACTCAATAAAGCGTCTTGCACCGAAGAAAAACTTAAAACTTAAAGATTTAAGATTTTAAGCTTAAAATTGCAAGCTGAAGGTATTTAACTTAATTCAAATTTACTTGGATCGGTAGTTTTAACTTTAAATCTGGTTTATTTTAATATAGACATGAATTTAAAGTAAGATGAGTTTTTGAGATACTAACCTTGGCTGGACGTGGCCGATCATTGAAACCTTTTACAGAGCTTAGCATACAAAGCAAACGAAAAAGAACGCAGAGCTAACGTGACAGCAATGAAACGGAGGATCTTGCGTTCGCTACTCATATGAAGTTACGTCAAACTGGAAAATCACAAGCTTCAAAAGTACTAAAAGAAATTATCAAGTCTCCAGGGAGGGCACGAAGATATAAAAAACCATTGTCCTATCGTTTCCAAAGTGAAAAGTTATCTACTCTTAAGGCTCTTTCTGTTTTTGTTGACGCAAACTTATCAAGAAAGCAGTATAATATAGTGAGAACAAGTCGCACTTGATCTTCAAAAGTGGCACAACTCAAAATTTTTAAATTTTCAGGAGAGGCAAAAAACTATTTCTTTTTCAAAGCAACTTCATACAAAAGAAGGTCACAAAATGATTTTTTAAAAATTAAAGAGCAATCGGATTAAAACAAAATTTGAACAGTCGATGGAGATGTGCATTACGAATTGGTTCATATTAAAAAGTCAAAATTGAAAAATTTTGAGTTGTGTCACTTTTGAAGATCGTGTGCGAAGTGATGAAAAACTTTTTCCTAGCTTTAATATTCTCCAAAAAAAAAAAAAATTGCTCCCCAATGTCTGAGTCATATACTGTAACAGTAACTTTGGCTGAAGTAAATTTGCAGGACTTATTAAACCATACAGCTAAACGCTTATTGTTATAATTGGATGACATTCAAAAGACTTGAAAACTAATGAAAACTAAATACTGCTAAATTGTATGTTGAGCTCTATCCCTGGCATCCGATGACTCCAACGATGCACTAAATTCTGATTCATGTCCGAAGAAGCAGCAGAAGCAAGGAACAAGCATTTCAGGTTGTACCGATTAAATTTTGCGAGGAAGTTTACCAGGACGGATTGCAACATGGATTTTCTTAACAGGTTTAAAAAACATTATAAGCAGTAGGAAATAATAAATAATAAAAATTTTTGTCCAATATTAAGGTTACTTTTAAGTTCGGATCCTCTAATAACACGTTTAAGACCCTTGCCTGTTAAAAAATCTAAAACATTTACCACAGAAGCTCTTGCAATGTTGACTTCCGGGATTCCTGGTTCATCTTCTTTACAAAATTTAGACGTGACTACACGGTTAAAAATTTTGGACTAGTTTTTAATCCAAACTTTGGTTTAAAGGAATTTTTAATCCAAAAAGTACTATTTTTTATTCCATACTTAAGTTTAATTTGTTTTTAATCCAAAAAAGTTTAAGTTTAAGACTATTTTTGGACTACAAATTTACATTAAGGTAGTATTTTCAGGAAAAATTATTTATGTTACCTAAGATTGAAAACTACTACTGCTACGAAATTTACGCTCAATATAATAGTTAATGTTGTTAAAGAATCCGAAGTTTATTTTTTAATTAAATGAAACAAATTGTTTCTTAAAATCTGAACCCAAATATTATTATATTCATTATTACATTGAGCAGTGTTTCATAATACATAATAAGGGTATTCATGCAAAACGGCAAGCTTGTATTTTGGGCAATTAGTTATTTTTATCAGTCGATTGTGCATTTGGAGAGATATGTCAGCTGTTAACTTGTTAACAGTCAACTTTCAGCATACATATAAACAGCTGATTGCTGGTTTGTGATATATCTGGTTTGTGTAAACGGTTCTCCATACATTTAATTTATTAGGCTGATAAGCTTATACGGTTTATATCATTTATAAGGGCATTGCCCATTTGCATGAATACCCTTAATGTATATATAGTGAAGTTGATGGCAATATAATAATATGTTCACACGAAGGCGTTTTGGCTGAAAAGCCAACAAAAAGCAGCTCTTTAGTTGACAGTTCTTCTATGGCGAAAAGCTGAATATTATGTAGCTTTCCAGCTGAAAAGCCATTGGCACGGACGCGACATTCACACGGTTTTAATTACTCGAAAAACAAGAAAGAAACAAAAAGAACCGATATGTATTTTAAGTGTTCTAACGCGATGAAAGAGTGCTACATTTTATAAAAATATTGGCAAGATTTAGTATAAATTAGTTCAAAGTACGCGACAAAAAAAATAAGTTTTTTTTAGCTCGAATAGAAATATGCAAAATTTAGCATAAATTAAGTTTAAGAATTTTTTTAATATATATATACATGCTTATGGAGGTCAAAGGATAACTTTTCTTCGTAGATTTATGAAATGTGAGAATTATCTCTTAGCTTTTTTTCGCACGAGTTCTCCCCTTTGTGGATTAAAAAGTAATCCTTTTATATTTTTTACTTTTTTGGACTAAAATCTAATCCTTTTTGGATTATAATATTTTATACTTTCTGCGGATAAAAAATTATTCCTTTTTGGATTAAAAAATCTTAAACTTTTTGCGGATTAAAAATAAGTCCTTTTTGGATTGGAAAATTTAAAACTTTTCATTGGATTAAAAAGTAATCTTTTTTTGGTCGTGTCCTATATGTAATCCAAAAAAGATTAAAATTTAGCCCAAGATTTTTAACCGTGTACATTATCCTCTGAAAGTGAACATGAAGAAACAGACGAAGAGATATTCAAGATATTGATGAAGATGAATTATATGTACAATAATTAAATAATTAAAAACATCATTATATATAATTTTATTGTAGTATTATATAATATTTTTCACATTAATTAAAAATTGCTCAAATATACGCTATAAACTTCATTTATGCCTTTATTTGACAGAAATAAGCTTAATAACTCTTCTTGAGTTGTTTCAGTCAAGTATCACTTAATTGGGACAAGCAAATATTTTTGAGCAGTTTTTCGAGGTAAATACCCCTATGTGCGTCGTCTGGTATAAATTTTTATGTTTTTTGATGTTGTTGATGATATTAACAAAGTATTCGCCCATTCCACGCATAAGGTTGCGGTTATAGTGAACGCCGAGTCAGACAGACAGGCGCAGACAGCAACCTGCCAAAAAAATTAGCCGTGCATAGTGAATACGAGAAGCAGATCAGATCAGATTAAATTGATTGCTTATGTTTTTTAAATTTTTTTTTATTTTTCATGCTAATATGAAGGCATCAGTTATGGTGTTTATAATAAATGTGTTTTTAATTCATAAATGTTCTGCCACGCTTATGCAAAAAGAATTACATAACAAAACAACACAAATCTCTTTTGACGTCGTCCAAAACCAACCATTGCACTCACATGAACAAATGCGTGGACGCTGCTGTTGTTTCGTTAAACAATATGTCGTTGCATCTTTTTAGGTCCGTTAATTTTCACGCTCTGCCCTTCGGCTGCGTCACCTCCCTTGCCCAAAAAAATCTAAAAAACTAAAATCATTTCATTTGAACAATTATTGTCTATCTTCATCTAACAAAATTGACACAAATTTCGCACAAAGAATGCTCACATCATAAGGAGCGCACAAATAATATGCTATGTTTTTTGCTTTAATTTCATATGTTCACGGTTAAAAATCTTGGGCTAAATTTTAATCTTTTTTGGATTACATATAGGACACGACCAAAAAAAGATTACTTTTTAATCCAATGAAAAGTTTTAAATTTTCCAATCCAAAAAGGACTTATTTTTAATCCGCAAAAAGTTTAAGATTTTTTAATCCAAAAAGGAATAATTTTTAATCCGCAGAAAGTATAAAATATTATAATCCAAAAAGGATTAGATTTTAGTCCAAAAAAGGAAAAAAATATAAAAGGATTACTTTTTAATCCACAAAGGGGAGAACTCGTGCGAAAAAAAGCTAAGAGATAATTCTCACATTTCATAAATCTACGAAGAAAAGTTATCCTTTGACCTCCATAAGCATGTATATATATATTAAAAAAATTCTTAAACTTAATTTATGCTAAATTTTGCATATTTCTATTCGAGCTAAAAAAAACTTATTTTTTTTGTCGCGTACTTTGAACTAATTTGTACTAAATCTTGCACATATTTTTATAAAATGTAGCACTCTTTCATCGCGTTAGAACACTTAAAATACATATCGGTTCTTTTTGTTTCTTTCTTGTTTTTCGAGTAATTAAAACCGTGTGAATGTCGCGTCCGTGCCAATGGCTTTTCAGCTTTAAAGCTACATAATATTCAGCTTTTCGCCATAGAAGAACTGTCAACTAAAGAGCTGCTTTTTGTTGGCTTTTCAGCCAAAACGCCTTCGTGTGAACATATTATTATATTGCCATCAACTTCACTATATATACATTAAGGGTATTCATGCAAATGGGCAATGCCCTTATAAATGATATAAACCGTATAAGCTTATCAGCCTAATAAATTAAATGTATGGAGAACCGTTTACACAAACCAGATATATCACAAACCAGCAATCAGCTGTTTATATGTATGCTGAAAGTTGACTGTTAACAAGTTAACAGCTGACATATCTCTCCAAATGCACAATCGACTGATAAAAATAACTAATTGCCCAAAATACAAGCTTGCCGTTTTGCATGAATACCCTTATTATGTATTATGAAACACTGCTCAATGTAATAATGAATATAATAATATTTGGGTTCAGATTTTAAGAAACAATTTGTTTCATTTAATTAAAAAATAAACTTCGGATTCTTTAACAACATTAACTATTATATTGAGCGTAAATTTCGTAGCAGTAGTAGTTTTCAATCTTAGGTAACATAAATAATTTTTCCTGAAAATACTACCTTAATGTAAATTTGTAGTCCAAAAATAGTCTTAAACTTAAACTTTTTTGGATTAAAAACAAATTAAACTTAAGTATGGAATAAAAAATAGTACTTTTTGGATTAAAAATTCCTTTAAACCAAAGTTTGGATTAAAAACTAGTCCAAAATTTTTAACCGTGTTGTTTTGTGTTATTTATATAATTTGTCACAAACAACAAAAACATGGGCACGCTGCGCACCAAAAAATCAATCCTCACACTCCTTTGCACTCGATCATGCGTTGCATGCTCTGTTTTCTTGAGTTCATCAATATTTGAATATGTGTGTCATAGACACTGTGGACATGCAAGTTGTTGTTTGTTCTTTTTTTTTTTTTTTATTCTTGCTCTGTTGCTGTTGTTTTTTTTTGTGTAATTTGTCAAACAACAAAAACATAGGCACGTATGCGCAACAAAAAAATAAAATCAATCCTCCCACTCCTTTGCACTCGATCATGTGTTTGCATGCTTTGTGTTTTTGAGTTCATCAAAATTTGAATATGTGTGTCATAGACACTGTGGATATGCAAGTTGATGTTTATTCTTTTGTTTTTTTTTTTTATTCTTGCTCTGTTTCTGTTGGTTTCTTCTTGTAAGAAATTTGTATTTGTTTCTTTTTGTATTTGTTGAGTACTCTTGCACTCAAAAAATGTTGAGAACAAAATGCAGAGTTCTTTATGAGGGAAGATCAACTTAATGAATAATTGCAAAATATTTTTCCAAATTTGTAAATGATGCGCTTTAAAAAACGCTGTTTCCTTAAAACTATTCAAAACTACTCAAAATAACTTAACCTGCTCGTTATCAGCTGCGAGAAACCTGAGCTAGCCTGCTTTCACGTCTGATCTGATCTGATCTGATCTGCCTGCTATCACTATGCACACTTTGAGCAGGTTTATATGAAATTGTGTGAAGCCACTTTTGTCGCGCTGGCCTGCCTGCCTGTCTGTCTGTCTGACTCGGCGTTCACTATAACCGCGGCCTAACGCAATACTTTTTTTTCAAAAATTGACCTCATGGCTTTCGTTTTGTTTTATTTTTGAGCTAAAGATTCCTATTAAAATTCTAAGAACATAAGCTCATTTATTTTTTTTTATCGCCATTCGTTGAAAAGTTATGGACTTCTCAATTCTGCAAATCGTCCGAAAAGGCCGGAATCGGGAAATTTTCAAATAATTGTATCTACGTCAGTTTTTATCCAATTTTTATAAATAATGTACCGTTGGAAAGGTATTGGAAAGAACTTTCTGGAAAAAATATATTATTTTAAAATTTGGATGTTAGGGTTGCCTACCAATTTAAAAAAAAATGTATTTGCTAATATCATAAGCTGTTTTTCATGAGAGCTATTACTTGTGAAAAATTTTTTTTTTAATTTTGACGCGATTACAAAATTGTTAACTTGTGAACAAGAACAGCTTACTTAAAGTTTTGTTAAGTAGACTCGAGGTGGGACAAATATTTGTCAACCCATACAGATCATTGTTACTTTTTTATTGAAAGAGCGTCAGAATAACCATCGTAACTTCTTTCTTTTAAGACCGATTTAAAATTGTTTGCTACAAAATTAGAATTTAATAATATCTAATATGGCAATCATCATTTTTTTTTAATTTTATACGAATACAAGCTAAAAAAATAATTTGTGTTTTCTTATTTTTTTCGGTTTTTACCATTTTTCTATACCAAGGTGAAGTGTAAGGTTATCAAAATTTATGAATAAATGTTGGTCTTAACAAGGTAAACCATTTCGAACATCTTAGCCATTATGAAATTTATAGGCGATAAAGTGGCTCAAAATGATAATGTATGTGCACAAAAATTGAAATTGCGAAAAAACAAATAAAAGCTCCATCGTTAAACTGCTTTTGAAATAAAGGCAACATTCTTCTTCAAATTTAAAAAGTAAAAATTCGAAAAAAATTATGCTTTTTTTAGATATTAGCCAATTAATTTTTTTTTTTAAATTGGTTGGCAACCCTAACATCCAAAATTTTAAAATTATATATTTTTTCCAAACAGTTCTTTCCAATACCTTTCCAATGGTACCTTATTTTTAAAAATTGGATTAAAACTGACGTAGATACAATTAATTGAAAATTTCCCGATTCCGGCGTTTTCGGACGATTTGCAGAATTGAGAGGTCCATAACTTTTAAACGAATGGCGATAAAAAAAAAAAATGAACTTATGTTCTTAGAATTTTAATAGGAATCTAAGGCCCAAAAATAAAACAAATCGAAAGCCATGAGACGGACCCGTTTTGCGTTATGCTTGGAATGGGCGTAGTGCTAATATTGGATTGATAACGTAACCGCTTCTTAACAAAACTTGTGGTTGTGAACCCTCATATAGTTTAATTAGGTACTTTTTTTATATTTAAAGTTTTTTAATTAAAAAATAATTTTAAAAAAATGCACATGTGTAAATATTGATTGTTAAAATGTGGCTATAACTTTATATCAAGTATGCAATATGGGTATAAAAAATTTTAATTTTTAGAATTAACTTTTTACATTAAAATTTAACCATAAATGATTTTATTTTATAGGGCTTCTATACAAAAGTGGTTTAATATGTACCTATTCTCAAATTTAAATTGCGCACAAAATTGACGCCAATAACACATCTAAGAATTCTATAATCGTCAATTTTTAATTATAAAAAAAATTACAATAATTTGAAATAGTACTGGGTTTTTGGAAAATTCGATAATTTATAAGCTTATTTATTTATTTATATTCTCATGACAGGGTGTAAATCCTTATGCTTAAGATTACAAGAATCTTATAAAAATATCATGAGTCACCACCAGGATATTTACATATATATAAGTCAACGACAGACGGCAGCAACTAAGACATGTAACCTGAGCGCCGTACGTGACGATTGAGCTTTTAGGCAGCTGCGCATGCAGACACTTGGCTTGGAGCAGACGCTGCATTTACACGCACCATAAGCTATTAGCTTAGATTTTATTATATTAATCTTGTTCCTGTTCCTTAAATTTATGCTTCTCCTAATTCAACAAATTAGTATTTAAGTCATTTCAATTGTTAATCTCGTTTCAGTTATTTTTGGTTATTGTAAGAATAAAGAACTTATACTTGTATTAATTTGTGAGTTTAATTTATTGGTCCGTGGACAATAGGCCGGACAATTGGCCGGCATTGGCTAGTACAAGCTATATTTATATATTTTTTTAACAAACGCGTAGGAAACTTAACTGGCGCCCGAGCAGGGACCGAAGCTGTCTGCCTAATACTATCCTGGCGTTATTGATATTTTGACGAAGACCCAAGCTAAGTAACGGAAACAAAAACAACTAGGAATCACCTTGGAACCTGAATCAGCTTGGAACCTGTATAAAATCAATATGAACATTTTGATGTGAGCACCCTTAAGTCTTCTAATAAAATTTAAATAAACATTTGCTCGCTCACTAACTGCATTATTGCCACTTTTTTTTAATCAATTCCATTGTGCACCATTGTTTCAAAATTGTGCGATTGTGTTGTCATAAATAAAAAAATTGTCGTTGATTTTGGCCTAAACTAATTTTCGCTTGTCTGTCACTTAAATTGTTTAAATTTTTCTCGCGACGGAATGGATGAAATCAAGCAGGCGATAACTTAACTGACTGGTGCCGTGAATACGGCACTATGTAAGATTAAAGTTTTGGAACATAGGGCAAGCGAAAGTCCAAATGCGTCAGGTAGTTTAATTGCACCGGCAGTCCCACTGCGCACGTTGGGAAGAAATGGGGTAAAACGCGCGCATGAGTCTGTTTTTGCTCTAATTTCTATATTAACTAAAATATAAAGCTGAAATATTGACACCTTAAAAAGAATTATTTAAGGAATAACCTGGCATAATCAAATTTTTTAATTGCATACACCCTACACTTATACCCTACAGTTGAAAATAAAATTTGTTTTTGATATATAAAATGGTGAACAAATAATATAAAATACAGTACAATCCAAAAAAACTTAAAACTAGAAAGATATCGTTACACTTAACGATTTTAAGTGTCCTTTTACACTTAAAAATATAGTTATCTACATTATATAAAAATTAACGTACGTATGTTTGTATGTTAGTTATAGACTCCCAAACCGCTGAACCAATTGATGTGATTTTTTCATACGTACGTTAATTTTTATATAATGTAGATAACTATATTTTTAAGTGTAAAAGGACACTTAAAATCGTTAAGTGTAACGATATCTGTGGTCAAAAGGGCGTGGCATCGTCCATTTAATACACAATTATTCATATAAAGATCATTGGAACAAAATGTCGGATAATATTAAAACTCAGTATGGAGTAACTTATTGATCAGGTTTTTCTACTAGAAAACTGGTACCAACATAAGACATAAGACTTCATCATGAAATTAAAAATTCTGTGCAGATTGGAAATTATTTATTTAAACAAATTTGGAATAAAATTAGTTGGGTATATCTTATGGCCGATTTGTATGGTTAAAAAAAATGTTAAATAGGAGCGCTTTTTGTATGAGATTTAAAAAGATTTTAATATTTTTGTGACATCTAAAATACATACATATCAAATTGTTTTCCTGCAGCTTAAATATAAGACTTTTTATAAAGTTTTCAACTTTGGGGTTGTAGGGGAGTTTGCGCGTTAGTGGGTGGATGACGTCCATTTTTCTGAAGCATCTTTATTTTTTGTAGCATAAATATTATCCTCTTTATAGAGTTTTCATTATTGTGATTGTATGGGAGGTAGGCGTGGTTTTCATCCGATTCAGCCCATTCTCGAACTTGAACTTTGTTTTTATAAAAGAAGCTCAAATATCGAATTTCATTAAGATAGCTTGAAAATTACGCAGTACGAGTGGGGTTATAAAAATAAAAAAGCATTTTTAAGGCTTTCATTATATACAGAATAACAAAAAAGGTTGCAACAAGTAGCAAACAGATTTCGTACCATTTGTTTATAAAGCTTTATATTTTCATATGTATTGTTTTGATCATTACCCGCGATTACCTGTGGAAGTTGCATATGAAAGAAAGTTGATTATTTTTTTATATATTCTTAAAATTTATGGTATTTCAAGGAAGTATATCTCCTTTGGTTGTCACAGGACCAAAATTTTAGGTTTACAAATTTAAAGAATAATTTTTTGTGATTCATTATTGAAAATTTCATTAATTTTCACTTTAGTTTGTAGTTTTTATGAGCATTTTAGTAAGGTGATACGTTTAGTGAAATTTTTGATTAAATATTTTTGAAGTTAGGCATGATTTTGGAGGTCCATAACAAAAAAGTGGTAAGGCCTATGAACTGAAAAAAAATGGATTTCTATCATTTAACATATCCAAAATCATAAAATCATTGCAAAAAACCAATAAAAAAAAGTTGATACGTCATCGCTATGCGCGTGTTTTGCCTGATTTTTTCCCAACGTGCTGCGTGGGACAAGCACAGAAGTAGATTTAAAGGAAATAAGCAAGCTTCCGGATTGCGTCAAGGAGTTGCAGGTTTTTGATGGAAATCCTACGCACTATGTGTCATGGATACATAATGTGGAAGGAATATTGAAGGATTATAGTATAGTTAGGGCAAAGCCAATATATAGAGCTATTTTACAAAGAATCAGGCAAAAGATAAGGGGGCCTGCTGATGCAGCACTAATATTTTATAATATTTTCGACAATGATTGGGCACCCATTAAACAATGTCTTTCAGTTCTCATTGATAATTAACAAGGTTAAAACCGAGTCTTACTCGGAAGAAACAGTTAAGGTCCTTATTGAAAATTATAGGAACAGGGCGTTGGATGTTTTCATCCGCGGTCTTGATGGCGATATTTCACGTCTACTGGCCATCAAGAAACCACAAACTTTGCCCGAAGCTTACGCGGACTGCATCGAGATGCAGAACCGCAATTACAGGAAAAACTATATTCACAAAAATGGTGTGAGCAACACCATCTCCTCCCTTATTAATCAATTTTTTAATAGAGAAATAAGACCAAGTCCTCCCCCTATGCCTAGAGTCTGGCAACAACCGAACCAACCACACTTTAGCAACTATCAAAAACCCTATGTGCACCGTTTCCATCAAAGGAACGACCGACCTCTAATTCCAGGACCTAAGCCTCAGGAACCAATGGACGTTGACAGAAGTATCCAGACAAAGCAAGTCGACTACCAGAACAGACCTCGCTTCCAGAACTCAGGAAGGACCCAGAACGCAGGACGGCAGTTCAAGTTCGAAAAATATTCCCAAAATAAACGGCAACGATTGTTCCATACTACTGAACAGAGTGAGCAAGCAAATACATTTGAGGAAGCAGATCACGACGAGCAGGTGTCTGTGCAGGATGAGATAGGACACCAGGTAAATTTTATGAGAGGGGGCCATCCAGCGTACCATATATAGAATACAAAACGCAAGATGGTCGAACCCTTGAGTTCCTAATCGATACTGGTGCAAATAAAAATTGCGGTGTCCAGTGTCCAGTGCAATAGCCCCATATTCCGACAACATTGAAAAACCCTTCCTGGTAACTTCTGCCGCAGGAAATTTAAAAATAACAAACAAGATCTGCGGGAAGTTCTTCAAACACCTTGACGATATTCTCACTTTTTATGTTCTCCCTGGCTTGACCTCGTTCGATGGTATCATTGCTGATGATACGTTAAGACAACTTCAAGCGGTTATAGATAGAAAACAAAATTTCCTCACTCTAAAATCCGAAACACTTATACCCCTTAAAAACAAAATCTCTAAGCAAATAAATACTATTTCTATACCCGATAGTAACATTCCTCCCGAATTCAAGAAGAAATTATTAATTCTGACACATAAATTCCAAAATCTTTTTGGCCCTATTGATTTAGGTAGATCTGTGGACACTTTTGTCAAAGCGGAAATTAAAACAAGCACTGATGAACCAATTTACACGAAGAGTTACCCTTACCCAACTAACATGCGCGAAAAAGTCGATAGGCAAGTAGAGGAATTATTGGACACAGGCATAATTCGTCCCTCCAAAAGTCCATACAATTCACCCATATGGATCGTTCCAAAGAAGCCAAAGCCATCGGGAGAAAAACAGTACAGACTCGTAATTGATTTTAAACGACTAAATAATGTTACGATTGCGGATACATATCCAATACCGGATATAAATACAACACTTGCAAGCTTGGGTGAATCCAAGTTCTTCACCACCCTTGATCTTACCTCTGGATTTCATCAAATTGCGATGAAGTCCTCTGACATTCCTAAAACTGCCTTCTCTACCATGAATGGGAAATATGAATTTGTTCGTCTTCCCTTTGGATTAAAGAATGCGCCTGCAATTTTTCAACGTATGATCGACGATGTTCTTCGAGAATATATTGGTAAGATCTGCTATGTTTATATTGACGATATCATCGTCTTAGGGAAAACCGAAGAGGAGCATTTGTCAAATATTTCTACAATTTTCGCACAACTCCTAGAAGCAAACCTAAGGGTAAATTTAGATAAAACTCAATTTTTTAAAACAGAAGTAGAATTCTTAGGATACCTGATAACGTCAGAAGGAATTAAAGCTGACCCGAAAAAAATAGAGGCAATTCAGCGTATCACACCCCCAACAAATTTGAAAGAACTCAAGTCATTTCTTGGGTTGACTTCCTATTATAGAAAATTCATTCAAGATTATGCAAAAGTTGCTAAACTACTGACCAACCTCACACGAAACGAAAATTCTCGAGTAAAAGCGAACCAATCTAGGAAAATTTCAATTACATTAAATAAGGAGGCAATGGTCGCATTCAATAATTAAAAGGAACTCTTAACTTCTTCGGAAGAACTTGCTTTCCCCGACTTTAATTTACCTTTCAATTTAACTACCAATGCTTCCAATTATGCGATAGGTGCTGTCTTATCACAGGGAAAGTCTGGTGCCTACATTTCTAGATCTCTGAACAAAACGGAGGAAAATTTCGCTACCAACGAAAAAGAAATGTTTGCAATTGTGTGGGCTCTTGATAACCTTAGATCATATTTATATGGAGCAAGGAAAGTTCGAATTTTTACAGACCACCAACCGCTTACCTACGCGTTGGGAAATAGAAATTTTAATTCCAAGCTAAAACGATGGAAGGCACGGATAGAGGAGTATGACCACGAGTTAATTTATAAGAAAGGTAAGGCAATCTACGTGGCTGACGCGCTTTCTAGATTAAAAACAGAAAAAAATCATTTATCATCGTCAGTGTTAGAACAAATGTTAAATCCATTCAAAGCATCTGGAGACGGGGACGAAACGGAAACTGCCAGTGAGGGTCAAAGCTTACAAGGGGACCGTACTATAACAGCAAGTGAGGTTTCGACAATGCACAGCGCTGAACAAGATGGTTCAGACCTAATTCCGCGCGTCGAGGCTCCACTGAATGTATTTCGCAACCAACTTATATTTAGGCAAGGAAAAAGAGAATTGCATAGCCACAGAGAGGCTATCATCGACATCACATCTCAGTCTGTGTGATTACTAGGGCAATTCTGGTATATTACCTGAAGAAACTCCTCAACCCGAATATTATAATTGAAATTAAATTAACCGAAGAGAGCATTAAGCTTTTGCAAGACGTTTATATTAGCCATTTTTCCAATTACAAAATTCGCATCACTCAAAGGGTAGTTGAAGACATAACAGATGAGGGAAGAATCTTTGAAATCATTGATTCAGAACATAAAAGAGCTTATAGGAATCCAAGTGAAAGAGCTCATAGGAAAACAAGGATCAAATTTTGGAGAAATATTATTTTCCCAAAATGAGCCAGTAAATCAGGGATTATACTAAACAGTGTGAAAATTGTCGATTGAATAAATACGAAAGACATCCGCAGAAACCTAAATTGCAACCCACACCAATACCTTCCTATTCTTGCGAAATACTTCACATTTACATACTAGAGATTCAAGGTATGAAATTTATTTCATGCATTGACAAATTTTCCAAATTTCTAAAATTATTTTACATTAAAAATAAATCTGCTGTTCACTTGAAAAATAAACTGATTAAGCTACTGCACTACTTTACAGTCCCTAAGATGATTGTTACTGATAATGAGAAGGGCCCCTTGATAACGAACTATGTGGCGTCCCTAGGAATAGAATTTTATCGTACACCCACTCAAAGGAGTGAGGTAAACGGGCAGGTTGAAAGGGCTCATTCAACAATCCTTGAAATTTACAGGTGTCTAAAGAATGAAAGTACCCGTTTGTCTCCTAGAGAACTCATGAATGTGGCAGTAGATAGGTATAATAATTCCATTCATTCCGTTACGAGGAGAAGGCCGAGTGATGTATTCTTTAACAGAAGCGAGAGAATAAATTATCAACTGGTGAGCAATTAAGGGAAAACGAAAGAATAAGAAATTTAAAAATAAATTGTAAAAGAGTACAACCCCGAAAATATAATGGGGGTGAAGTAATTTTTGTAAAAGACAAACAAATTAAGGGCAAACAAAAGCCACTTTATAAAAAAATAAATAGTTGCTGTCGACAATACTGTCACAGTCACAACATTGACTGGGTGAAAAATTAACAAGGCCCATATAAGAAATATAAAATAAATAAAAATTTAAATTGTAAAATAAAATAAAAAAAAAACAATAAAAGCTCAAGCTTTGCTCTAGCAAACAGTGGGTGAGTAATCACCAGGGTTCGACTCCCTCTAGACAAAAGTTCATGCTTTTCAGGACAAAATTGCCCTAAAAAATAAGCTTTTTTTAAATCAATTGATACATATATTAAAAATAAGAAATCCGAAATGGACCAAGAATTTAGCTTTGTAAGAAAAAAAAGAAGAGAACGAAAACCAAAACAAAAAAATGAAAACCAAAATTATATAAAAAAAGCTATCTTTTAATTTTAATTCATTTTAATCTTTTTCCAGAACAATGTTTAATTTAAACTAATTTTTGATTTTTTTTTTCAGAATATATTTTAGTATAACTTAATTTTTGATATTTTTTCAGAATATTTCTTAAATCAGAATATTCGTAAAAGAATTAATATTTTTGTCTCAACTAATTTTAAAAATTTTTTTTCAGAATATTAACGAGTATAACCTTAAATATTGCTGTTTTGAATAATCAATTGTTATTTTATTTCAGAATGAGATAAAGTAAGATGTACCAATTTAAGTTATACCTTTATATAATTACTATAATAATAAGATTTTTTGAGATTCCACCTCATCATCACAAACCACCACCAATGCCAAGTCCCACCATCGTTGCAGAATACTTTTTTGAAGGCAGTATGTGCTCTCCATCTTTACGAATACAAGTCTCCTCTAGTTACCTTAAGGAAAGGCAACGGTTATATCCTCAATGGTCATTTCAACCTCGTTCATGTTATTGACCTGGCACTATTCGAAAAGCTGACATCAGAGATTGACGAAGCGGCAAAAAACATATCAACTACAGACGATACGATTTCACTGTTTCAATATCACCTTACTCGATTTCAGAAAGGTCTTCACGAGTTAAGAGGTAGGAAACAGAGAGTAGCCCGCTCTATTAATTGGATAGGATCAGCATGGAAATGGCTTGCAGTCCAGACGCCGTGGACTGGGATACAGTGTTACGTAGCGAGCAGGCTATTGTAGAGATAACAACCAGCAATATAAGATCAACAGGGAATTGTTTGAAGTGACCCACCAAGCTATCACCAAATACAACAAATTAGTTGAAATAATACATGACGACATAGATAACCGACTCACCACTAAGCTGGAGCAAGGCCTCTTAGAAAAATCGTTTATTTTATGGGACCAGGTCCACGAAATCGTTCGAGATTTTTAAGGAGGGAGGAGTCAACGACAGACGACAGCAACTAAGACATGTAATCTGAGCGCCGTACGTGACGATTGAGCTTTTAGGCAGCTGCGCATGCAGACACTTGGCTTGGAGCAGACGCTGCATTTTCACACACCATAAGCTATTAGCTTAGATTTTATTATATTAATCTTGTTCTTGTTCCTTAAATTGATGCTTCTTCTTATTCAACAAATTAGTATTTAAGTCATTTCTATTGTTAATCTCGTTTCAGTTATTTTTGGTTATTGTAAGAATAAAGAACTTATACTTGTATTAATTTGTGAGTTTAATTTATTGGCCCGTGGGGTATTGGCTAGCACAAGCTAGCCAATGCCGGCCAACATATATTTTTTTAACAAACGCGTAGGAAACGCGTTAACTTATATATAATTAAAAAAAATAAGTTAAGACAAAAGGAATAGTTATATTAAAAAATTATATCGAAATAAAATTATAGGTTAAAGTAAATTATCAAAAAAATTTAATTTTCAAATCAATGAATGAAGTCAATTAGATGAATTACAAAAACTAACTCACTAAAAAAATGTAAACAAATATTTAAAGAAATAAATTCTAACAATTTTAATGCAACAGATAAAGATGTACTGATGACGCAAAAGTAAACATTATAAGTCTTGAGATCTTTTGAAAAGTTCTTTTTTAAAGCGCGCGGCGCTGTCGGTGTTTCGAATTTGATGTGGAAGGGAATTCCATAGACGCACTCCATAAATTAAAAATTGTCGCTCTGATGATAATATATTGTGTCGCGTATGTATAAGCTGTTTTGAACGTTGAGAGTGTGCGAACCTTAGTTTTTTAAAAAGGTACGATGGCTCTTTGGCGTATATTATTTTATGTAAAAGTATGAGAGTACGAATATCTAAGAGTTTATCAAAAGTCATCAAGCATATTTGTTTCGCGGGATGAGATATGTGATCGTATTTTTTTAAACAAAAAATATATCATGCGATGCTGTTACAAAGCACATTTAATTTGCGCTTAGCAGCACAGTCGTAATTAGCGAATATTTCTCACCGGTATAAGAGTGCTGGAAGCAAATATGTTTTGGCCAAAAGCATTCTTATGTTTTGCGGAGTAAAGTTCTGCGTTGACCAAAGTGTGCCTAACATTCCGTAAACTCTGCCAATAATAACATTAATGTGATTATTCCACGTGAGAGTTTTGTTAAATGTAATCCCCAGATTTTTTTGCGGTTCCAACGTAAAGTATTTCAGATTTGTTAATTGCTACTTTTGGCAATGCTGTAAGATCTAGTGACTTTTTGTTTATTACCATACATTTCGATTTAGATGCATTCTGACACAGACCATTTATAAACGCCCTATTAAAAATATTATCCAAATCAATATTTGGTTTTTGGATACACTGTGCGATTTCGATTAAAGGGGCACTAGCAGGCGCGTACCCAGCAAAAAGTTTTGGGGGGTTTTATGTTTTTATTTTCTGACTTATTTAAATTTGTTATTCTTTAAATAATGTTAAGAGAACAATGTCTATTTTATTTTCTTTTATTTTGGATCATTGTACTTGATATGTTCTCAATATTATTTTCTAGACCACTACGAACACTTTACAGAGGTAGACCATTTTTTAACCCAGTCTACCCAGTTTTATTAACCCATTTCTGCCTGGAACCAGATCCGCTCACACGATTTTGATAAAATTTCATACACGATTGTATGATCAATTGATTCAAAATGATCAAAAACAAACATTCAGCTCAATGCGTTGTTGAGATATTCATTGGGTATTTTTCAACCCATTAGGCTATCGTGATAACTTTCCTTAGAGAGTAAATAATGTCAAGTGAAGCTTCTTGAGAACATGAACTTTAGTCGTTCGGAGTCGGCATAAAACATTTAGTAACACACACAACACAATTGATCATTAGAAGCTCGGTCAAAGTCCTTTCAAGGGCTGAAATGGCCAATTTTGTTGTTTTGTTGTTTGTTACTTTTGGCGGTAGAGGGCAAAATTAAAAGCTGAAGGGCTGATTTCGTAAAATAATAGTCAAATCAGTTAATAACTTATTACTTTCTTATTCATAATGCGATCGAGCCAAAGTTGGTGTCGAAGGAAAGGCAAGATAAAAAACTAAATATTGCAGTTGTGCTTTGATTTTTTTTCTATATTTTCTGCTTTCCACTGCCACTATTTCCACCATCGGAAAAGTAATGGTTTCGTAGTCTGGTAACTCTAGTCAAATGGCAGAATTTAATGATACATCTAAAAGTCTAAGAAGTTTTGATCTATTACCTAACCATCCCCATCAAAATTATTGCGATATTTCTCACCCAAACTTTTAATGTTATTTTGAAAAAATTATTTTCATGAGTATTTTTCTATCCAAATGGGGTTTCCAATGGAAAATGGGTTAATTGCATATGTTTTGAGTCTTTGTAGCCTCAAACCTTTAAAATTAGGCCGGGTCAATTTTTGTTTTCAAAATATCGTAAGCGCGGAAAATTTTCTAATTTTTCGGTTTTTCGAATTTGTGTTTTGCTACAAAATGTGAAGAAATTGAAAAAAGATCCAAAAAAGTACTGTACTGATGTACAAATTTTAGTGGTTTTGAACAAAAATTTAAAATATTAATTTATTTATAAATTTCACGTGTTTGTTTCATCATGTGTCAACAAAAACTAAAACAATTTCAGATTTCTTTGTAACATTAAAAAAATATTTTGAAAATTTATTTAAAATAGAATAACAACATTTGAAAGCTTGATTTGCTATTATCGTTTCATTATTTAATTTTGAATTTCGTGAAATCTTTGGCATAATTCCACTTGTTAGAAAATATTTTGTTTTGATGAAAGTTAGTAAATAAATAACAAAATAAGTAAACTTGATCTACAAATTCCATGCCATATTCAAGGAACTGAGAGTAATGTTCAACTCTTGGCCAGTGTTTGACGAGTTGTTGAAAGAAAATCAACAGTTATGGAGGCAGTTATAGTTGTGACAGCAGATAGTCGAAGAAAAACTCCACGACTTGAAAGCAAACAGGGCTTCCGAAAACAATCTTTTCAATTTTATATTGTGATTCTTTTTGTTCTTTTTCTATAAAATTTTTTGTTACTTTTACTTTATTTTGTTTTGTTTATTTTACTATTGTTTTTTTTTTCTTGATGAATTAATTCATTTCTTACATTTTTTGTATTTTATCGCTTTTAGTTTGAAATTGAATTATAAATTTTTTTTTTATTTGACTTCGGTTTTTCACTAGATTCATAATATAACCCTTTTGAAATTTTGATCAAATATGAAAATAAGATAACATTTTTCTTAAATGAGGACATTCAGTCAAGACTTTTTACCGAAAACCAGGAAATTTTTACCCTAAGACATGTTTTTTTGATGTTTGTATACATTTTTCACATACTGAAGTAAAACACAAATTCAAACTTCTTCTCAAAAAACCGGAGGCTCGCAATCAATTTTAAACCAAAGGTTTCTTGGGCAAACCTGTTCCAAATATTCTGTAGAATATTTTCCGCGCCTACGATTTTTTCGTTTTTTTTCACACATACAATTTGGCACGCCCTATTGTTTATACATGTAAAATCTTATAATATTGTCGATTTGTCTGATTTTTGCGACAAAAAGTGATGGGTGCGTTAGTTTTGCCATCCTCAAACTTCTCTTCCATCATTACAACTTTCAAAGTCGTATACATTGATCAATTTTGAATTTCAGTTGATTAGAAACGAGGAAAGAATTAAAGAAAAGTTACAGCGTAAGAACATGTCTTACCTGGGATTCAAACGCGGTACCAGGAATAGTGGTCAAACACCATTTCCAATCGACTTCCGAGGTAGTTTTATGTTTTTGATTAAGTGCTTTCTACAAATATTTAGCGATATTTATCAAAACAACACAACAAAAACTACCTTAAAATAATACAACTGATATAAAATACTTCATAATTTTTATCGTTTTGCTTAACAAATTTAATTTGTCTTTCATTTGATTTTAGACTGGAAATCTTTATGAAGAGTATAATACTCTGAGTATTAAATCCTGTGTTTTAAGATCCCTTTATTTTTATACCCCCACGCGTACCGCGTAAGGGGTATATTAATTTTGTCACGACGTGTGTAACGCGTGTTGAGTTGAATCAACCACCTGAGTTGATTTAGCCATGTCCGTCTGTCTGTCCGTCTGTCTGTCTGTCTGTCTGTCTGTCTGTCTGTCTGTCTGTCTGTCTGTCTGTGGACACGATTACAGCCGTAATTTTGAAGCTATCGTGCTGAAATTCGATATTGAAGCTTTTTTCAAAAAACTAAGGTTAAGTTCGAGAATGGGCTAAATCGGATGAAAACCACGCCTACCTCCCATACGACCCCAATGATAAAAACTCCATTAAGAAGCGAATATTTAAGCTATCAAACTTAAATTCGGTACTTGTATAGTCTATGATAAAACTCAAGTGTGTTAGAAAAATGGGCGTCATCCACCCACTAACACGCCCACCTCCCGTACAACCCCAATATTGACACCTATATATAGAGGCTTGTTTCGAAGCTATAAAAATAAAATTAAATATTTATTATTTTAATATAAAAACTAAGACGACAACCCCAAAATTTAAAACTATATAAATAGGCTTCTGTCGAAGCTACAAAAGTAAAATTAGATATTTATTCTTTTTATAATAAAATTAAGATGTGTTAGAAAAATGGGCGTCATTCATTGATGAACACGCCCACCTTCCATACAACCCATAATATTGAAAACTCTATAAATAGGCTAATATTAAAGCTACAGACCTGAAATTGGGTACTTGTGTATATTATATCAAAATTGAGGCGTGTTAGAAAAATTGGCATCAACCACTCAAGAACACGCCCACATCCCATACAGCCCCTTATTAAAAACTTTATAAAAGGGCTTGTCTTTACTTTGCAGGAAAACAATTTGATATGAATTAGACTTAGATTAGATTTAGATGAATTAGACTTCATCAAAATAGTAAATTTTTTTAAATCTCATATGAAAAGAGCTGCAATTTAAGATTTTGTACCATTGCGAATCGCCCGTGGGGGTATTTTAACTTCGGCTAAGTCGAAGATATACTTACTAGTTTTTAATAGTTTTCATAAGAAGTGTTTTACTCTAATTATTTTTACTCAAATCAGAACTACCTCAAAAACTTTCGATAAGTGTGGAAGTGAAGCTATTGGTCTGAACTCATTAAAAAGTATTATTTTTGCGAACTTCCAGCATAACGTGAAAGTCGAACTAGTCAGGATGGTGTTTAATAACAATAGAGTTCAGCTACTACAGCTTTTTCGCACATTCTCAGCATTAATCTATTTGAAGCCACAATTCAGATTTCATTGAAATATTTCAATGTAATGAATTCCAGTGGCTCCAAACAAATCAATGTGGGAAAAATTTACCCACCACAGAATGGATTGGGCTCAGGGACAACACAGGACATAACAACTAACCATGCATACACAAACACAGATCTAATTACACAATAGCTTTCAATCTACTTTTGAGTTGACCTTTTGACAAACTAACATCGGGTTTAAGATATGTGCTACATTCTGCGCAATTTTCGGTAGTATTATTCTGAAAAATTTAGGCTGTATGCCATCAAAGCCACACGGTTAAAAATTTTGGACTAGTTTTTAATCCAAACTTTGGTTTAAAGGAATTTTTAATCCAAAAAGTACTATTTTTTATTCCATACTTAAGTTTAATTTGTTTTTAATCCAAAAAAGTTTAAGTTTAAGACTATTTTTGGACTACAAATTTACATTAAGGTAGTATTTTCAGGAAAAATTATTTTTGTTACCTAAGATTGAAAACTACTACTGCTACGAAATTTACGCTCAATATAATAGTTAATGTTGTTAAAGAATCCGAAGTTTATTTTTTAATTAAATGAAACAAATTGTTTCTTAAAATCTGAACCCAAATATTATTATATTCATTATTACATTGAGCAGTGTTTCATAATACATAATAAGGGTATTCATGCAAAGCGGCAAGCTTGTATTTTGGGCAATTAGTTATTTTTATCAGTCGATTGTGCATTTGGAGAGATATGTCAGCTGTTAACTTGTTAACAGTCAACTTTCAGCATACATATAAACAGCTGATTGCTGGTTTGTGATATATCTGGTTTGTGTAAACGGTTCTCCATACATTTAATTTATTAGGCTGATAAACTTATACGGTTTATATCATTTATAAGGGCATTGCCCATTTGCATGAATACCCTTAATGTATATATAGTGAAGTTGATGGCAATATAATAATATGTTCACACGAAGGCGTTTTGGCTGAAAAGCCAACAAAAAGCAGCTCTTTAGTTGACAGTTCTTCTATGGCGAAAAGCTGAATATTATGTAGCTTTCCAGCTGAAAAGCCATTGGCACGGACGCGACATTCACACGGTTTTAATTACTCGAAAAACAAGAAAGAAACAAAAAGAACCGATATGTATTTTAAGTGTTCTAACGCGATGAAAGAGTGCTACATTTTATAAAAATATTGGCAAGATTTAGTACAAATTAGTTCAAAGTACGCGACAAAAAAAATAAGTTTTTTTTAGCTCGAATAGAAATATGCAAAATTTAGCATAAATTAAGTTTAAGAATTTTTTTAATATATATATACATGCTTATGGAGGTCAAAGGATAACTTTTCTTCGTAGATTTATGAAATGTGAGAATTATCTCTTAGCTTTTTTTCGCACGAGTTCTCCCCTTTGTGGATTAAAAAGTAATCCTTTTATATTTTTTACTTTTTTGGACTAAAATCTAATCCTTTTTGGATTATAATATTTTATACTTTCTGCGGATAAAAAATTATTCCTTTTTGGATTAAAAAATCTTAAACTTTTTGCGGATTAAAAATAAGTCCTTTTTGGATTGGAAAATTTAAAACTTTTCATTGGATTAAAAAGTAATCTTTTTTTGGTCGTGTCCTATATGTAATCCAAAAAAGATTAAAATTTAGCCCAAGATTTTTAACCGTGTACATTATCCTCTGAAAGTGAACATGAAGAAACAGACGAAGAGATATTCAAGATATTGATGAAGATGAATTATATGTACAATAATTAAATAATTAAAAACATCATTATATATAATTTTATTGTAGTATTATATAATATTTTTCACATTAATTAAAAATTGCTCAAATATACGCTATAAACTTCATTTATGCCTTTATTTGACAGAAATAAGCTTAATAACTCTTCTTGAGTTGTTTCAGTCAAGTATCACTTAATTGGGACAAGCAAATATTTTTGAGCAGTTTTTCGAGGTAAATACCCCTATGTGCGTCGTCTGGTATAAATTTTTATGTTTTTTGATGTTGTTGATGATATTAACAAAGTATTCGCCCATTCCACGCATAAGGTTGCGGTTATAGTGAACGCCGAGTCAGACAGACAGGCGCAGACAGCAACCTGCCAAAAAAATTAGCCGTGCATAGTGAATACGAGAAGCAGATCAGATCAGATTAAATTGATTGCTTATGTTTTTTAAATTTTTTTTTATTTTTCATGCTAATATGAAGGCATCAGTTATGGTGTTTATAATAAATGTGTTTTTAATTCATAAATGTTCTGCCACGCTTATGCAAAAAGAATTACATAACAAAACAACACAAATCTCTTTTGACGTCGTCCAAAACCAACCATTGCACTCACATGAACAAATGCGTGGACGCTGCTGTTGTTTCGTTAAACAATATGTCGTTGCATCTTTTTAGGTCCGTTAATTTTCACGCTCTGCCCTTCGGCTGCGTCACCTCCCTTGCCCAAAAAAATCTAAAAAACTAAAATCATTTCATTTGAACAATTATTGTCTATCTTCATCTAACAAAATTGACACAAATTTCGCACAAAGAATGCTCACATCATAAGGAGCGCACAAATAATATGCTATGTTTTTTGCTTTAATTTCATATGTTCACGGTTAAAAATCTTGGGCTAAATTTTAATCTTTTTTGGATTACATATAGGACACGACCAAAAAAAGATTACTTTTTAATCCAATGAAAAGTTTTAAATTTTCCAATCCAAAAAGGACTTATTTTTAATCCGCAAAAAGTTTAAGATTTTTTAATCCAAAAAGGAATAATTTTTAATCCGCAGAAAGTATAAAATATTATAATCCAAAAAGGATTAGATTTTAGTCCAAAAAAGTAAAAAATATAAAAGGATTACTTTTTAATCCACAAAGGTGAGAACTCGTGCGAAAAAAAGCTAAGAGATAATTCTCACATTTCATAAATCTACGAAGAAAAGTTATCCTTTGACCTCCATAAGCATGTATATATATATTAAAAAAATTCTTAAACTTAATTTATGCTAAATTTTGCATATTTCTATTCGAGCTAAAAAAAACTTATTTTTTTTGTCGCGTACTTTGAACTAATTTGTACTAAATCTTGCCAATATTTTTATAAAATGTAGCACTCTTTCATCGCGTTAGAACACTTAAAATACATATCGGTTCTTTTTGTTTCTTTCTTGTTTTTCGAGTAATTAAAACCGTGTGAATGTCGCGTCCGTGCCAATGGCTTTTCAGCTGGAAAGCTACATAATATTCAGCTTTTCGCCATAGAAGAACTGTCAACTAAAGAGCTGCTTTTTGTTGGCTTTTCAGCCAAAACGCCTTCGTGTGAACATATTATTATATTGCCATCAACTTCACTATATATACATTAAGGGTATTCATGCAAATGGGCAATGCCCTTATAAATGATATAAACCGTATAAGTTTATCAGCCTAATAAATTAAATGTATGGAGAACCGTTTACACAAACCAGATATATCACAAACCAGCAATCAGCTGTTTATATGTATGCTGAAAGTTGACTGTTAACAAGTTAACAGCTGACATATCTCTCCAAATGCACAATCGACTGATAAAAATAACTAATTGCCCAAAATACAAGCTTGCCGCTTTGCATGAATACCCTTATTATGTATTATGAAACACTGCTCAATGTAATAATGAATATAATAATATTTGGGTTCAGATTTTAAGAAACAATTTGTTTCATTTAATTAAAAAATAAACTTCGGATTCTTTAACAACATTAACTATTATATTGAGCGTAAATTTCGTAGCAGTAGTAGTTTTCAATCTTAGGTAACATAAATAATTTTTCCTGAAAATACTACCTTAATGTAAATTTGTAGTCCAAAAAAAATCTTAAACTTAAACTTTTTTGGATTAAAAACAAATTAAACTTAAGTATGGAATAAAAAATAGTACTTTTTGGATTAAAAATTCCTTTAAACCAAAGTTTGGATTAAAAACTAGTCCAAAATTTTTAACCGTGTACGACACTTTTTAATTCATGATATTTTTTATGCAATTTCGGTGTTTTATATCTTTTCCAAAGGTTATATGCTGCATTCCTTTCTAAAATTTTTGTATGTATGCTATCATTAAACCAGCGTCGCACAATGGGAAAAACATAGCCAAAACCCTCGCATTGGAGCAAATCAAAAAGTTGTGGGGAATGATTTTTTTTCTTCACGTTCTGTAATCTTCACATGTTACTCGTTCTAAAAACATATCTTAGCAAACAATAGTCCAAAAGCTTGTCGATTTATAGGCCTCGAAAAAAGAACTTTTTCAAATATTTTGTCGTGCGTAAATATCCTTTTTATATAGCTATATTAAAGTTTAAATATTTCGCTTATTTTGCAACGAATTGCAACCATTTTTGGCACACACAATAAATATAAATTTGTCATTATTTTTCTGTTTAATTTTTTTAAAAATTAATTTTACGTAAAAAGAAATAGGTCATTGAAAATTGGTTTTTTTCGAATTATCAGATTTTTTTCCGTATTAAATAAACTGTTACTTTTTCAAATCAATTCAAATCAATGAAATCCTGTAGTTTCGATAAGTTGAATCTGTTGTTAACAAAGCCCTATCAAAAGGTTTTGCAAGAATTTGCAAGAAATTGAGTTATAATTGTTTTAAGTTAACGCTTTCTATAGTAAAAAACTTTTATGGGTATTTTCCTACTTCAAGTGTATAATGGTCGGAGTCAATATTGACCAACCGAAATGTGCGCACATCCAGCACACTTGAAGCGTGCCTTCCGTCGATCACAATATGATCAATTTGGTTTCGCGTTTTTTGATCCGGTGACAGCCAGGTTGCCTTTTGGATATCGAAGTGTTCGAATCTGGTGCTACTAACTACCATGATTCGCGCCGCGGCGAAGTCGATCAGTGTAAGACCGTTGTCAAAGTGGTCTCGTGGAGATTGAACTGACCGACAGTGGATCCGATTCTTTTCCGACCTTCGCGTTAAAATCACCGAGAACTCCATTTTCTCATTCGGGGCATGTGCGCAAATTAGGCTTATCTAGAAAAATTTCGCCTTGATGCGGATTGTCGCCAGCCTTTCGTTCACAGGTGTACACCAGGAAACAAGATGGCGTAGTTTCCTACTTACGTCGAATCCGCATCCAAATTCGCTCTTCTCCGCATGGCAGCTGTAGTAGATATCGCAGTCTGCTCTCTTAGAGTAGCCTTGTTCTTTCCATCACATCGCCTGGATGGCGGTGATGTCAGCCTTTATTTTTGCGAGGGCTTCCGCCAGTTGGACAGCAGCACCTTCCCTATAAAGGGTCCGGACATTCCAGGTGCATATCCGCAAATCATTGTCCGTTTTTCATTTGCGGTGGTGCTCAACATAGTAGAGGTTCATATCCGAGGCTGTTTTAGTTTTCATTGGGAAATTAGTAATGTTGTTGAGACCCAAACCCTTCGCACATTCCATTTTTAAGGTCTTGTAGAGATCCCTCAAGTTTATAGCCTAGAGGTGACATCGCCACTCAAATTAGCCGTCAACTAAACGGGTGTTAGTTTGCCGTTTCCAGGAGACACCACTTGGATGTTTTGAGTCGACTTGAGACGATTTCGACATGGATAATGCTGGCTTCGCCAAGTTGAGGCAATCAGACACGTTGCCATGTGAAGATCGCCCCCTTATCTGTGAGCTCCTAGACTACTTTTTTATAAAATTGACTCTATTTAGTAAATTTATAGCGCTGAATCGAAGAAAAGGTAAGTGCATTCACCAAGAATGTTTGTCTTATTACTAAGACATGTGTTTATTACTCCTCTAAGTCACGTGGCCTAACGGGGTTTTATAATAACAATATAAGCAACATTATTGGCTTTATTTTTAAAAATACTCGCGATCACATCACTTGAGGTCTGACACCAAATTTTAGCAAAATCGGTCAAGGTATTTAGGTGTTATTGAGTCTTAAAAATTATCTACTTAAAGTGTCCCCTTGCGGAAGTCTTTGGCATTTTTTATAGCCGCTGTTTTATCTTGGATGCAGTTGTACTTTCATACCAACTTTCATTGAAATCGGTCCAGACGTTTAGAAGTTATTATGGATGTCCACGCCCACAGGCTTCCGACCACTTTTTTGCACCCCCTATCATATCCCTCTCTTTGAAACGTACTCGGTGTATGTTTCTACACCGATTTCTCAATCATGTAAACGGTGCGCGGGCCTACACGAAGCAGATAGACAAACATTTGATTTTATATATAAGATTTTCCCTACCAAGTTTTAACTGCATTTAAACATTTTTAATGAAGATTTTGCGCAAAAACTTTTAAAATGCTTAAACACGGGTATTTTTATTTTTGACTAGCTTTGTAAATCCATTATCAGAATTTCTATATTTTTCTTCGATTTTAAGCAGTGCAGTTTTTTAAAAGTCATAACTTCCGGCTGTAGGGTATCAGGCTCTGTTAAAGAAAAGCAAAGAAAACTTGCCGGCAAAAAGCAAAAAAAACCGGAATAGAAATTTGATCATAAAACTGTACTCTTAGCGATTCATTCACAAAAAAAACATCTAATAGTGTATTCGACGTTTTGGTAAAATGTGTAGGAAAGTTGCAGTTAACACACGTTAAGCCTAAAGTTAGCATACAATCAATGAATTTATTTGCTCTCAAAATATTTGAATTGAAATCAACACATATAATAATATTTGCGTACAACAAGCTTGCATTTTGTAAGAAATCGAAAAAAGGCAGCAGATCTACGGTGCGGTTTGGGCTATACACACAGCCATTAGCACAATCAAAGGGGGGATTTCGGGGCTGAGTAAATGAGTAAAAACCCCAAATGCATATTTAAAATCGATTCTGTTTGATGCATAATCTACAAAATTTTTCATGTTCATGAAAATTAATTCAAACGCAATACGAAATAAGAAAGCCTGAGTATAAGGAAGCACGGTTGAGTCCCTCGCCAGCGAAATGATCAAAGGAATTTCCTCAAAAATTTTTATTTTTCGTTCTTTTTATAATTATTTTTTTTTAAAACAAATTAACCCAAGCTCTGCAGGAATTAAGTTTATAGTAAAGACATGTTATTCAGTAAAAAAATATTTCCGATTGATTTCCGAAACTGGAGCACAAATTTACAATTCATAATTTTCCATCGTATTTTCCCGAATCTGTTCCATAAAAATTTCTCTAAATTGTCAGAAATTTGGGTTTTTATGTTAGTGTTAAATATAAAGAATCGATTTTTGAGGAAATTTCATCGGTTATTTTGGTGGCGAGAGACTCAAACGATTTTTTCATATTTAGGCTCTAAGTTTTTCATCCCAAGGTGTCAGAAATTATATGTTTTATACTTTCGGAAATGAGCTCCATTAGTACTCACCAGAGGACGAATTTGAAGGCTTACCCCAATTGGTTATTTTTACAACGAAGTAAAGTTTTGGGGAAAATTTTCATTGTGGGAAAAAACAATTGCATTTTTGCTGCCCCTATTGGGACCCGAGTAAAATTGAAAATATTGTAGCTCAAGCCTTAAAACCTTCGTATAACTGCCTAGAACCTCGTATAACTGCCTAAAACTGCCTATAACCTTCTTAGAACACCTCTACCACTGCTTCTGTACGGCCAAAATGTCCTGACAGTGCCCGTTGTACATCCATTTTATAACTTGTTACTTAAATTTTTTCGTTGTTCGGCCGTTGTAGGAATAGTGTACAGTTTGAACTAAAAAATTTTAATTTTTACTCGGGGAGAAATTTTGAGAAACAAACTCGATTTTTATATACATTTGTTATTTTTTATTTTCTTGCAAGGCTTTGGAAACAATTAAAATGTGCATTATTTCGATAGGTATTCGTATCCAAATAATAAACGCATTTTTGGACAAACAGATTCCGATTTTCAATCTTGATTGCAAGACTTGCATGTTTTGTTGGAAAAAATTATACAACTGAAAACAATTTTTGAAGTATTTTGTAATACTAATAAAATACTATTTAGAACAACTAAACTTATATTATAAATATGAATGTTTTTTAATGGGTTGGGTCAGTTTGAAAATTAATTTTCTTTTTGCCTTATGACATTGTGCAAAATGTCCAGAATATTCTCCCTAAAGCTTAAATCAACACTTTTTTTTTGCAAATTGGTTGACATGATTTTCCAAAAAGTAATTACCAATTTCATTTTTCATTCATTTCATTTCATTTCATTTATTTCCTATAGCATTAGTACAAATAAGAACTATGTTCTTTTACAGTACAACATACAATTATAAATAATCAACATAGATTATTTATCAATCTTGGTAAAATTTGAAACCCTTCTTTAAGATACATTATCTAGTGCTTGAAATATTTAGATCGTATATTAACATAAAATAGTTATCATATGCTTTGTTTGACCCTTCGAAACCCACCTAGCCCATGAACTTAAGTAAACTTCTATTTGAAAATATTACTCCCAAGAGTTGAGACTTATTGCTGTGATATGAAGCCCTTTTTAAAATTGATTTTATATATAAGTCCGAAATTTGATAGAACCCCCAAAAAGAAATCCTGGTTGCGCCCCTGCACACAGCCAACTAATATTTTATTATTGCCTGAAATAATGTCAATAAAAAAATATACTCTATAGCACTGTGCGCATTCGATTAAGAAATTAGTTTACACACAATGTTATCTCTTACAAAACTTGCGACGCCCCCCGCATATCCATCTCTATCCATCCGGAATAAACGAAAACCATAAACTTTAATCAAGCTATCTTGTAAAGACGGTAAAAAACAAGTTTTAGATACGCATATAACGTCCATTTTTGACTCTTGGTACAATTGTATCCCAACTCAACTCAACAGCAACAAGAAGCGGAACAGCAGCGAAAAGAGCACGCTCTCGTTCGCCATTGTCACTGACAGAAATTTAATTGTTTTCTCCTTTTTTGTTTTATTTGATCATTTTTTTTTATAAATAAAGGCATTCATTTATTTAATTTGGATTTGAATTCAGACTTTTTTGCATATAATTGCACTGGGGTACAATTGTACCCCACAGACCGTTAACGTATTGTTTACCATGGACGGATGTAGGGTTAATCCCTAACGTTATTTGCAAAGAATACGAATATACTTACGGCTATAAGCGTTGTCTTTAGAATTGCTGTATGTGTCATGTTGATTGATCACAATAGCGGTGCAAAACGGTGCAGTGTACCGGGGCCCTTGAACGAAAGGGACCCTGCGCTTACACTACAAATAGAAAATGGTAACGAATCTGATATCAAACAAAATGCGATAACTTTCAAACAAAATACTGTGAAATAGTAGCCCAAAATTTTACTCAATAATTCATCAGTATTTACAAGCTGGTGAATTGTCCAATTCCCTTCAGTTTTGAGTTGACCTTGATGTAAATGACTCGGACTCCGCGACAGCGCCTCTTGAGGCAAAAAATTTTTCAAAATAATAAAACACAAATCAGTGTTCACTTAGTGCTTTGTGCTGTACCTAAGTATATTTTATTTATTCATGATTATTATGTGTAAGTTTATGGGTCTAGCAAACTAGGTTTTTCTTATTATCTAAGCAGTTACAAGTTCACTCTGCAGCAATTCATTAAAACAAACTCTTCGATGATTTCATCATGATCCAAAATTTCCAAAACCTCATTTTCGATTGACATCATTGCGAAAGCATTCAGTTTTGTCTCAGACAATTTGTTTCGCAATGAATTTTTGATGTAAAGGGTCCGCCAAATAACTTTCTTTTTTTTTTGAAAATGCTATAAAAAAAAACTACTGAATATTTTCTCAAATTTATTTTTTTATTTGAATGTACAATCCTTCCGGTTAATAATGGAAAATAATTTCATTCAAAAGGCTGCCTGGGCTGGCCATGCAGTAGCCTACACGAGCGGTCCAATTTTTAAGCACATTATCGATTGTGTGCAGCTGTATTTCACCAATGGCTTCACGAATATTGTCCTTTGAAGCGTCAATTGTCTCTGGCTTGTCGGCGTAACATTTATCTTTGAGGGCACCCTTCAAATAATAGTCCAACGGTGTCAAATTGCAGCTCCGAGGTGGCCAAACGACATCAGCTCTGCGGCTGATATTGCGATCTTCAAAAACAGGGCGCAAAACATCGAGTGTAGCTTCGGCTGTGTGGCACGTAGCGCCGCCCCTTTGAAACCAAATGTTGCCAATATCCTCCTCTTCAATTTTTGTGAACAAAAATTCGTTCAACATGGCCCAATAACGATGGCCATTGACTGTAACGGCCACTCCTTGCTCATTTTTGAAGAAAAATGGCCCAATTATGCCTCTGGACCAAAATCCGCACCAAACAGTGACTCGTTTTGGGTGCAACGGCTTTTCAATGTATGTGTGCGGATTTTCTGTGCCCCAAATGCGACAATTTTGCTTGTTTACATACCCGCCAAGATCAAAATGAGCTTCATCTGAAAATATGATCTTTTTGGCATCTTCTGTAAGTCCATCGCAGGCCCACTCAGCGAAGCGAAAACGCATTGGATGGTCAGTTGGCTTCAACTCCTGAACCAATTGAACTTTGTATGGCGTCATACCAAGGTCTTTATACAAATTTCGTCTCAATGATGTCTCCGAAATGTTCAATTGTTGAAAACGACTGTGAATTGATGTTGATGCCGCTTCACGCACACTTTCTGCCACAGAAGCAATATTCTCTCGGGTGTACGCACTGTTTTTGGCTTTTCGCGCTTTGGTTTATCGATGAGGATGCCAGTTTCTTTCACTTTTTTCACAACATAACGGACATACGGAGCTGACGGTGCTTCTGTTCTTCGAAAATTCGTACGCAATTTTCGCACGCATTCTGCAACATTACCATGATTTTCAAGGTAATGTCGCAATATTTCCCAGCGTTGTTCAAGTGTATACACAACCAAATTCGTTCAGCGGAAGGATAAAACTAATTATCTGTCAAATCAGACATGTGCTAAGTGTTACCATTCACGAAATAAGCACTAGTTGAAAAAAAAAACGGTAGATGGCGGACCCTTTACTTCAATTTTGAAAAAGATCTCTGGATCATCAAGATTTGTAAAAACATGGATGTGAGAGAGACGTGGGGATTTTCTCCTCCAAAAATTATGTTTTTCTAATTCACACTCAAAAAAAGTTCATCACTATTATGATTTAAATTATATAAAACTATAAACAATGAACGCCACAAAGAGAAATATTGTCATTACTCTCGGGAATTTAATTTTTTAGATAAATTTTTATACAAACAGCATATTCTTAGTGTTGTCAGAATATCAAATCTAACCCTAAAGTTTTTTGGCGATTTGTTTAGTCTAAGAATAAGAGCTCCTTCATTCCAACAACATTATTTTGGGATGACAAGGTTTCTAATAACATTTGTGAATCTCTAAACCTTTTCGCTGATTTCTTTAAGTCCAATTATTTGATTGATCATAATTGGAATGACTTGGAAATTCTTAATAAAATTGAACCATGTATCAATTTTGGTCAACTTTCTCTAGACGAACGTGATGTTTTAAATGGCATATCCTGTCTCAAAAATTCTATGAAGGCGGATATTGATGGCTTGTCTTCCTTTTGTTTAAAAAATGTGCAGTATCTGTTTTAAAGCCTTTATGTCTTATTTTTAATAAATCTCTTCTGTCGGGAGATTTTATTACTAAATGGAAAATTGCTTCTATTACTCCTGTCTTTAAGTCTGGTCGAAAAAATGATGTTGCTAACTACCGTCCTATCTCTAAACTCTCGAACTCTTCGAAAATATTGTTAAAACTAAATTAGATTTCTCATTGAAAATTATTATTACACCATCACAGCATGGCTTTGTCCATGGGCGGTCAACTACTACTAACTTGGCGGTTTTTACAAACTTTTGTATGCCATCTTTTGCTGATGGTTGCCAAGTTGAAGCCATCTACACTAATTTTTACAAGGCGTTTGACAAAGTTTCACACAGTATTTTAGTTGCGAAGCTTGCCAAACTGGGTTTTCATTCAAACTTTTTAAATTGGATAAAAAGTTATTTAGCTGACAGGCTCTGTTTTGTTGAAGTTGATAATTTTAAATCTGCATCTTTTATTACAACATCTGGTGTCCCCCAGGGCAGCATATTGGGACCTCTATTATTCATATTATTTATTAATGATATAAGTTGGTGTTTTTCTTTTTCTAATTTCTTATTATATGCAGATGACCTTAAAATTTACAATGTTGTTCGTAATAATTCGGAAGTTTCTTTGCTCCAAGAAGATTTAAATGTTTTATTCGATTGGTGTAAGCGTAACCGCTTATTTTTAAATATTAAAAAATGTTTTCATGTTTCTTATGCTAAAATTAGAAATGCTCTTGCTACGTCTTTTTATATTGATAACGTTAATTTAACTTGTGTTAGTGAAATTATTGATCTTGGTGTTTGTTTTGAATCTAGTTTTTCGTTTGTTAGGCACTTGACTATAACGCTATCTAAATCCTATTCTATGTATGCTTTCTTAAGACGAAATTGTGCGAATTTTTCAGAACCTTATACTTTGAAATGTCTTTTTCTGTCCTTGTTAGATCTCGTTTAGAATACGCTTCTTTTATTTGGGATCCTTTCTATGCTGTTCATATACTTAGACTTGAACGAATTCAAAAAAAAGTTTCTAAAATTTGCTCTGCGATTTATCAATTTTGAACTTTTACCATCGTATAATACCCGTTGTATTTTGTTAAATTTAAAGTCGCTTGAATCAAGGCGTACTATTCAGTCGTTAATATTTCTCTACGACATTGTTTGTGGTAATATTAATTGTCCCTAATTGTTAAGTACAATTAACTTTAATACTCCATTAAGAAATTTGCGTCGTTTTGACTATTTTAAAATTAATTTTTGTAGAACAAATTATTTGCTTTGTGAACCATTAAATAGGACTCTAAAAGAATATAATTCACTATGTTCTAAAATTAATATTAATTTTGCTGATAGCAAGAATGTTTTTATTTTTGCTCTTAATTCTCATTACACTTAAGTTATTGTAGTGTAGCAGTTACGTAATCCTTAGACTAAAATTGTATACTTTGCTTGTCTGAAAAAATGTTAATATTTATAGACAATAAACTTAACTAAACTAAACTATTAGCATCATTCACGTAAAATTATGCGATGTTCCTGCAGACTGAGAGATTTCGCTTGTGCTCAATTTGTTGAGCTTTGTCAGAAACTCAAATTTTTCCAAACTCACATAGCATGCCACTCTTTTCCTCAAATGGAACTGTTGCAGCTATCAAACGAAAGATTCATATTTTCGAGAGTGATGGATGTTCTTAATGTTAACGTATACTCGTCAGCGTATATAAGTCCATTTGACTTATTCCCAAAATTCGTCGAATTGATTCTTCAGCTCCTCAATATGGTCAACAAGGCTTTGATAAAGTTGCGCCGGTACACTCACGACTCACTTTGTTGAATTTATTGAGAACGGCGTTCCAGATTTTGAGCATGAGAATATTTTCAAAATCGCATAGCTCTCGCATCACACCTGTCGCTAGTGCTTTGTTTACCTGTGTTATTTGAAGGGATTCATCATCGACAAGATGCGACACCACCCCTTTTACCTCGGCAATGCATTTAAAGAAAAAGTTGAATCATTTTTGGCCGACCATTGCGTGCCTGTCGCTCTCTTGAGAATACGTTGATTGGGTTGCAATGCTTGTTGGAGTAAATTCCAACTCAAAGTTGATCTGACAAAAAATGAATACGTATTTTCCATGAAAAGGAAAAACGAAACAGCTTTTTTGTTCTCTGAAACAGTAGCTACTCTGATTAAATTCAGATAATGTGATGCACACGGAACAAATACTGAAAATCGATTTAAATCAAGAATTCTGCTGAAGCCCGTAATATTTTCCTGCCATATTGTTCGTATTGCCGTAGGATTGACCACGACAATCCAACAAATTGATTAAATATTTTTCCAAGAATTAAACCACTGTTTCCGTCAAATATTCCGATCGGAACCAATTGAAGAAATCGCTCGACAAGAGCACCTTTTCTTCAAAAAAATATTTATTCATTATTTATTATTAATATTATTTTAAAATTAAAATTAGCATTTTCGTTTTCACCACGTGTTGTTATGCTGTAGCCGTCGCCAATGTGTCTAGGCTATGAGCTGAACTCTGAAGACCTTCTGAAAGGTCTTGAGATCTTCCTGCCTCTAACCCCACAAAACATTAACTCGGCATTGACACCCTTAATCAATTGTAAAAAAAAACTTTACAAATTTTTAAGCAATTGAATGTGACACTACAGAAGTTCGCACAGCTATGCTGTAGTCCTTCACAATCCCAGTGATCTACGCAAGAGCAGACTGTTCATTTAGTTAATTGAAAATTATTAAAAATTATTTATGAAATAAGACAAGCCAATCCAGGTTGTCGAATTTAGCATTGATTGCAATTGAGAACAAACAGGCGTCTAAATAAAATTTAATCAAATTATAAGTAAAAGAAACTTTTGCTAATGATAAAGCAAGACAAAAAATATAGTAAAAAAAAATAAAAATACTGATTTTTCTGTACTTCTTTTGTTTTGAGGATGTTTTTTTTAATTTTTCTGGTAGGGGTCTTTTTTCAATTTTGCACACGGGCCCTTGATAATATAGTTATGCCACTGATTGATCATAATTTAAAACTAAAAAAAAAACTGCAGCGCGCGTTTATCTGTTGCACAATTAAACAATTAAACAATTTTTCGGTAGAAATAGAAATTTAGACAAACAAATAAAAAAGCGTATTAACTACAAACAGAAATTTAAAAGAGCAATGAAAAAAAAAATAATAATAAGTAACTTAATATACTCTCAACCAGGTTTTTGTTGTGGACGATTATTGAAGAATCTCTTCTCTATGCATTTTGTTTAAGTATAAGTTTGATGAGTCGGTTTGCCTCGAAAAAAACGTTGTTTTTGTTGTTGCAATTGTACGATTGGCTCAGCTGCAGTGCTTAAGCTGTCATTTTGTTGCAATCGAACATGATGATCTAACATGTGAAGGGAGTCGATACGTGTATAATTAACATAATTTCTGCGTTTAACATGAACGATCCCACGCCTAACGTAAGCAGTAGAGAGCTGATGCTGCTTCTTGAGCTATATTGCAGCTTTGAGAATAGGGTGGTTTGCTTTTGTTAATCTTTCATTAAAATAGATGGGAACATCAGAATTAAAGCCAGCATGCATTAAACAGAGAGGATTATAGTTGTTAGTGTGTCGAAAATCATGAATTGATTTTAGTATTAGATTTTTATCGTGCTGTGAACATAAACGTAATATCACTGCCGCGTCGAGTTTTTAAAAGGTTTTCATTGTTTTCATACGGGATACAATGCAGATGCAAATCGCATGCAACGGCGGAGTTTTCTTGTTTTTCCAGTTATGATTTTAACTCATTAATTTGCAATTTTAGAGTTGAAGTATCAGACTCCAGATCTCTATTATTGTTGTTATTTTTTTCTAAGAGGCTGACTCTGTTTGAAATGGCTACGATATCATTCTGTAAAGTTACCATTTGTGACTTCATTGCTTCCAGATAGAAGGACATCGATTTTCTTTTCACTCATTTTTATCGCATTGGTTATTCGTTCATTAATTTGAGAGGTAAGATACTCGTTTTGTTTTTTTATGAGCTCGTTTTGTTTTGCAAAGTTTATTTAAGAAAAAAAAATTATATATACGTACAGTAATTGAAAACTCTAAAATTAAGGACATATATTGAATTTCAACTTAATAATCTATGTTTTAAAATTAAAATAAAGCCATTGCATGGGATATAGAGAGAGCTATTCACTTACAAACTTATCATTTTGATTTGAGGGTAGATTTTTCATTAAAAAAATTAAATTTATAATTTTCAGAAAATGTATTTGTTAGATATTGCTTGTCATAAAATGAATTGACAATAGTTAATATGGAGATTTTGACAAATTTAAGGTGTTTTGTGGGAAAAGAAAAGTACATGTAAACCACTTTCGTATGGCAGCTATATAAAATATTAACATTTACCGTTAAATTTGAATGCAAAAGTAAATTCTAAAAAAAAACAAATTTTTGGTACCTATATTGTATACTTTATTTAAAATTATAAGCACATTTTATTAATCAATAATTACACAATTGTGCATTTTTAAAAATGATTTTTTTATTAAAAAAACTTTTAATTACAAAAAAAAAAAACAAAAAAGGTATCTAAATAAATTATATGAGGATTCACTCAATCAAGTTTGGTCGCGAAGTGGTTCATTCAGATCGGAGCGCGAAATATGGATTTATGGAAAATATGGATTTTTGGCAGTCCATAAAGACGTTGTGCAGTTAGAAAGTTTACGAATACAACAAAAGGGGATAAGACAATAAACTTTAAAGAAGACACAGACAAAATTAATAACAACTTTGCAGTCGTTTTGAATAGTTAACTTGTTTAAAAAATTTTTGTTATAAAATAATTGTTTTATAAATGTTAAGTTTTTTAATAATGTAATGTTAAATTGTTAATGTAAGTTATTGTTATATGTAAGTTAATGACATTGTTTGTAAAATCTTTTATGTGTGTTTTTAGAAAAAATTAAATCTCCCCTGAAGATGTCGCCAAAAAAGTGACGAAACGTCGGGAAAAAAATTGAATTTTTTATTTTTTTAAAAAATTGCAATACATAGCACAGGCCATTAAACCTCCATAAATACATAATTAAAAAAGCATTTAGTTCAATTTTTTCTACGCTGACGTTCAAAAAGGCGTGAAATTTTGCATTTTAATAAATTTGAATAAAGTTAAGTAAATTTAAATAAATTTAAAAAATTGTTAAGAAAAAAAAACCGTTAATATTATATTAAATTTGAAAAGTGAGTAACGTCACGCCACATTGCTCGAAGTTTGCCTGATTTCGTTTCTGAATTTGGTTGCAGGTATTTTAGTGGATTTTTTTTCCAACTTCTCATGAACGATGGGGTAGGAGTTAAAAAAATATAATATATAATAGCTTAACTTTATGTCAAATATTTTTTTTAAACAAATTTTAACTTAAAATTTTCCGATGGAAATTTAAGTAACGTAACGCCAGATAACTTAGCCTAATAAAAAAAAACTGAGAAAAGATTTTTTAATTTGATAACTAGCGAAATAAACTTATATTATTTTAAATTCTTCCAAATAAAGTTTTGTATAAAAAGTCTTGCCCCATTCGCAGAGTTTTGCAAATATTCTAATCTAAGTCGAAAACCACTTCTGTTTTTTGTAACGTCACGCCAGTGCATATTTTTGCTTATATCTTTTAATTCTAAGAGTCGATTGCTATAATTTTTTAATTAAAATAGTGCTATTTAATTACTACGCAAATATAAAACAATTTTTAAAATTAAGACTTCTTCATTCTTTTTTTTTTAATTTTTTCGTACAAAACGTACATAACGCCAGTTTGGAAATGCCCATGTACAAGTTAATGACACATGTATTTTAAACTCCAAAGTGCTGCCAAAAGTTACATGCGCATCCGCTCTGGAAAAATATGCAGACGCTGCGTGTACTAGCGATAAGGCATCGTACTCGAAAATGCAAAATAATCTAACTACAGGTTGCCACATAATAAATACATAAAGAACAACAGCAATAGCCGGTCGAGTTGCAGCCCAATAGTTAAGATATAAAATATGCAACAGTTAAGTTAAAGTGTGAAGTATAACATCACACTTCTTAATAGAAGTTTAAGAAAATAATGAATTAAAGTGAAATATTTTAGAAGAAATATAAGAAAATAAAAAATATATTAAAGAAGTTAAAGAAAATAGAATAAGAATTTTAGAAGAAAGGCTGAAAGAAAAATACATATTTTAAAGAGGTTTAAGAAAATAACAAAATAACAAACTTAAGAAAACTATTTTCAAATAATCTTTAAAAAAAAGTTCTTTAAAAAACGAATATTATCAAAAAATTATTTGAGAGAAAAATAATAATAATAATTTTTAAGGAAATTTAACCAAATCTATTTGAAAAAAAAGTGAAAAAGAACGAGTAAATCCATACACTGAGGGAAAAATGTGTTAAATTTAAATGAAATTGTGTTCATTTCTAACGAATTTGTTTTTGAAATAGAGCTTGAAACAATTTCATTGAAATTAAACACAACTGTTTTTAAAGTTAAATTCAAAACAAAAGTTTTTGTTCTTAAAACAATGTTTTTGTTATTTAAAACAAATTTAAAACAAAAAGTTTAAAATTTAAAACAAATATTTTAAAACATATTTTTTCGATGCTTTTTTTTAGCTTTTCCAAGTTTTTAGCATCAGATTCACAACCAGCTCCCTCGGGACCCTCCGAATACCAAATGTTAACTCCATTCGATGAAGTTTGCATTTGAAATATATATATATTGAATTAATTCGTTTTTCTTTTATCATATGTTCGACATTCGTCAAACCAATTCCAAAAATTCGAAAATTGTCATTGTATTCAAATTTTTGTTTGTTTTTTTAAAGAAATAATAAGAGAAAATTAAAAAAAAAAATGGAGTTTATAGGTAGTTGAAAATTAAACACAATTGTCTTAAATTTTGTTTTGTAGAAACGCAAAAGCGTTAAATTAATATATTAAAATTTTAACTTTTTTTTTTGACATTTCACTATTTTATTTCTAAGCATCTCTTGAGTTAAGTAGAAAGCGTTGCATACCTGTAGGCTTAAGCATGTCTCAGAGTTTTTATCTCTTTGTTTTTAAACTTTTGCCACTATTTTTTTTATTTCTTTTTACTTTATTGTTTTCTTTTTCTTTGTTTAAATTAAATAAATTGTTAAATTAAAAAAAAAAAAAATTAATAAAAAATGGTTTGTGCTAAGCCTGGCTGCTCCATTAAAGGTGAAAATGAACGATTTTTGTCATGTTGGTTATGTGACAATATTGTTCACATCAAGTGTGCAGGAGTGTCAGGTCGAGTGGCAGATGCCATTGATGAAGGTAAAGGGTTGCGTTGTTCTTGTGAGAAGTGTAGGTTGGCTGACATAAACTTCTATAAACTTTTTAAGCAAACGAAGCAAGGTTTCTCGGAAATAAGTATAGAACTTTCTTCACTTACAGATAAATTTTTAAAATATCAAACTCTTTTCAATGAATTTAAATATATTGATGAGTCAATTCCTTCACCAAGGCGAAAAAAGAAACATATGACCCTTCGAAGCAAACAGAAAACTGACTCGACACCAACACAACCTTCTATAGAACAAGACAACGTTGACGACATGGACATGGATGCTCCTTCTCCTATTCTTTCTTCTTCGGCAAATTTGTCTATGTTTGCTCCTTTTCCATTATCAGCTCCACCTCTCGCTTTGCCAGAAATATCGTATGCGCAAGCTGCTTCTCTTGCTCCTACTGTTGCTGATGTCCAACAAATTGCAATTACTTCTGACATTTCTCTTCCTAAGCCTTTGATTGCTATTCCTCCAACTAAATCAATTTTTGTTTCGCAATTAGCATCTGATACAACAGAATATGATATAGATTTTTTCATTAAATCAAAGTTGAAATGTTCATCGACTCTTTCTATTTCTATTCATAAATTCGTTAAATACGTTAACGCACGTCCGACTACTTCCTTTAGATTGACAGTTCCAGAAAATTTATTTAATACTATTGTTGATGTAAGTTTCTGGCCACGAAATACAATCGTACGCGAATTCGAACTCAAAAATAATCCGCGATTAGTAAATGTAGTACACTTGCCTCGCCCGCGAAATAGCCCGCAATCTCATCCAAAAAACGATTAACAAATCGCAAGTCTAAATTAGAACTTGTGTACCAAAACGTAAGGGGTCTTAATTTCAAACTTTCTGTAATGTTCATTAACAGTTTTGATTTCGAATATAACATTATAATTTTCACGGAGACTTGGCTTCGCTCTAATATTCTAAATTCTGAAATAATGTGTAAAAATTATCAAATTTTCCGTAAAGACCGTTATAATAAGATCGGTGGTGGTGTTCTGATAGCTGTTCATATCTCGTTTGCATCTGATGAATTAACAATTCTCGACACCAGTGATCTAGAGTTTATTTGTGTTTCAGTTAAATTAAATAATTGCATTGCTTATCTTACCTGTTCTTACATTCCTCCTAATTGTGACATATCAATTTACTTAAGACATATAAACGCCATCGAGCAAGTTCATAATATGTTAAAAAATAATGATGTTCTTATTGTGTTGGGCGATTTTAACCAACCCTTTGTGTCTTGGAATTCGATAGATGACTCTTCATTTCTTACACCTGTTTCCACTAGTAATTGGATAAATGATTTTTTAGATAAGTTATCTGACCTGTGTCTTCAACAAGTCAATAATACTTTTAATAAAAACCATAGAACGCTGGACCTTGTGTTTGTAGCTAGATGCACTACTGTAAATCTCAATCGTTCAAACCTTGTGTCTCTTCAGGATGATGAACATCATCCAACTCTTGAAATAACTGAATTACTTGCTCACGAAAATGAAAATAAACTTACACCTGATAAGCGAAATACAAAAATATATAATTTCAAAAGTACAGACTATGTTAAACTCAACGCCTTACTCTCGCAGACTGACTGGTCACCGATTCTATCTATTAAACCACCGTATTCATATTATGACGTCGAAACCTCGGTACAGTTTTTTAATGATACTTTGCAAAGGTGCTTCTTATTGTGCGTCACAACAAAGCAAAATAATTCTAAACCCTTAAGTCCACCCTGGCTAACAAGTGAACTTAAGTCACAAAAAATTTAAAAAATCGCTTATTTAAAAAATATAAAAAATCTGGTTCTAATATAGACTTTGCTTGTTATTCATCTTGTCGTTGCAGATACCAGCTATTAAATAAACAGTGTTATTCTGCTTATATAGCCAACATCAAATCTCAATTTAATGATAATCCGAAACTCTTCTATACTTTTGTTAATTCAAAACGTAAGGCTTCCAACTTTCCACCCCTTATGAGATTCAATCAAGAGGAATCGTCTTGTGACAATGTTATTTCCAACATGTTTGCAAGCTTCTTCAAAGCAACTTACTCCAATATACCATTTAATATGTGTACTGAGCATCCTTATTTACCTCCAGTTAGCTTTTTTGAAACTCCAGTAATAGACTCAATTATTGTTATGCATAACCTTCGTCAAGTTAAATGCTCTTTTTCGACTGGCCCTGATGAAATTCCGAGTTGCATTCTAAAGGAATGTGCTAGCAACCTGTGTGCTCCTCTATCAAACATATTTAATATATCCCTGCAAAGTGGACATTTTCCCATTATATGGAAAGATTCATATATTATAACCCTTCATAAATCTGGCTCCAAAATTGATGTCACTAACTACCGAGGCATCGCCAAATTAAGCGCAATCCCTAAATTATTTGAGAAAATCATAACTGAACAACTAACCCACTTCGTTTCATCTTCCATTTCTGTCACTCAGCATGGTTTTTTAAAGGGTAAATCAACTTCAACAAACCTTTTGGAGTTTACAACTCGTGTAATAAAAGGTTTCACTTTGGGAAAACAGACTGACGTTATTTATACGGACTTTAGCAAAGCTTTTGACAGCGTCAATCATAATCTTCTATTGAATAAACTTAAGCTAATTGGGTTTCCTGTAAAATTGCTAAATTGGATAGAATCTTATTTATCGCGAAGTTTTCAAAAAGTTTTATATAAAAATTCTCTATCACAAAATATTATGGTTACATCTGGTGTTCCGCAAGGAAGTCATCTTGGACCGGTTTTATTCTTACTACTTATGAATGATGTGAAACTTTTTCTTACCTACAAGTCACTCGACGAACAACACCTTTTACAATCTCATTTAAAAAAACTAGTGGATTGGTGTCACTTCAACCTATTATGACCTTCTCACGTAGAACTGCTCATAGCACAAATTACACTATAAATAACATCCACTTAGAAAATGTACATAGTTTTGTTGATCTTGGTGTAATTATGGATCCAAAACTTCGCTTCAATCTCCACGTAAATTTGGCTGTAAATAAAGCTAGAGGTGTTCTTGGTTTCATTAAAAGGTGGGCGAAAGAATTCAATCATGCCTTCATAACTAAATTACTATATATATCTCTCGTAAGACCTATTCTTGAATATGCTTCCGTAGTATGGAACCCTTAATATAACGTCCACATTGATGCAATAGAATCGGTTTAAAAACAGTTTTTATTTTTTGCTTTACGTCATCATCGTTGGATCATCATTCCTTCGTATGAAACCCGCCTTAAGCAAATTTTACTGCCTTCCTTGAGAAGCAGAAGAATGGTGCTTAATGTCACCTTCCTATATAAATTACTTTGTGGTGATATTGACTCCCAATATCTTCTCTCATCTCTTTACTTTAACATCCCAAGAAGAGGATCTAGACATTTTGTGCTTTTTAAGTTGAGCCAATGCACTTCAAATTTTGCCCTTCATGACCCTTTACAAGGATGTGTAGTGATTTCAACAATAGCTACAGCTTAATTAATTTTTGTAATTCGGTGGATGCCTTGGAACGGAAAATGATTTTACATTTCAATAATTGATACATTTTAGAATTTTGTTTAAAACATTAACGCGGTTAATAATATTGTTATATTCTGTTAAAATGTTGGCTGACGTAATTCCATATATTCGAGACCGTTTCAGTTGTTTTTTCCTTTGTAATATTGTGTTTGATGAAGTAAACACCATTGAATATGATATGTATGCTTAAAGTTGTTTTTTTTTAATCAAAAAATTGTCAATTTTTGTTATTCATTTGACTTATTAGATACTTAGTTTGGTGTGCAAGAGTTTATCTTTTTTCCATGCAAGTTTATGCCTGCGTTGGCCCAAATACATATCCAGTTAATAACATTAGCACGGTGTTCCAAAATTACATAGTGACCCGTATATATACACATATTTGTTTATACATATTTACACGTATATATCTGCGTTATATTTGGAATTGGTTTGGTGTTTAAGAGTATAATTTCTTTTCCACGTAGGATCTTGGGTTGGATAGTGGCCGCAAACTTACTAATATTCATATTATTTATAGTTACTTTGGTCTCTTTGTTTTAGAGTTTTATGTCAAGTTTACTACTTATTTGATGTTTTTTACTTTTTTAAATTCAAAAATTCTTAATAAATTCGTGTTTTTGTATAAAATTTCTTAGTTCCGCTGAAAAGCCAATTAATGTGCTTAGTGGAAATTCATACTTCGCCAACTGGTTGTGTGTTTTAGTACGTAGGTGCATTCTGTCTGTTCCGGTTGATCTGGATAGATTTTAGAATGTAAGTCGTGCATGCGTATAGTACGGGCTATACGTATTAATGAGATTCCACACTCCTTTGGCGAATCCAAAAAAAAAAAAAAAAATTGTTTGTTTAATTTTAAAGTACGTTCTTTTCCTCAGTGTAAGGATAATTGAAAGTTGTTTTTTCCTTTGCTTTTTGAAAATAAAAAAATAAAATAACAATAGAAAAATGCCAGGCGATCTAGCTTTAGCCAGGGAAATAACCGAGCTTGTTACTGCCACCATTGGAAATCTTAATAATCCATTTTTAGAAACAGATACCGAATCCGACTTAAATTACGCAATTCAAGTAAACGCAACGAACGCGAACGAACTAGACGTAATTCCAGATATAGTTGAATGTCTGAGGAAATTCTCCGGAGTTCCAGGAGAATTTAATTCATGGCGAAAGACTGTTGATCGCATATTCTCGGTCTTCGATCATATAAAGGGAAACCCAAAACATTAGAGTGGGTCGCTTTATATGGGAGAAAAAATGAATATAAAAATACACCCCCTAAAATGAAAGCTTACATCGAAATTGTTTCAGCACTATAAAAATTTTTTTTTTTTGGGTGTCCCAAAAAACAGCCAAAATAGTCTTTTAGTTATAACATTAGTATTTTTAGTCCGATCATGAAGTTGGATAGGTCTGAAAGAATACTATATCGTGTTCTTTGGTGTCGATGGTGTCAGAGGTCATCTTCAAGTAGATATTTTACAATTTTTATTTTTTTGCTCGAAGTACCCTATAACTTCGATTTAAAATTATTGTTTGAATAAACTTCATAAAAAATCAATATACTATTGTGAAGAAATTAATTGATTTTGTTCACTACAAAAAAGTTACAAAGGTTAGAAGTTTTAGTACAACTACTGTATGTACACCAAACTTCAAAGGATTTCAGATCAGCCTGGAGAAGGTTGGAATCATCTTTAGTATTTATTTGTCTGTATATGTTCATATCGTCTGCATTAATCAGCAGACGAAAGTGTTCAATGACGCGTGTGACGTCATTAATTGCTAAAATAAACAGAAGTGGACCAAGGTGGCTATGTTGAGGAACACCTGATTCAGAAATAAATTCAGAAGACAGCTAAAAGAACTGCTACTATGATTTCTGAGTTTTTATTTTTAGTGAAATATTCGCAATCTAACGTTCCTGACCCATCTGGTGGTGGAAGATCTCGTAATTCAGCAAAGTAATCACATTATCTCTACATTTGGTATGTCAGCAATACAGTGCTACAGCAAATTTGTTTGGAGTAGCTGTGTCATCTGCGTGATCAACTGTGCTTCGAGTTTCCGGCTTTTTGATATCCATAAGTCTCGAACATATAAAATTGCCAGAAGGAAGCTATCTATATGAAAATGTAGAAAAGTATAATAATTTTAATTTTAATTTTAATTTTAATTTTAATTTTAATTTTAATTTTAATTTTAATTTTAATTTTAATTTTAATTTTAATTTTAATTTTAATTTTAATTTTAATTTTAATTTTAATTTTAATTTTAATTTTAATTTTAATTTTAATTTTAATTTTAATTTTAATTTTAATTTTAATTTTAATTTTAATTTTAATTTTAATTTTAATTTTAATTTTAATTTTAATTTTAATTTTAATTTTAATTTTAATTTTAATTTTAATTTTAATTTTAATTTTAATTTTAATTTTAATTTTAATTTTAATTTTAATTTTAATTTTAATTTTAATTTTAATTTTAATTTTAATTTTAATTTTAATTTTAATTTTAATTTTAATTTTAATTTTAATTTTAATTTTAATTTTAATTTTAATTTTAATTTTAATTTTAATTTTAATTTTAATTTTAATTTTAATTTTAATTTTAATTTTAATTTTAATTTTAATTTTAATTTTAATTTTAATTTTAATTTTAATTTTAATTTTAATTTTAATTTTAATTTTAATTTTAATTTTAATTTTAATTTTAATTTTAATTTTAATTTTAATTTTAATTTTAATTTTAATTTTAATTTTAATTTTAATTTTAATTTTAATTTTAATTTTAATTTTAATTTTAATTTTAATTTTAATTTTAATTTTAATTTTAATTTTAATTTTAATTTTAATTTTAATTTTAATTTTAATTTTAATTTTAATTTTAATTTTAATTTTAATTTTAATTTTAATTTTAATTTTAATTTTAATTTTAATTTTAATTTTAATTTTAATTTTAATTTTAATTTTAATTTTAATTTTAATTTTAATTTTAATTTTAATTTTAATTTTAATTTTAATTTTAATTTTAATTTTAATTTTAATTTTAATTTTAATTTTAATTTTAATTTTAATTTTAATTTTAATTTTAATTTTAATTTTAATTTTAATTTTAATTTTAATTTTAATTTTAATTTTAATTTTAATTTTAATTTTAATTTTAATTTTAATTTTAATTTTAATTTTAATTTTAATTTTAATTTTAATTTTAATTTTAATTTTAATTTTAATTTTAATTTTAATTTTAATTTTAATTTTAATTTTAATTTTAATTTTAATTTTAATTTTAATTTTAATTTTAATTTTAATTTTAATTTTAATTTTAATTTTAATTTTAATTTTAATTTTAATTTTAATTTTAATTTTAATTTTAATTTTAATTTTAATTTTAATTTTAATTTTAATTTTAATTTTAATTTTAATTTTAATTTTAATTTTAATTTTAATTTTAATTTTAATTTTAATTTTAATTTTAATTTTAATTTTAATTTTAATTTTAATTTTAATTTTAATTTTAATTTTAATTTTAATTTTAATTTTAATTTTAATTTTAATTTTAATTTTAATTTTAATTTTAATTTTAATTTTAATTTTAATTTTAATTTTAATTTTAATTTTAATTTTAATTTTAATTTTAATTTTAATTTTAATTTTAATTTTAATTTTAATTTTAATTTTAATTTTAATTTTAATTTTAATTTTAATTTTAATTTTAATTTTAATTTTAATTTTAATTTTAATTTTAATTTTAATTTTAATTTTAATTTTAATTTTAATTTTAATTTTAATTTTAATTTTAATTTTAATTTTAATTTTAATTTTAATTTTAATTTTAATTTTAATTTTAATTTTAATTTTAATTTTAATTTTAATTTTAATTTTAATTTTAATTTTAATTTTAATTTTAATTTTAATTTTAATTTTAATTTTAATTTTAATTTTAATTTTAATTTTAATTTTAATTTTAATTTTAATTTTAATTTTAATTTTAATTTTAATTTTAATTTTAATTTTAATTTTAATTTTAATTTTAATTTTAATTTTAATTTTAATTTTAATTTTAATTTTAATTTTAATTTTAATTTTAATTTTAATTTTAATTTTAATTTTAATTTTAATTTTAATTTTAATTTTAATTTTAATTTTAATTTTAATTTTAATTTTAATTTTAATTTTAATTTTAATTTTAATTTTAATTTTAATTTTAATTTTAATTTTAATTTTAATTTTAATTTTAATTTTAATTTTAATTTTAATTTTAATTTTAATTTTAATTTTAATTTTAATTTTAATTTTAATTTTAATTTTAATTTTAATTTTAATTTTAATTTTAATTTTAATTTTAATTTTAATTTTAATTTTAATTTTAATTTTAATTTTAATTTTAATTTTAATTTTAATTTTAATTTTAATTTTAATTTTAATTTTAATTTTAATTTTAATTTTAATTTTAATTTTAATTTTAATTTTAATTTTAATTTTAATTTTAATTTTAATTTTAATTTTAATTTTAATTTTAATTTTAATTTTAATTTTAATTTTAATTTTAATTTTAATTTTAATTTTAATTTTAATTTTAATTTTAATTTTAATTTTAATTTTAATTTTAATTTTAATTTTAATTTTAATTTTAATTTTAATTTTAATTTTAATTTTAATTTTAATTTTAATTTTAATTTTAATTTTAATTTTAATTTTAATTTTAATTTTAATTTTAATTTTAATTTTAATTTTAATTTTAATTTTAATTTTAATTTTAATTTTAATTTTAATTTTAATTTTAATTTTAATTTTAATTTTAATTTTAATTTTAATTTTAATTTTAATTTTAATTTTAATTTTAATTTTAATTTTAATTTTAATTTTAATTTTAATTTTAATTTTAATTTTAATTTTAATTTTAATTTTAATTTTAATTTTAATTTTAATTTTAATTTTAATTTTAATTTTAATTTTAATTTTAATTTTAATTTTAATTTTAATTTTAATTTTAATTTTAATTTTAATTTTAATTTTAATTTTAATTTTAATTTTAATTTTAATTTTAATTTTAATTTTAATTTTAATTTTAATTTTAATTTTAATTTTAATTTTAATTTTAATTTTAATTTTAATTTTAATTTTAATTTTAATTTTAATTTTAATTTTAATTTTAATTTTAATTTTAATTTTAATTTTAATTTTAATTTTAATTTTAATTTTAATTTTAATTTTAATTTTAATTTTAATTTTAATTTTAATTTTAATTTTAATTTTAATTTTAATTTTAATTTTAATTTTAATTTTAATTTTAATTTTAATTTTAATTTTAATTTTAATTTTAATTTTAATTTTAATTTTAATTTTAATTTTAATTTTAATTTTAATTTTAATTTTAATTTTAATTTTAATTTTAATTTTAATTTTAATTTTAATTTTAATTTTAATTTTAATTTTAATTTTAATTTTAATTTTAATTTTAATTTTAATTTTAATTTTAATTTTAATTTTAATTTTAATTTTAATTTTAATTTTAATTTTAATTTTAATTTTAATTTTAATTTTAATTTTAATTTTAATTTTAATTTTAATTTTAATTTTAATTTTAATTTTAATTTTAATTTTAATTTTAATTTTAATTTTAATTTTAATTTTAATTTTAATTTTAATTTTAATTTTAATTTTAATTTTAATTTTAATTTTAATTTTAATTTTAATTTTAATTTTAATTTTAATTTTAATTTTAATTTTAATTTTAATTTTAATTTTAATTTTAATTTTAATTTTAATTTTAATTTTAATTTTAATTTTAATTTTAATTTTAATTTTAATTTTAATTTTAATTTTAATTTTAATTTTAATTTTAATTTTAATTTTAATTTTAATTTTAATTTTAATTTTAATTTTAATTTTAATTTTAATTTTAATTTTAATTTTAATTTTAATTTTAATTTTAATTTTAATTTTAATTTTAATTTTAATTTTAATTTTAATTTTAATTTTAATTTTAATTTTAATTTTAATTTTAATTTTAATTTTAATTTTAATTTTAATTTTAATTTTAATTTTAATTTTAATTTTAATTTTAATTTTAATTTTAATTTTAATTTTAATTTTAATTTTAATTTTAATTTTAATTTTAATTTTAATTTTAATTTTAATTTTAATTTTAATTTTAATTTTAATTTTAATTTTAATTTTAATTTTAATTTTAATTTTAATTTTAATTTTAATTTTAATTTTAATTTTAATTTTAATTTTAATTTTAATTTTAATTTTAATTTTAATTTTAATTTTAATTTTAATTTTAATTTTAATTTTAATTTTAATTTTAATTTTAATTTTAATTTTAATTTTAATTTTAATTTTAATTTTAATTTTAATTTTAATTTTAATTTTAATTTTAATTTTAATTTTAATTTTAATTTTAATTTTAATTTTAATTTTAATTTTAATTTTAATTTTAATTTTAATTTTAATTTTAATTTTAATTTTAATTTTAATTTTAATTTTAATTTTAATTTTAATTTTAATTTTAATTTTAATTTTAATTTTAATTTTAATTTTAATTTTAATTTTAATTTTAATTTTAATTTTAATTTTAATTTTAATTTTAATTTTAATTTTAATTTTAATTTTAATTTTAATTTTAATTTTAATTTTAATTTTAATTTTAATTTTAATTTTAATTTTAATTTTAATTTTAATTTTAATTTTAATTTTAATTTTAATTTTAATTTTAATTTTAATTTTAATTTTAATTTTAATTTTAATTTTAATTTTAATTTTAATTTTAATTTTAATTTTAATTTTAATTTTAATTTTAATTTTAATTTTAATTTTAATTTTAATTTTAATTTTAATTTTAATTTTAATTTTAATTTTAATTTTAATTTTAATTTTAATTTTAATTTTAATTTTAATTTTAATTTTAATTTTAATTTTAATTTTAATTTTAATTTTAATTTTAATTTTAATTTTAATTTTAATTTTAATTTTAATTTTAATTTTAATTTTAATTTTAATTTTAATTTTAATTTTAATTTTAATTTTAATTTTAATTTTAATTTTAATTTTAATTTTAATTTTAATTTTAATTTTAATTTTAATTTTAATTTTAATTTTAATTTTAATTTTAATTTTAATTTTAATTTTAATTTTAATTTTAATTTTAATTTTAATTTTAATTTTAATTTTAATTTTAATTTTAATTTTAATTTTAATTTTAATTTTAATTTTAATTTTAATTTTAATTTTAATTTTAATTTTAATTTTAATTTTAATTTTAATTTTAATTTTAATTTTAATTTTAATTTTAATTTTAATTTTAATTTTAATTTTAATTTTAATTTTAATTTTAATTTTAATTTTAATTTTAATTTTAATTTTAATTTTAATTTTAATTTTAATTTTAATTTTAATTTTAATTTTAATTTTAATTTTAATTTTAATTTTAATTTTAATTTTAATTTTAATTTTAATTTTAATTTTAATTTTAATTTTAATTTTAATTTTAATTTTAATTTTAATTTTAATTTTAATTTTAATTTTAATTTTAATTTTAATTTTAATTTTAATTTTAATTTTAATTTTAATTTTAATTTTAATTTTAATTTTAATTTTAATTTTAATTTTAATTTTAATTTTAATTTTAATTTTAATTTTAATTTTAATTTTAATTTTAATTTTAATTTTAATTTTAATTTTAATTTTAATTTTAATTTTAATTTTAATTTTAATTTTAATTTTAATTTTAATTTTAATTTTAATTTTAATTTTAATTTTAATTTTAATTTTAATTTTAATTTTAATTTTAATTTTAATTTTAATTTTAATTTTAATTTTAATTTTAATTTTAATTTTAATTTTAATTTTAATTTTAATTTTAATTTTAATTTTAATTTTAATTTTAATTTTAATTTTAATTTTAATTTTAATTTTAATTTTAATTTTAATTTTAATTTTAATTTTAATTTTAATTTTAATTTTAATTTTAATTTTAATTTTAATTTTAATTTTAATTTTAATTTTAATTTTAATTTTAATTTTAATTTTAATTTTAATTTTAATTTTAATTTTAATTTTAATTTTAATTTTAATTTTAATTTTAATTTTAATTTTAATTTTAATTTTAATTTTAATTTTAATTTTAATTTTAATTTTAATTTTAATTTTAATTTTAATTTTAATTTTAATTTTAATTTTAATTTTAATTTTAATTTTAATTTTAATTTTAATTTTAATTTTAATTTTAATTTTAATTTTAATTTTAATTTTAATTTTAATTTTAATTTTAATTTTAATTTTAATTTTAATTTTAATTTTAATTTTAATTTTAATTTTAATTTTAATTTTAATTTTAATTTTAATTTTAATTTTAATTTTAATTTTAATTTTAATTTTAATTTTAATTTTAATTTTAATTTTAATTTTAATTTTAATTTTAATTTTAATTTTAATTTTAATTTTAATTTTAATTTTAATTTTAATTTTAATTTTAATTTTAATTTTAATTTTAATTTTAATTTTAATTTTAATTTTAATTTTAATTTTAATTTTAATTTTAATTTTAATTTTAATTTTAATTTTAATTTTAATTTTAATTTTAATTTTAATTTTAATTTTAATTTTAATTTTAATTTTAATTTTAATTTTAATTTTAATTTTAATTTTAATTTTAATTTTAATTTTAATTTTAATTTTAATTTTAATTTTAATTTTAATTTTAATTTTAATTTTAATTTTAATTTTAATTTTAATTTTAATTTTAATTTTAATTTTAATTTTAATTTTAATTTTAATTTTAATTTTAATTTTAATTTTAATTTTAATTTTAATTTTAATTTTAATTTTAATTTTAATTTTAATTTTAATTTTAATTTTAATTTTAATTTTAATTTTAATTTTAATTTTAATTTTAATTTTAATTTTAATTTTAATTTTAATTTTAATTTTAATTTTAATTTTAATTTTAATTTTAATTTTAATTTTAATTTTAATTTTAATTTTAATTTTAATTTTAATTTTAATTTTAATTTTAATTTTAATTTTAATTTTAATTTTAATTTTAATTTTAATTTTAATTTTAATTTTAATTTTAATTTTAATTTTAATTTTAATTTTAATTTTAATTTTAATTTTAATTTTAATTTTAATTTTAATTTTAATTTTAATTTTAATTTTAATTTTAATTTTAATTTTAATTTTAATTTTAATTTTAATTTTAATTTTAATTTTAATTTTAATTTTAATTTTAATTTTAATTTTAATTTTAATTTTAATTTTAATTTTAATTTTAATTTTAATTTTAATTTTAATTTTAATTTTAATTTTAATTTTAATTTTAATTTTAATTTTAATTTTAATTTTAATTTTAATTTTAATTTTAATTTTAATTTTAATTTTAATTTTAATTTTAATTTTAATTTTAATTTTAATTTTAATTTTAATTTTAATTTTAATTTTAATTTTAATTTTAATTTTAATTTTAATTTTAATTTTAATTTTAATTTTAATTTTAATTTTAATTTTAATTTTAATTTTAATTTTAATTTTAATTTTAATTTTAATTTTAATTTTAATTTTAATTTTAATTTTAATTTTAATTTTAATTTTAATTTTAATTTTAATTTTAATTTTAATTTTAATTTTAATTTTAATTTTAATTTTAATTTTAATTTTAATTTTAATTTTAATTTTAATTTTAATTTTAATTTTAATTTTAATTTTAATTTTAATTTTAATTTTAATTTTAATTTTAATTTTAATTTTAATTTTAATTTTAATTTTAATTTTAATTTTAATTTTAATTTTAATTTTAATTTTAATTTTAATTTTAATTTTAATTTTAATTTTAATTTTAATTTTAATTTTAATTTTAATTTTAATTTTAATTTTAATTTTAATTTTAATTTTAATTTTAATTTTAATTTTAATTTTAATTTTAATTTTAATTTTAATTTTAATTTTAATTTTAATTTTAATTTTAATTTTAATTTTAATTTTAATTTTAATTTTAATTTTAATTTTAATTTTAATTTTAATTTTAATTTTAATTTTAATTTTAATTTTAATTTTAATTTTAATTTTAATTTTAATTTTAATTTTAATTTTAATTTTAATTTTAATTTTAATTTTAATTTTAATTTTAATTTTAATTTTAATTTTAATTTTAATTTTAATTTTAATTTTAATTTTAATTTTAATTTTAATTTTAATTTTAATTTTAATTTTAATTTTAATTTTAATTTTAATTTTAATTTTAATTTTAATTTTAATTTTAATTTTAATTTTAATTTTAATTTTAATTTTAATTTTAATTTTAATTTTAATTTTAATTTTAATTTTAATTTTAATTTTAATTTTAATTTTAATTTTAATTTTAATTTTAATTTTAATTTTAATTTTAATTTTAATTTTAATTTTAATTTTAATTTTAATTTTAATTTTAATTTTAATTTTAATTTTAATTTTAATTTTAATTTTAATTTTAATTTTAATTTTAATTTTAATTTTAATTTTAATTTTAATTTTAATTTTAATTTTAATTTTAATTTTAATTTTAATTTTAATTTTAATTTTAATTTTAATTTTAATTTTAATTTTAATTTTAATTTTAATTTTAATTTTAATTTTAATTTTAATTTTAATTTTAATTTTAATTTTAATTTTAATTTTAATTTTAATTTTAATTTTAATTTTAATTTTAATTTTAATTTTAATTTTAATTTTAATTTTAATTTTAATTTTAATTTTAATTTTAATTTTAATTTTAATTTTAATTTTAATTTTAATTTTAATTTTAATTTTAATTTTAATTTTAATTTTAATTTTAATTTTAATTTTAATTTTAATTTTAATTTTAATTTTAATTTTAATTTTAATTTTAATTTTAATTTTAATTTTAATTTTAATTTTAATTTTAATTTTAATTTTAATTTTAATTTTAATTTTAATTTTAATTTTAATTTTAATTTTAATTTTAATTTTAATTTTAATTTTAATTTTAATTTTAATTTTAATTTTAATTTTAATTTTAATTTTAATTTTAATTTTAATTTTAATTTTAATTTTAATTTTAATTTTAATTTTAATTTTAATTTTAATTTTAATTTTAATTTTAATTTTAATTTTAATTTTAATTTTAATTTTAATTTTAATTTTAATTTTAATTTTAATTTTAATTTTAATTTTAATTTTAATTTTAATTTTAATTTTAATTTTAATTTTAATTTTAATTTTAATTTTAATTTTAATTTTAAT